>OZ020191.1:99199064-99630315 GCA_963971165.1 Philopedon plagiatum
TAAAACATATTCAAAAATTAAAACTATCCGATCCTCGTAAAAGCAAGGTAAGACCTGCCCTACTACTGGATCATATGCCATAATACTCTATTTAACAAGATCGCTCCAATAGTGTATCAAAAGACCTTCCTTTTTATTTAAAATAATAATTGAAAATCGCGCTCCATTACCATTTTGATTTTAAGAACCTGAACAATAAAGTTTACTCCAAAAGAGAGTATTTATACAGGTAATATATAAGTAATAAGTCCTTTTTATTTGGTCAAAATTAACAAGGGGGAGGCAATCAAAGATCCGCACTGTACAGAGGTAGCATGATTATTTCATACAGTTTTAAGCATACTAAAAACGGTTTAATAAAATATGGCATCAACGGCACTGTAGCCCCCTGATACTTCAGGCTTTTACATACCCGGCTTGAGATAATACTCGTATATGTCGGTATTTAAGGTATTAATTTAATCCATGCTTTGTAAACTTGGGCGGACTGGGGCAGTTCCTAGCTGGATAAAAGCCAAAGGGGATACTAAAGCTACCACGGCTGTGCTCTAATCGCAAACAGGGAAAGTATATTGATGCTAAGACTAATAAAAACCAAACTAGTCAAATGACTAAAAATTTTCAGAAATATTTTCTAAATTGCTCTTTTATACCACATAAGCAGGACCGCGCCGACCCACGCCAGCGCCTGTGTGCGAAACATATAAAGCGCCTCTTTTTTCTGGTATTTTAGTAGAGAAAAGACGGTTCGCTTCCGCTTGGCAATTATTTAGAAAAAGAAAACGCGAATTAAATCATTTACATTTTTTATTCAACATGTGTACAAAATGCAGGCCATTTAAAATTTTTTAAAGTAAAACTACGTATAATACGTATATTACATTTTGCGAAAGAAAAGCCAGAAGAGTCGAAAATATCGAAAAATATAAACAGAATTATATTATTTCGACTCTTCTCGCTGTTCTGTTTGTGACATCCTTGATAGTTTCGTGTATATCTATATGCTCTAATATATGGCCTCCTCTATATTGTTGCTAAATTCCTTAACCTTTCTTGGCTCATAGTTGAGCGCAGGTAATTTTTTATCAGTTTTAATTTAGATACGACCTGTCTGCGCTTGCTACTGTAACTAGCATAGTTAGCAAAATTCGCAATACTATGGTGATGTTGGGGCAAATTATTTAAATATATAAATTCGAGAATTTGTACCACATCATTGTTTATTTTTTTTAAAAAGACTGACATGATATAGGATCTTCACGCAAATCATCAATCATGCATAATCAAAACTTTTTGGAGTTTTACCACAGATTACTCCTAGGAGTAATCTGTGGTTTTACGACGTCTTAGGGGTCTGGAAGTTTCAAATTTAGTCTCTATATCTAATTTTTTGGCAATTTCTTTGGAATTATTTGCAATGTTTTCAAAATTTTCGTCAGTGTTCTAATTTCTATAAAAAGCTTCTTTAATTGCGATAAAGCATGTAAAGCTACTTACATATTCATATTGATATCGATGGACTGTAGAATTTTGCTCACAAGAATTACTTTTGTCAATACTTGGTGCCATACATTTAGTAAACAAATAAATGAAAACGTAGATATTTTTTCTGCTAGACATTTACTTCAAATAATGTAAACTTAAACCACAGACATTGCCTTGAATACTTGTACTTATCGATACTCGATTATGATGAATGTTATTGTTTAAATAAATTTTTAATTTTAGTGATTGACGCTGGTATTTCATGAAGCCCCAGGGGCGCCTCGCGGCGCCCGTGATGGCTAGCGCCTGTGTGCGCAGCACACTTCGCACACAGGGGCGGCGCTGCCCTGCACATAAGGTGCTCTACAAAAACTCTAAAATACATATTCTAAAATTAAAATGATTCTAAACTGTAGATGCTGTTTTATCACTATATTCAAAAAATGATAATTCAAGTTACTCGAAACGTGCTTGCTTAATTTTTCTTTGATTCAAGGTTAAAATATCTTACAATATAACATCATTTAACTGATTGTAACGTACAACAATTATAAAAAACAACAACATAAATCTATCTAAATAAAGTTTTATTCTAATTGAACATTAAATTTCAGAGTCACTAAAAATGTGAAATAAAGTTAAAGATTTAGTAATGGTTTAAATTAAGATCTTCTAGTTGATTAGTTAAGTTTTGACAGGTTTTTCTCCTGTCATTGTTAATAAGTCTTCTTAAAAACTTTTAAGTTATTCTAATATTTCAGCTATTTGCTTTGTTTCCAACTGATTTTCGTCTTGGAACATGTTGCAAAAATAAATTTAGTTCTATCATTGTGGAAAGTGCGTACTAAAATTGCCACAAATTCATAGTATAAAACTTAGTTGTCTTATTCTTACACTTGTCAGTTTAAAACTTTTGGTTGTCAAATTAAACCGATCTAGCTTTGGAGAATCTGGATGTAAATGTTAGAAATTTCCTAAAAATATGTGGTAATTTTTTATTCTTTTTCCACCACATTTTCAGTGCCAGGCATCCCCTTCCACTCCTCTCCCAGAGGCCATAGCAGCGAAGACTTACAATATTATATTCGTAACGTATACAGGGAACCCGGATGTGGTTGCTTACCTACAGTGGCGTATTAAGAATTTCGTATCGGGAGGGCGGGGGGGGGGGGGGGGTCCATAGTTTATAAATAAGTTATAAACGTGCGTTTGCAAGTTATAACGTTATAAATTATAACGACATCATTGCTTCGATAACCGGCGGGGGAGTTCCTGAATCCTCCTTAAATACGACATTGCCTATATGGACCTAATATTTAATTTTTCGAGAAAAAATTCTTCGCGAATTTTGCCTAGTAAGAGAATACGATTCAAGTTAAGAAAAATTAATATTTGATACAAAACGCCCCGAAACTCCAAAATCACGAATTCCGTATAGAAAGATAGATTTTTCTCATTGTGAATGAGGAATTTTAGAGGCTGCATTGCAGTGTACCAAGGTTTGTCACTATGCAAAGTCGTCTCAAATGTACCACGTTATTGTCACTAACCGGAGCATATTCTCATTGCGACTAAAACAAAATGTGTCGATGATAAAGAATTAGTATTCATTTATAAGATTATTATTTTTTTCTTAAAACTTTTAAGAAGACAAAAAAACATTTCCTGTCAAGACAAATTCTCCCTCCCACAAAAATGGAATTTCCAGAATTAGAAACGATTAGCCATTGACAAATTTCTTTTGAATAGGTATAAAATAGGTTAAGAAACAATGGTTAAGTATATTATTGCCAAATACAAATGCCCTCAAATCTTATCTTTGTGAATGGACCTTGCTACAGAGATGGGGGTGTCAATCACTAAACTAAAATCCCCTTTTCAACACTGGCGTGTCAGATTAGCGCCTAGGTAGTGCACCCTTATCAAAATTTGATACACACGGACGGACGGAACGGATCTGTTGTTTGCGTGTTTTTACCTTTAAGGCGATTAAAATGGATTATGAAATACGTGGGTAATTTGTGGACTGCTCTAATGCGGAAGTAAATCATGATTCTAATAAGTTTGTGGAAACTTGTTTAATTCAAATCTAGAAGAGATGGTGCAAAATTGTAAGGCTCCCATTAATAAATTACAATTTACGAACAGGTAATTTCTTACTTATAGTATGAAATTTATGTTACCACTATTGTCAAATTTTTGAAAATTCCCGCAAGATCGTGGACAATATATATGTCATTAATGGCACATCGATCTAACCTGGCGTAAAAAGTACAGAGTGGCTATTTCCTTCATGAGTAAAAATTTCCATAAAAGAGTGCAATTGTCACTGAATTACGCGACAATTGCATCCAAGGTGATTTTCCAGAAAATTACAGTGATAATTTGCATTCTTATAGTTGGTCACACCGTATATATATTAAAGTTCCTTTTTTTTAATAGGCAATGATACAAACGTCATCGTCAAAACATATATTTTGCACAAATTTGTTTCCTTAAAGAAACATCGTTTATGGATTTTTATTATTTACCCTAAAAAATGCCCTAATCTAGGGTTCGGGTTTGATTGCAATAATTTGCACTTAACACATTACTACAGAAAATCTGTCAATTTTTCTAAGGCTACCCTACGTGTATGCAGTCTTTGTTGTTTAACTGCATACAGTGCATCCACGGAAGGCCCTATAGGAACGAAAGTAAAATTGATTTTTTTCTATAAAAAAATGTCAAAGTCAAAATATGGTAAATTAAGTTAGCAATATTACCTTTTTTATGTATATTACTTATCTTGGCAATATTTTTATGTCAAGTATTTAACAAAAAATGCAAAGTTATACTGTAACTCTCTGTCACATCTAAAAGTGGCTCCGCCCTTATTTGTCATATATTGAAAATATGAGATAGCTACACTGTTGCAGATCAGGCAATGAAACGAATTTAATTGAATCAACTCAAGTGTTGCCAATGAGCACAATTATAACGCTGATACAATACCGGTACAATTCCGAATTTTATTATAAAAAAAATGTATATGGGTATACTTTGTTATTTTTGATTTTTCCGTACGTATACAAAAACTTTGGCTTCCTTAACAAGTTTTTAACATCTATTTCAATCATGATGGATGACCCATCCGAAATAAAAAAAGAAGTACATTGAGAAAGAACATCTACCACATGAGGAAAAAATTCCAAATCATGTTTTTAATAATCTGTATGTTTGTACTGCCAACAATATTTCTTTAAATATTTTTGTTGATGAGAAATCTTACGTTCAGATTCACTAAAAAGGTTCAAGATTTAGTATTGGTTTAAATTAAGATCATAGGTTTTGACAGATTTTTATTGTGTCAATGTTAATAGGTCGTAAATTTATGAATTATTCTTAGGCGGCTCTCACACTGAACCAACGCGCAAAAAGCAACTACGAACTGTCAATAAGCAACACATAATATTATTTTGACCGCGTCCCACACTCAAACAACAGTATTCGCTGCAATCTCTAGGTATCATGTCATTCGACGACTCCGGTGATACGGCGACATCTTGTTAAATCAAAATAACTCGCAACACAATTCACTGTACGATATCACTGGGCAACAATCAACATATATTGCCTGAATTTGGCAATAATTTCCAAAGCGACATCGCTGTCGCCATAGTATGAGAGGCTACATTAAATGCAGTGCTTTTTCATTATGCGATACACATTGCGCGTTGCTAGTTGCCTATTGCTGGTTGCCTGTTGCTTCAGTGTGAGAGCCGCCTAATATTTCAGCGATTTGCTTGGTTTTCAAATGATTTTAATATGGGAATGTGTTGCTAAAATGAATTTAGTTTTATTCTACTTCATGCGCGGCTCGTCCATAAGGTCATTTGGTCAATGACCCACCTACATTTATTTTCAATGATCCATGTAATAATTTATTTGTTAAAACCAAAAAATAATTATATTTTCTTTCAAAAAAATGCAAATTCCATGCGAAAACTCCCCAATAAAGAATCAAGCCAAGCTTGCTCCGGGCTTGGCCGCATTTTAAATTGACCTCATAGGATAGTTTTATATGGACTACATAAATGCATTAAAACTAAGAGAGAAACGAACATACGCGCTTCAGTAAAAAGACAAATTTTGTCGACGGCTCACCAATAATATCACTTTAGGCACGCCCGTGACCATCGACGCCGCCGCGCCAGTTCTCGGCTTGTCCCGGACGCATTTTTGTATCGAGCGTCCAAAATACCGCACTCGGACGTGCCAGACTCCGGCACGTATCAAGCGTATGATGTCCGACAAACACTAGACTACCGTACGCTCGTTTGGGTTAAAATCTCGTTGCGTGCCTAGCTTCACGAAAAATAAAATTCAATATCACACCCGTTTCCAATACACCGTTTAGAGCCGATCTCCTAATTTTTTAAATGACAAAAACTGAAAAAAAAGTCCACCCGAGCACGACTTCGAATCCACCACCTCTCGATCTATAAACGGATACCTACTCCAACTCTGGACCACGATACTGATGCAAAAAAATCGGTAAACGTGTTACAAGTGCATCATATAGAGATCGGTAAATACGACGTCGCCCGAGTGCAGTATACTGGACGCTTGATACAAAAATGCGCCCCGGGCCACTATGGAAATACACTTGAACCGCGCCGTGAAATATACCTACTATTGTAAAACATTTGGGTTAGACAAATAAAAACTAATTACCTAATATGCGCATTGTATTTGCATAAACTTTTGTTTACATTTCATTACGTCGCGTCGGCACTTATTTATTAAAGAGGTATTTCGGCTTTCCTAATTTTGTTGTGTAATATGTTTTTGGATATTTTTTGATATTTGTGTTGTGTTCTTTGTGTAGTAGTGTAGTCCTAGTATTTGAGCACTTGTGTTAACAATGGCTTTAACAGTACAAGAAACTGTTTGCATGTAATTTTTAAAAAAGTCACAGCAAAAATGCAATTTTAGTATTTTGTGTTTTTTGAGGTGTTTATTTGTAGGTAATTAATTCTCCTTGGCAGACCTAGGCACATTACTAAAAATTATTCCTTAATTAAAAAAGTGTATTTTGCTTGTTATGTTGATATTACTAGTTGCCCACAAAATTTGCCCCACCTGTAAAAAACTCACAGGCCGCGCCTGTTCTACTTCAAAGTCTATAAGACACGTATTTTTTTGCATTGTTTCTATAGGACTGTTTAAAATCTTTACATTAAATATTAATCGCAAAAAACCAGAAATCCGTAATAATGCGATTTAAATAGATATTGAATTTCATAACGCTCTATGGACCGCATAATGGCCAGCATGAAACATAAAACCTTCAAACTTTATCATAAATCTGTGATGATGCACGAAATATTGCATTCATATTTTGCTTTTGTTAAGCCCTTTTCACATCTGCCTAAACAGTAGTCCTGCCCCCAAAAGGGTTCTCTAGATAGCAGATAACCGTGAACGAGATGTTTGGTTTTGAATGTAGCAGTATCTTTGTTGCGGTTTCTTTTTTAAGAAAACCTCTTTGATCTGAAAGGTCCTTGACGATACCTGAATATAATAGCAATTGTGTATTGGCGCTATTTAGTATTAAGACGTATTTACCCTTTGTATTTGCGTCGCTTATGTGATGTTTATTGAAATCGATTAGGGCCGAACTATACGCCATGGTAATAGAGGAACGGAGTTTATAAATAATTAGTAGTTGTATAGCATATAACAAACAGATAAACTCAAATATAAAAGTAATTCCTGTACATCCTCTTGATATAAAGTTTTCTGATGGATGATGTGATCCTAGTGTTATTCTTCTAACTTTTCAATGTTTAAAGGACATGTTATAGAAATCGTTTCGGACACGCACAGTCTAAAAATAGTTATGGTAATTATTAATTTGAGTTTGTCTAATTAAGATAACATTTGCTTGTCAAAACTACGCTCACTCAATAGGGAATATGCATATAAGCCAAATAAATCTGAAATATTCTTTTTATATTCCCTACATAAATTAAACGTTTGTGATGATGTTTTTATCAATTTATTTTGGTCTTTATTAACAAAAAAAATAGTATTTTCTATTGCAAATTTTCGTGCGAATTTCGAAACTTGGCGATCCCACTCGCTGTAACGTCAAAAGTGTTATAATAAGTACATGGCGAATTCCAGTATGGTAGGGTCATCGAAAAATCAATAAAAATGTTATTAATGCGTAACTCATCCAATGAAATATCCTGCACTTAAAGTATAAGGTTCCTAAAATCTTATTCATGTATATTTCAAGCCAAAATTTTAAACTCCTGTGAAAACTCACAGCAATAACTGAATATTTTGCGTTTCTTACAAAATACTTATGGAATAATAATCTTTCACGTGAAACGTGGCTCGTAGCTCTAAATAATATTATCTAACGATGTTCCTTAATCCCTGTTCTAGTTTAGATAAAGTAATCCCTCAAGACACAAAATATTAAACATTTCTGTTGTCTCTTTTTTTAAAGATAAGACTCAATTAATTCTTAGTTAGATATTCACAATTTAACGTACGAACGGTTGTATTTTTTATTATATAATATTTTACATTATTTTAGAAATAAAACAAAATTGAGAATTTATACTAGTGGAACGAAGAGCAGGAAGACCAAGTGGCTTAGTTGAGAAAAATGATTGAATTAAGTATAAATTGTTAAGTTTGCTTTACTACTAAAGTAATTAAAAATAATGTAAAATATTAGGTAACAAAAAAATAAGTGTGCGTCAAGCAACGTTAAATGGTGAAGATATAATTTTTAATAAAGAACAGATTAGTAAACGTTACATGTTCTAGTCTTTTCTTGACATTTTGGTGAATGCATGCTTTATTGTCGTTATAATCCGTCTGGCCTGTTATCTGTTTTGTTTGGGACGGTTTTGTAAAATAACGTTTTTTTACAAGGATCTTCCTTCTATTTCAGTAATACGAAGTCAAGAAATTCTTAAGCAACCTGATTCTTTGCCATTCTTTCTGGTATTTAGTCCTATGATGTGTTGAATCTAACGCCTTATTTGGTTCAAATTTGAAGGAGGTGACTTCTTAAAAGATATATGCATATCATACCTTTAAGAATGTCGATCCACGAGAAAAGGTCAAAATCATCATCACGTATGTCTTATCGAAATAAGTAATGATAAATATAATAATGATAAAATAATATAATGTATAATAATATAATGATAATGATAATAATAACATAATGATAATATAATGATAAATAATATAATGATAAAACAGTATTAAGGATAAAAATGAATGTCTGTCATTTCGCGACAAATAGTGTCATTAGTCATTATTATCTGTCGTTACTGCCATGCTCCGCATATTGTGATATACTTCTTTATCAGCTAGTCTCAAAGTTATGCAAAGATGTGCCGATTGATGCTTCAAAATTTGCCTTTTTGTTGATCTCAGTTTTTAAGACATTTTCTAATTCTCTCAAAACGAGCTGGCAAGTTTACAAAAGTGCAGTGGCGGCTCTAGGACTACATTTTGGGTTTCCGAGAAACTATTTTTATGCATGCTTCAAAGAGCGGGGAAGACGAAACATTTCTACCTTTAGCAATGCCGTTTTTTATCTCTGCCCTTCGGCCGAGAATCCTATAATAGGCAAGCACTAATCAACCCACCTTGTGCCGCCCGGCACCGACGTACAGTTGACCAAGTAAAGTTAATATACATTTCTCGCAACGTTACTCGAGTGCCGAGCTGAACTGCTTTTATTTGTGCACAGCACTTTTTAACCTAATGAATTTAGGGCAGATACGAGAAATTCTGCTAGTCATTAAGCTACATTGGTGACAGTCCTTACTGCTAAATTCGTGTGCCTTTTATGTCATCAACTAAAAATTTGCTTCAAAGAAGGATCGTAGAATCGACCTGATATTTAAAAAATAAGATAAGATTCCAATAATAATTTTATAGACACTTCTCATCAGTATTTTTAAAAATGGTTACGTCGCATTTTATCTTCTACCTAAACAACTTTTAGTTTTTTGCTTAATTATTTTGAAAGTACCTATATTATGCCAAACTAGTAATAGGGAATATGCATATAACTCAAGTAAATCTGAAATATATTTTCTTTTTATATTCTCTACATAAATTAAATGTTCATGGCAGTTGCTGTTATTTTGGTCTTTATTAACAAAAAAAAAGGATTTAAAACTGCGCGCGAATTTCAAAACTTGTAAAACGTGATCCCATTGGCTGTGTCGTCAAAACTGAACTTATGAGTCATATATAATGAGTACATGGCGAATTCCAGTGTTGTAGAGTCATCAAAAACTCAATAAAAATGTTATTTAATGCGTAACTCATCCAATGAAATATGAAATATCCCACGATTTATTTATAACTTTATCGAAAAAATATGCGATTTAAATTAGTGGGAGGTATTCTTAGATAATATAATTAACGGATAAAGTAAACCCAAAAAGAATCACTAAATAGGGTAAATAGTGTAGAATAATCTCGGTTAAAAATAGGATTTGTCGGAAAAAATCAAGAAAATCCGATTTTTACCCCTTAAATACGCTCCTGGATGACCCATGTTGAAAAATTGGGAAAAAAATAGATAGGAAAAAATACAGAGTGATTCAAATGTACCGATGTCGAGGGCAAAAAAAGTAAAAAAATCGAAATTTAATCGGCGACTGCTCCCTTCCTATAGAGAATGAACAAACTAAAAAATATGGATAACACATACTTTGACGAGCTCTTTCCGATGACGTATTTTAATTTGAACCATTTTGACCCCACAAAAAATTAAAAACCGTGAAATATTTGGGTCAAAAATCTAAATTTCTAGTTTTTTTCCAAATATTTCCATTTTCCAGTGATTTTAGGTTTATGTAAGTGTATTGCAAAAAAGTATTTGAGATTTTAAAGTTTCACTTATGAATAGAGATTCATCAAGTCAAGTAGCTTGAAGTTTTTATAAATTACTTGACTTGACTTGAAATCCAAGCTTTTCAGAAATTCACTGCTTGACTTGACTTGGTTTTCCATGGTTACTACTTGACTTGATATCAAGCAATTTCAAGTTACTTGATATTACTTGATAACGACCCGATTATGTATAAAAAGAAGGGGCAAATTATTTCTGCAAGCTCGCATATAAACAAGATGCGGGGTTCCCCGAGCCGACTGTAACGACTGCGTGGTTGCGTATGTTTAAACAAACCAGTATAATGATAAATGTAGATAGGATAGTAATGCGGCGTGCTCCTGATTCGGAGCTTGAAGAGACAGATACCACTCTGTCAGACACAGACGATGATGAAATGATTGGAGAGCTAAACTCGCCATCACTAGTAAAAAAAATTCACACTCTAGCAAAAAAATTGAAAAATTCAGAACATTTGCGTAAAAATTTTGAAAAATTTTGCAATACTGTAAATTTGAAAATGGCTATGCCAAAACTTGATGTCATAACCAGGTGGAATTCAACCTACGAGATGCTACGATGGAGCTTAAGTATGAAAAGGGCCTTGAACATCCTTTGTGATAATTCAGACAACTTAAAGGCTTTGAAGCCAACAGACGCAGAATGGTCGGTAATACAGCAAGTCTGCAAATACCTTAATATTTTTAAGACTATTTGCAGAACATTAGAAGGTGAAAATTATTGTCCACTTCCGATGGTGATAATTGGAATAAATATGCTTCTAGATAAACTAGAAAAATGGGCTATAGAACTCGACAACACCCCAGGTAGAGATGAAACTGATGAGAAAATAATATATAGCATTCAAGCAGCAAAGGACAAAGTTATCAAACATTACGAGAGAAGCAACTGGATGTACTACGTTGTTTTAATCTTGGACCCCCGACATAAGGTGGAAACATTCTCCAGTACAAGTTGGGGAGACTTGCAGATGGAGGCAGTCAAGCATTTTGAAGAAATTTTAAAACAAGGTATTTTAGGTCTGGTTCACTTCTCTCATTAGCATCGTTTTCATCTTCAAAACACGATGAAAATAGTGACTGCGGTGAGTTTGACATCGATCTGCTAAGTTTATTTAAGAATCCTGTCAATCTAAATGATGAAATGGCTTGGCGTTATGAAATAGACAAATACCTCTCTGATTCACGAACAGACAGTTCTGAAGATATTTTAGAATGGTGGAAAAGACACGAAAATGTTTTTCCAAATTTGGCCACAATGGCGAAAGATTTTTTGTCAGCTCCGGTTGAAAGGCAGTTTTCCAGGACTGCTCTAACGGTTACAAAAACCCGCAACCGATTAGGCGACAACTCTATTAGAAGCCTTATGTCCCTTAGATCTTGGATGGCGAACAATGATATTAAAGACCTCTTTTAAATTTAGCTGTTATTAGGTACTGTGTTGCTGAATAAGATGAAGAGAACATTCACTGGAAAATCAGTTTTAATATGTTGTTTAATATTTAAGAATAATATATTAAGATATTATTATTTCCTAAAAATAAATTATTATTTCCATTTTTTACTTTTATATTACTTCTTGTTAAAAATTTTGAAATAAGAATTTAAGATTTAGTTTTGCAAATAAAAGGCTTTATTGCAAGGTTCCCTGTCATTTTTTGATAATATCAAACAATATATTTAATGAAAAAATCAAGTAGTCTAGAAGAACTACTTGATTTTTCAAGTACTTGAAATATAATTACTTGATTATTCAAGTACTTAAAATATAACTACTTGACTTGAACTTGACTTGTTTTCAAGTCAAGTCAAGTAACTTGAAAATCAAGTCAAGCCGTGAATCCCTACTTATGAATCCGTTTTTCGATCTGACGTTTTGTTTTCGAGTTATGGTACCAAAGAGGGGTCTGGAAATGGCATTTTTCGACCTAAAAAAATTCAAAAGAATTACTTGCCATTTTCTGATCCCCACCAGTTTCAGTGGTGTTCTGAAGCTCCGGGTCCCCTACAACCTCCAACAATTTACATCGATTTAATTCACATTTGCTACCTGTACCCGATTTCAACGGAAATTGCGGAAATTTCGACTTTGACGTTTAATAGCTCCGAAACGAAACATCCTGTATAACTGAATTGTTTACCGAAGCTAGTTGAACTATTCCTCTATCAACCCGAAAAATTCGATTTCTCTCCCTCTGACTGTTTCCGAGAAAATCAAACCTGTTCGACTTTAAGTTAATCTTTACGTTAACCTGTAGATTTTTGCTGATCTCCTTACGTCACTTTTCAAGGACAAATGTGGCAGCTTTTTAAATTGTAATAAATTATACCGAAAAGTAAACATTTTTTGTAGCTAAATTATCCTAGTAATTTTCTTCGAAATATGTTTTTGGGTTTGTAATGACTTCCTTAAACGATTTATGCAATAAAAAAAATATGTGCATATTCCTTATTGTTTTGAAATTTTTCGGTATACCTAATATCAAAATTTTTGATAATTGCGTCTAGAAGTTAATTTAAATTAAGGAGGAATTTAGGAAACGTAAAAGCTTAGGTGTAATAACAATTTTAACTTACAACCCTTTAATCATGAGCAGTGTTCAGTGGAACATTTTAGAGCCCTAAATGCACGCAAACTCCTTCTACTAAGAAATGTCGACGCCAGAGGGCCGAGTAAATTTAAAATTGTGGAAAATTTTTAATAGCAGTAGACCGCCGACATTATCTTACGTTAGTGGGAAAAACTGGTGGCTGCAAAGAAAATTTGATTTACCTACTTAGCTCATGTAAAGTGTTTAGTGATATAAATGTTCTTTTATGTCCTCCTCCAGTTAAAAATACGCTAACAGATTAACGTCAAGGCCCCTAGCTTGTGAATTTAAATGGGTTATCGGCATTTAACGTCCCGACGTTACCTTTTTTTTAAATCACTTATACACTTAACAGTTACTTGCAAATCATAGAAATGCAAGAAATCTGACGCTAAATACGTATTTCCAGATAATTTGAAAGTTATTAAAAGTTATTTTTTATTACGTTGGCACTACAAGCTAGTGTATTGGACCCGGGTCCTACAGTTTAACGTGGGCTCCGAACCACGGTCCTCAGTAACCCGACAGCCAGATCATGCACCCCACAAGGGCTATCAACCCTTGGTTTCACGCTAATCTGTCTGTCTTTTGCTACCTACCGACTGGGGAGTGTGAATTGAAATAATTTAACAATTAAAAACTTGGGCAAGTGAAAAGTTTAACGCCAATTAAACGTAAATAACTTACATAAATAAATTTGTCGTTGTTTTCCGGCATTAAAAAAAATAGAAGTAAAGGCACGTAAGATAAAAAAAAAATCGTCCTCAAAGTATCCCGTGGAATCACACACGCATGTCTTGGATTATTACTCTTGAAAGGTAACATAGGTAAATGAAAAATAAAACTGTCAAGTTCTGAAGTTTCTATTTTTAAGAAAATTACATTATTGTCATTGTCATTGCATAATACAGAATTTAAAAAAAAACATAAACGACAAAGAATCTAAAAATTATAAATTTAAACCAAATGAGAGACGTGTCTACTTTCTACTTCCAAACATGTTCCCATTCTTCTTTTTACAGCGTCAAAAACATTGGTGAGCACTTGGGGGGAGTTGTTAATCTCGTGAAATTTATTTGTAATTCTAGCCCGTAGGTCTTCTACATTTTCACATGGGGTTTTGAAAACCGAGTTTTAATGTGTGGCCATAAAAAAAGTCGCACGGCGTGAGATCACAGGACCGTGGTGGCCACCTAACTGGCATATTACGACTAATGATTTGATCTTCGAAAAATTCTTTCAAAAAATTTAAATTATCAAGAGTGACGTGAATTGGTGCGCCGGTCTGCTGGAAGTAGCCATGTCGCATCTCTTCATCGCCTAATGCGTTTACAAAATTTTCTAAAATTTCATTACGGTATCGCGCCGAATTCACTTAAGTCCGAGTCCCTTAAAAAAATCGGTCCAATTAACCTTCTTTTTGATATGGATTTTCAGAACTCTACATTCTCATTTGTTGAGAATTTACATAACCAGAGAGGTAAAGCCATGCCTCGTCAGTAAAAATGTTTTTTTCAAATACGTTTTCATTGTTATGCAAATTATCCATAAACCACTCTGAAAATTGTACTGCTTGTCGTTTGGTAACAATTCTTATACTGAGCTTAGACGATAAGCGTGCATATGCAGGTCACATTTGAGGATTGTATTGCAGGTTCCGTAGGATACATTTAATTGCTGGCTTAAACGTCAAACAGGGGTTTGTGGGTGTTCCTAATATAGAATATGCAGGTTTTGAAAATTTTCAAAAAATAAAAATTTATTATTTTTTTAAATACCTACCTCCTATTCCTATTATACCTAATATGTTTTAGTTTTGTATTTTTGGACGGAAAAGGAACTGTGTTAATAATTTACATTTAAATTTATATGAGTGGACAGGTAACTTTAAAATAAAGTTTAAGTAATAAAAAGTTTTTCATTTTATTTTGATTTTTAGTTGATGTTATAGGTTCAAGGCCTTTTTTTCGTCATATTTGTAAGTGCAGCTACGGCACTGGTTTTTTGAGCCACAACCGTACATGTTTGGGTTTGCTTGGGTGTAGTTCAGGCGCGGCCCGTGAAATTTTAAAGTTGTATATCTCTGTTGCTACTTATGGGATCCATGACAAGTTCAGGTTTTTTAATAGTGCGCGTACTAAAAGTTTGGGTGGGGTTTGGGTGGGTCTCCGGTGGCTGAGTTGGTACGGCGCCAGCTTTGCAACCGAGAGGCGCGGGTTCGAACCTCGCTTCGACCATGGATATTTTGTGACTGTTAATTGTTGGAAGGTGGTAGAGGAATTTTTCCTCGACCGAGGTAGTACCACCCCACACATCCTCTTAAAGGGCTGGTGAAATCCCTACGGATGTTTCCAGCTCTGGATGTGTGAGTCGATCCCCCAGTACACCCACTGTACATAGTACTTGGACTTCGGTCTTCGTGGGTTGTCAGAAGATAAAAAAAAAGTTGAATTTTTGAATTGACCCACTTGGGAAAAAAATTAACAAGCATAGGTATTTTATTTCTTATTTTTTCTATACAAATATTACATCATTTTGTCGACAATTCTTAAATTTTAAGAGAAAAAAATGTGTTAATAGAAAGTTATAATCATTTGAATTTTTTGAAACCTAAAATATAATTGAAAAAAAAAATCAAATGACTATAACTTTCTACTAACACATTTTTGTATCTTAAAATTTAAGAATTGTCGACAAAATGATGTAAAATTTGTTTAGAAAAAATAATAAATAACATACCTATTAATTTTTTTTCCCAGGTGGGTCAATTCAAAAATTCAACTTTTTTTCGCAAATTACAAAATATTTTTTTCCTTACCAAAACATTCCTAGTAGGCTCACTAGGAAAAATTCTGAACTTGGCATGGGTCCCATAAGTAGCAAGAGAGATATACAACTTTAAAATTTCACGGGCCGCGCCTGGTGTAGTTGAATATTCAACTTCTAACTACTTAGTCTTAGTCTTCTAACTAGTTAGTAATGTAATAACTACTTAGTAGTTAGTAGTCTAACTACTTTTTTGAAGAAATAGTTTAACTGCCAAGTAGTTAAACTACTTTTTGATAAAGTAGTTAGTAGTTATACTCCACTACTTTTTTCAAGTAGTTTGCCCAGCTCTGGTAGTAGCTATGGGAAGAAAAATATTTTTACTGTCAATTCTTGTGTTTTGTGAAATAGTTGAGATATGCTCAGTTAATTTCACCGCGCGGATTGTATTATGTAATATATAATTAAACGGAGAATAGTGTTTATGTACCTTTACGTGAGCATTTTGTAAATCCAAATTGCTTTTCTAAATTTGTCACCGTTATTCTTTTGGTTCCCGCAATCAAATGATAAAATCTAATTTTCAGAAGCAAATAAACAAATGCCTTATCTCTTAATCTTTCCGAGGGTTACCAACCCAAAAATGGTTACAAGAGAACACATTAGGCAGGCGAGATACCGTAGAGATTTTAATCGATGCAATTGTTCAGAGTGTTCACTATAAGTAGGCGACATTTCGACAGCTATTGTCACCTAAAACGTGTTTTAATTGATGTACAAAATAAGTGATTCCTTCTGCAAGGACAGGGTCGTCTTTGAATATTTTTTGTACCAAAAGTAAGCGCTTAAAATGTGATTTAAATACTTTTCAAGGTTATTTAAAACTTTTGGTCGACCAGCTTAAGAGAAGTCCTGTGTACAGGTTGTCATAAATTAGATGTCCTGTAGTTATTTTAAAAACTAAGTTAAGGAATAAGTTAAGTAAAAAAGTTTTTTGATATTAGGGGAATTTTTATTTTATATATTTTATAGAGCTAGCATTTTTTATGCAGGGTCCTCTGTTTTCTCCGAGCAGGTTACAACTTTCCAAGCTAAACAGAATGTTACAAATTCCAAAAGTTAACATGGACACCATAACTATAAGAGATTGGTTAAGCTACCACAAAGTTGCTTAATTGGATGATGAATACTATGCCCCTAAGAAATTAAAAATATTTCAAATAATATCGGAGATAACCCAAAAGAAACAAAATTTCAGATTTTCGTTTTTATTTCTTTATTCCTTTGTTTTTGGATCCAAGTTACCATCAATTCAAAAGCACTTTCTGAAGACACAACATAGGACGTTTTATTTTTTACATGCCGACACCAATTCTAATGTGTTTCAGTTCGGACCTGCATTTTTTTATTTCATTTTTTGAAAGCCTTTTAAGTTCTGAATACAACCATGTTGGACACATCCTATTTTATTTATTAAAGAAACAAATAGTGTTCCTTCTATCTCTCCCTTACTCACTGGTACGTCCTATGGAAAATATATAATTTCTTAATAATAATAATAATAATAATAATAATAATAATTTCATTGTCAGGTTGGGTTGGGTTCACAAAAGGACAAAATACACTCATGTGCTATTAAAAATGTTGCCCTAAAAATAGTTAGTGTTTTAAAAAATAGTATAACCAAAACTAAGTATAAAATATAGATACACTAAGTTGACTCTAAACCAAATTAGATCTTTAAAGAAAAAAAGTACTAAAAAAGCCCTAAATCGATGCCCATGGCTAAAAGAGAATAGGTATCATCCGACATTGCACGACTTATTTTATTTTTGAGATTATCGCGCGAATCAGGGTATTTGGCAAGAAAGCTGTTGGCGATGATTGGTGCAAGATACGAACAGCCGGACCTAAAAGAGCTGCTGCGATGAGGCACCTCAAATCTTCTCAGGATGTCTCTCAGGTCGCTATGATGAATACACCCTCTTAATTTGTTGTATAGATATTTAGGTGACCTGTTACCGAGAATTTGCTTAGTAAAACATACGAAGTGTATAAATCTACTTTCTATGAGATTTACCATATTTAGATCACGGATGAAAGGAGTGATATGTGAGAAGCGAGGAAACATCCACAATAAAACGGCCAGCTTGGTTTTAAATTTTTTGAAGGCGATTCTTATTTTCGACAGTTAAGCAAGGGCCATATACCACATCCATATAGCTGAAGTAAGACAAGACAAGGGACACATCTAAAGGTTTCCTTATGTTTATGTCTTGGCCACCTTTTAAATGGAAAAAAGTATTTTTAAGACTAACATACGGTTGCACAAACAATTTAATCACGAACTAAACTATTCCCTAATTTCCCTTCTCTTCAGACACCCACGGTACGTTAGTACTTAGGCTTGAGGTCTACGTGGGATGTCTTAGATAAAAAAAACTAATTAGACACTTGTAATGTGACAGCACTTATCTTAACGTCATTGTCAAGGATGACTCTAAACGTAAATTAAATTTACTACTTGATTAATTGTGCAACCCGCTGTAAGACTAATCTTTGTGCAGATCTGATTGACATGGCTGTTCAACTTTAATTGATCATCCTTATAAAGGTCCAACTTTTTAACACAGTTGGTTTCCACAATTAGCTGTTGATTTTTAGAATTAGCTATTTTGATATAAAGTGAACCGATATTTTTTTTATTCTTAATAGTATCAGCTAACATATGTTCACATTTTGACGGATTCAAAAGAAGACTATTTAAAGAAGACTATTAAATCTACTCCTCCCATATGAGCATTATGGTGTTTGACAATGTTGGGACAGGGTACGTCTACTTTTAATTTTTGGTTTTTGTCATATCTTTTTGCAGCTGTAACTGGCTCAGTAGATACATAGGTGCTTACTAGGGAAACGGATTTATTGTCATACCATTTTACACAGGTAATTTTATTTTCATTGTCATTTCTATGACAAAAAGATCCTCGAGCATTCTTGCGTAAAACTTTATCGTCTTCCAAATCACAGTTCCTCAATCTGTTTCCTCTTATAGTACCTACCTAAAGACAAAATTCTATAGTTACACCTTAAAACATACAAGAGTTCCAATGAAGATTTGGTTTTGTAGCGTTATTATACTCAACAACCAGCACCAGAAATTGAGAAAATAGAATTTGGCCATATTTAACGTTAACGATCAAAAGTAAATACCAAAGGGTGCTTAAAGGACATTCGAGGGCTTGGAGTACTTTTCGAAAGTGTTTGGTGCTTGGAGGACAACAATACACTTTTAAAAGTAATTTGAAGTTGTTTAACAAAGTAAAATAATTAGTGCTTGCACAATACAAGCATTTCGGTCAGATCTTCAGGGTTTGGGGGCTTGAATCCCTTGTACTCAGTGCTTTGCCCTGTACTGCTTTAAGCGCAGTGTCACCTATGCTTGAGGGGGCGATCGCCCCCCCCCCCCCTACCCTCTTAACCCAAGACACTATTTTTAATGAATGAAGAAATAATTAATAAATGATCGATGCGGGTAAAACAAAAAATTTAAATCCGTTGGTGCAGGCAGTACACGTCTCTAGAATTGACTGTGGCCTAGATAAAATTGCATGCATGCTTTTTTAATAGAAATTTTGAATATACATAGGTAATTTTTTTTTGTAACACACTAACCCGACGATTGGGCCAACCCAACACCTACTAAACCGCCCCCCCCTTGAAAAAAGCTGCGACCGCCACTGCTTACTCTGCCTGACTAAGCAGGAAAAATAAATCTTTTGCAACTTTTTATAGGAAAAATATGATGTTTCGATACCAGTTTTGTCTACGGCAAACTCTAAACTGATATAGGAGTATGTATTTTCATAAATTGCCATCAATAATTTTAATTTTTTTTGCCAAAATTATAAATTAATATTTTATAAAACCGGCGTGATTTGAGGGATTTTGCTTCGCTCGTCTCACAGACATTCTCTCAAAAATAGGGCTTTTCATAAATGGTTTTGACTGATTTTTGTAAGTTTTAAATAAGGTAACTGCTTGTTACCTTATTTAAAACGAACAGCGTCGACCATCACTTGTTCGGAAACTAAACCAAAATCCACCTTAATTACGTAATCAAATTGTTAGAGGGCTCGTCTGGACCAGCAAGGTATGTATTGACTTACTACCTGGTCGAGTACATCCTAAGTATAATTACATAGAGGTGAACTTCATTAGAAAGTCACTGCGCCCCCCTTCTATTACAACTCATTGTGCACGTGCCGAATATCTCGGATCACCCGTGCACTATGCCCGAATGGTTTCTAATTGTAGTAATACATTATTGATGCCGTTTAAAGCATTTCACTACGACCTCGCATTTTAACAAAGCGACGACGATCGACAATGCAAATCATAAACTTTGAAATTTCTCTTGCATGTTCTCGTCTGGAAAATTGTCTTTTCACTCACCCCGACCGTATCTCTTGTTTGTCACTTTAACTCAAGATTCTTTAGCATTTGTGATTGTCTGTAGCAATATGTTAAATTAAAAACGTGTTCATTATTTACTTTGTAGTTGCAGCCTTGGATATTGCGTTGCATCTGATAATTGATTGTACTGTAAAAAAATAGACTTAAAAATACAGTGCCACCGTTTGAAAAATTTTACCGTTCTTAACCTGGATGTCGTTTATCGACTTCTTCTAAATTCCAGAAAACATTGTTTTTCGTTTCGTAGAAAAAATCGGATGGTGTCACTTCGTTTCTCATCAACGTTATATTGTTGACGACGTTTGGGTATATAAACCTCACTGACCAGAGGTCAGGTATGTGTGGCGTGTGGGCATAAAATTCGATCGTTTAACCTTCTACACTGTACAACGATATAATACAAGAAAAAAAGAATAGAATAAAAGAAGACAGTGTGACGTTCCTTGTTATATTTTCAAGTAGTTCAAATGAATCGCGTGAATTCGCGAGGGCATGAACTTAAGGTTGTATAGTATCGGTCATACCCTCTTAGCTGACGTTGATGACTTTTGAGTAGGTCATTTGTCCGATGCCATTCTGAAGGGCTGAGTGAACGTAAGGCCCCTTTTTTAGAAGAAATTGAAATCTAGTTTCTTCCCTCCTGTTTTTACAGATGATTCTTTGTTAGGGACTCTAAAGGGCGAATAGTGTTGATTTTTCTGATTTTTAGTGTTCCGAGCTAAAATTAGCAAAACGAAATACTTATGCAATCACTTCGGTGTCCATCCGTCTGTCACAGGCGATTTTCTCTGAAACTATTCGACCTGAAAATTTGAAATTTAGCACAGAGATAGAGTGTGGTGGCCCAATTATAGACGTGAAGAATAAAAAAATGAATTTTGATTCTGGGGGTTAGTTCCAGGCGGTACCTGAATTGGGAAAGGGAAAAAATTCAAGGGCATCGTGTAGGGTGTCAAATGGAAGCTTATTGAAGCATGAATTCAACAATATATATCATGCATTTTTTATGTATTTTTCGGAAATAAGACTTAAAAATTGCTGTCCCCCACCCTTATCACCAAAGGGATCGCTCAGAAAAACCTAAAAAAAACTCAAGAACATTGAGAATTAGGTGTAGATTAAGCCAAAATTAACAGGATTGAAAAATTCTAGCACGATCAATTGTTATAAACAATTTAATTGTTTATTTCCTTATAACTGCTGAACCATTGGTTTTAGAGAAAAAGCTTTTAGACAAAAAATATTTCTCACGATGTAATTAACTAAATTTTATATATTAAATCGATCCTTCTATTCTTTAACCCTGCATACTTGTCAATAATATCGTCATAGAAAGGCACTTTCATTTTAAGTTCTTCTAAAAGTTCTTTTTGAATGGATATATTTGCCAAAGATGAGAGTCTGTCCTGGGCAATTGTATTTCTAAAATGAGATTTTATTCTTTTCAAGCAAGAAAAACTTCTTTCTACCGAGACACTTGTGGATGCATGGAATTTTTAATATGAGGGAAAACAGTTTATAAGCTTCCAAGAAAATGTCCTTATTTTCATTTAATTTTTTTAATAGTTCTTATAAAGATACATTTCGCAAGCCTTTATCAGAGTAAAAAATATCAAATTCGTTTTTAAGTCGCGCACTTTTAGTAAATAAGGTAGCATACAATTTTTGTAAATTTTCGAGAGCATGGGAAGGGAAATTAGAACCATATTGCTCAAATTTTTCCGAGTCACCAAGACAAACGAACTTTAGTTTTTCACCGTCCTGAAATCTGGTGCCCATTTCAGTCAAAATATGGTCCAACATTTCATAAAACAAAACTCTGTATCTTGCACAAATATCATCCTGATTTAAACTAGAATATTGACGCTTGAACATACTAATCTGGGTTATATTACTGGCCTTCTCAAAAATTGAATTAAAAACATTCTCATTTCTTTGTTTCTTAGAATCTCGAAGGCTGTTAATCTGGGATAAACAATAATGTCTAGAGATTTTTTTTGCAAAATGTCAAATAAAATTTTCATAGCACCAAAAATACCATTGAATACTAATGCCAAGAAAGTAAATTCAAAGTCATTCATGTTACCCAAAAATCCAGTGGCAAACTGTATTGATTTTTGATCGGACTCCTCAGACTGAATGATAAATTCAAAGACTTCTTTTAATTTATCCCAGTCTTGTACAATTACAGGAATTACATCAAGTAATTTAGAGTTTGACGACCATCGAGTCTCTGTTACTGTCGGGATTCGTCGAGCAGAATTTAGTGTAAGGGCCTAGGATCGCTTAGCCGAGTGATGAAAAAAAGAAGGTATACCACCAAGATTTTACAAAAAAAAATTCGGCATTTAGAAATTTTCTTAAAACTTTGTTGTAAGACAAGATAAAGGCGGTGCGCCAAACAATGTACAAATACAGCGTGTGGAGCTTTTTCTTTGAATTTCGTCTGAAGTCCGTTTAAGTGTCCAGACATGACACTGGCCCCGTCGTAACACTGACCTACTAATTTATTTTTATAATCAAATGGATCCAGAATTTTATCTATCATGTTATATAAACTTTCTGATGTTCTGTCGGCACTAACATCATGAAACCCTTAAGAAACGTTCGACCAATGTACCTTCTGAGCAGAGAAAAATAAGACAGACAATAATATCTCTTCTTTCCGCCATCTCGACAACGCGATGGCCTTCAAACGGCAACATTCCGAGATTGGCGCGTGGGATTCTCACAATACATCCCGATATAGCCAGTGCGGTAGCAACACGGCAAGCAGAGAGAGTTTTCTGAGGCGCGTCTCAATATTCACTCTCACTGTGCTTTATAATAACCCAAAATCTGCAGTGCACGCCCGTGGCGTGGCACTCGTGGCAGCTTATTTGAACGTCGGTTTGGAGGTCATCGAAAGCAAATCGCATTTATGAATGAAATCAGTACGATATATTATTCTCTCTGTCTTCTTTTTCTCTGTTCTGAGTTTACAAATCTTACTATTACAGAGCACTGAGAAGTTTGAGTCAAGTCATTCTAACAAAGGAGTCTTTCACCTAATATGCAAAATATTTCTTCAATTAAAGATTTTGCTTAAGTGGGCGGCAAAACCCGCATTTCCCCTAAGTACCTATTCATACTCCATTCCTTGCAGAGACTGTGAGATATTGTTGGCGGCAAAATAGATATAAATAAATATATCTGTTTTAATCTAAGGGACAACATAGTTGCTGCGTTCACAATTAAGCTACACCTGTGGACAAAAAAATCTGAAAACAAATTTAGAGTCTAAGTGCCAATTCTCTACGAAAATCCGTTAAGGAGCGTTTAGACTGTGAATGATTAAGAAAAATTAAGGAAGATGCTAAATAGGAATATCAATCAAAAGACAAAGACTGTTTTCTTACATTTTTAGTCTTACATGGAACATGGTACATAGTAGTGCTTGCCCCTTATCCCTATCAAAATTCTCTCTAAGAACGCTTATCCTTTTGCCTTATTCGACAATTTCTAGTAAATTTTTCAATTCCTCTTGTCAAACGATCATCGCCATCGTGTCTCGTCGTCTCCGTAATATTCATATTTAAGTCATATTTAAGCTTCCTCTTTATTGTTTACCTCTTTACCTTTTTGAGAAAATTACATTTTGCTCACCTAAGTTTGGTACCTTTTAATGAAGTTCTTGCTTAATATTTTTATAATATTTCTTAATAGATCTTATTCCTCAATTGATGTGCTATTTTTCCTTACTAAATAGATTTCTCATCTATTTATATTTAGTTTAGTATCTATTAGTTTCGTTTTGCAATTCAGGCCTTTCAAATTTTATTTTCTTCTCTTTCCTGATTACATTTCTCGCAGTTGTTTCAATAATTAGCGCTTTAATCTCAAATCTTCTTTCACTTTCTCACTTGTAAAGTCCATACTTTTTGCTTTATTTTTCAAATTTATAGCTATTAGCTGAAGAACATGTATAGTGTTTAACCTATATATTAGCATCTCTTTGCTGCACTTTTACCAGTAGTGTACCTGTATGGTAAATTATTGGACAATGTAAGCATCTAAAATATAAAGGTCATTCCTCTACTACATTCACTTGATTTTTGAGGCATCATCCGATGGTTATCCTCATAATTTTAGATTTTTTTTTCTCCATTTCTGACCTTAGAAACTCAGTATTTTAGTCACCTCTTGAATTTTTAAAGGAAATATTATATAAAAATCGTTCTCAGCAAACACAGTATTATAGTTCGCCCAGCGGTAATTGACACTCGAAAGGAATGAAAAATAAATCGCTATGATGCCGTAACGAACTTTCAAAAATTCGGAATACTAAAAAACTATGTAGTACGTGTACGCCTATAGTTTTTTAGCATTCCGAATTTTTAAAAGTTAACAACGGCGTCACAGGAATTTTTTTTTCCTTTCTTCCCGAGTGTCAATTACCGCTGGGCAAACAGTAAAATAATACAGCTGTGTTATGGCAACTAACTTAGATTTTTCTAAATAAAATATATGTACCTATATAGTATTAATCAAATTTAAGTCGTCTCATTTTTCCCCAAATTTCAACCACTCTTTTCCTCTTTCGGTATTATTTCATTACGTTGACAAGGAAAATGCCCCAGGTCTATGTCAGTGATTTCTTTCATTTCGTATAAATTAAGTACCTACCTATGTACACAAAAAAATATTAGACGCATCTTTTTTTGACATGATAATTCCCCAAAATAAGGGAGAAAATGATCCCTGAAGTTCACCCCCAAAAATGGATTTTGGTCGATATTTCACCTACAAGAAGATAAAATTAGATTTGTTTATAGGAATGTGATAAATTGCCAGTGGTTTGATTTTTTATAATTTCATCTTAATAGATGACATCGACCAAAAATCGTTTTTGGTTTTTGGAAGGTAAATTTTAGATTTCTATCTCGAATGTTCGATATTTTTAATTTTTAAAATTCAACAATAAACTACCGAGCAGTTTTAAACACCTTTTATTCCAAAAATACACCGATTTCGTTTTTTTAACTCCTAGGTTGAAGGTCAATTCGAACCCGATCCACGAGTTAAAGATTAATACTTAAAGCTGGAAGTAACCTCTTTCCATACAATGCTTTTTTATACTACATAGCTCCTGGATTAACTTCTGGATTATCTCCTATCGTCGAACTAATCTAATATAAATCTGGACCTAATAGGTTTAAAATTATTAATCGAAGGGTTCAGTAAATAACAATAATATACAGAATACAGAAGGTACTGGAAATAAATTACGTAGACCACCAAATTTTGCACGAGAGAGAATTATTATGAGAAAACATATTTTTCAGATTTTAAAAACTCAGTGGGTGCGGGGGTGACATCGACAGATCTAGCAAATTATAATGCTTTGATACACCACCAAACGCAGATGCGAATTATTGTGGTGTGCAGGATGTTCAGTTTCTGACACTTTTGCAGTATATCTCGGATATTTTTAAAGATAGAGAACTGCGGTTTCCGCAATACTATGCTAATTTTTCGTGAAACTTATGATGCTACAAAAACAGGATATAATATTTTATAGTAGGCCGTGATATAATGATTTGAAACAAATGAATATAATAGTATCCTCTCATGGCTGCTAGTCAGAACGCTTGTCAAAATTTGTAAAAGATCATTTAAAAAAATTATTGTTCACAAATTCCCTAAGAGTTATTTATTACTATGTTTTTCGTTTAAAAAAATGGCTGAAATGAGAGTTTATCAGAACTTTGAAAAGTATGATTTTATGTTAGTTTGCTATATTGAATCGAATGAGAATTCGCATGATGCCGCCGAACTATACGTATATTTTAACAGGTAGTACGATTGTATATCGAATATAAATTTATCTTTGGCTTTTTCTATAGTCGTTCTAGATATCCAGACAGAAGGCAACCTTTTCCCGATGTATTTTCTAAAATTAAAAAAAATTAGTTAATTATGGTGTGTTTATGCAACCAAGACTAAAATCCTATAATAAGGAAAATCGAGAAATCAACATGCAAGGTTGACGTTTTAGGCTGTGTAGAAGCAACTCCTTCTACCTCGTTAGACCATATAAAGTTAAAATCGTTCAGCATTTACATCCTGGGGATGCTGAACGTCGTCTTATTTTTTGCAATTGGTTTTTGCAGGAAACTCAAGCCAATGTGAATTTTGGAAGATTTGCGATGTGGTCCGATGAGGCGTATTTCACAAGCTCTGGTATTTTCAATAGACACAATACCAGACATTGGTATCAAAAAAACCATCATCTTTATTTTGAGCGGGAGCAGCAGTTAAGATTCGGTGTCAGCGTTGCTTGTTTTACTTTGGGGAGGCAACTAATTTATAGGATTTATCAGGGAAGCTTTTCAGCAAATCGTTGAAATACCTGAATTGCTAGATTGTGTTCTCTTGGCTTACTTAAACAGTATATATTTCGAACAGGATGGGGGCCTGCCCATAATGCCAGAATTATACGCCCTTTTTTAGAAAATAATTTTCGTGAAAAATGGATAGGAACCAACCAACCTGTAAGATGGCCACCACGATCACCCGATCTTCCCCTTGACTTTTGGGGGTTACTTATAAAATAAAGTTTACAAGTCTCGGAATCTCACAGACTTTCAAACATATTTATTAATTTATAACTATTTACAATGTACACATAACTACTAATTTACAACAAATATGTGTCCCATGCTACGACCCCCATTTAAGGAAGTCCAACACGGCAACGCGACCAGAAACCGGACGAGGCTGGTGTTGATCCTTGGCAGGTACCTACCCATAAACTTACAGTCCAAAGCTAATCGAGTCGAGGAGAGTAGCTTGCACAAAGCTTAAAAGATTTGACTATTTACAATTTTCTATTTTTATACATTCATTTGGGCACTATAGAAGAACTTCGTCAAGCCACTACACTAGAATTTCAAAATTTGCAGGGACGATCGATCATACTTTTAAATGCCATACGACGAATAAGTAAAATGTGCGAGTTTTTTGTTAGAGAAAACGGTAACAATTTTGAGCAACTTTTGTGATTCATAAAATAGAAACAAAGATATTCTACATTTTGAATTTACTAAAAACATCTGTTTCCTGTTTTAGGCATTTTAGTTTGATTGGAACAGTGAATTTTTTTATTCAAAGTTTGATTCAGTTATGTTATTGGGATTTAAAATTTTGAAAATAAACCTCAATGTTAGTTAAATGTCTCTATTCATTTGCTTCAAATCATTATATCACGGCCTACTATGAAATATCATACCCTTTTTTTAATTGTAAAATTCGGAAGTTATTCCAAAAGATATATACCAACAATTATATATTTTTCAAAAACTTATGAAAAAAGCAATTGAATGAAACAAAATATACAGGGTGTTCCATTTAAAAAATGTAACTTTGGGTTTTATCTTCAAATTCGTTTCTTCTAGAAAAAAAATTGACTACGCCACTGGATTCTACGCAAAAAACTATATAATGAGTAATAATGACTAGTTTTACCTTACCGATTATCTTACTGAGATACTAGGGGTGCTTGAAAATGACACATTTTAAAATCGCCCTGTATCTCCGAAACGAAGGGGGCTATGAAAATCTGTTTACAGCATCATGCGTTTAACGAAAAAGTAGCGCAGTATTGCGAAATTCGTTGCTCTCTATATTTAAAGATAACCGAGATACCCTGCAAAAGTGTCTAAAATTGGACACACTGTACATGGGCAACAAAATTCGTTTTGAGTATTTTCTGTGTTTTATCGTTATTTACTGAAACCCACAGTATTTTAATTCTAATTCTAAAGAAACTATTTACATTTCTGAACCCCTCTAATTTTTATTTAGAAAATAAACAACCCTTATGATTTATGTCTCGCTAGACTTTTATGTTTCTAATTAATATAAATACACATGAATAAACAGATATATAAATTTATTTTTGGATTCAATATTTTAGAAACTCGTTGGCAAAAATGAATCCGAATCTGATGCCAACTTCAGCCACATCCTTCCATAAACCGAAACTTGCCCCCGAACTGTAATGTAGCGAGGCATTACTGTAGGGTAAGTTTTAGATTTTACATACCTACGACCCTGTTTATTAAAATCGCAAAAACAAATCCAAATTATCTATTTCAGTACGAAAACTGTATAAAGGGCTGACACAATTTCTATATCATTGACTCGATTTTCCATCCCGAGGGATTACCGAGCCCGAGCATAAAAATAATATTCGAAACCCAGATATTCCCTAGTTTCATTTGTGAGACAATGAAAACGTAAATAACGAACGCAACAACGGCGGGCGAGCCGAGAAGTCGGAATGAAATCAAATCTGTGCCGAGGAAAATAAGTGTAAGGGATTGACTGCGATGAAAATTGAAAAAGGAAATTTCTTTCCAGACTCGATTGTTTCGCTTGGCCGCCTCCGAACGGACGCTGTGTGAGACAGTTGATCATAAAAATGAGCCTAGTCAATTTTATTTTAACTAATTAAAAATTAAGAATTTGTAGGAAGTTAGAGGGGTTGTTCATTATTTCTTATGGCTTCGAATTTCAGTAGCGTAACTAGGTTTAAGTTAAAAAGAGGTCTGAGATAAAGGAACTGTCATACTATTACTATCATTAATACACACAAAAAACACTATCGTATATTGAATTGGATACCAATTCACTCAATTACATAGGTACTCTATTCCATATCGCACAATACAAACTCGGTTTCTTTCAATGATTAGTTTATCATTGTTAACCAATAGGTTATACGATTGCTTGAACTATAAGGTTTCATTGGGTATTAATAGGTCGTTTAAATATAACATTTTATTTGATGCAATTATTATGGTTTCAATTACAAAGGTAATTAATTTAATGTAACTTCTAATAGAAAAAACATTTTTGTTTAAATTCATACATAGGGTGTCTCTGGATGGGGTTACCTATACCACAAATGGAATTAATTTTTAAATTTCCAACAAAAAATTATTGATCATAAAAAATTTTGCTTGTAAAAAAATTAGACTTACGTAAAAAAAGTCGTTTCTGTATACAGGGTGGTCAAAAACTGTAGGAATATAAACTTAATCTAAGAGTTATTTTCCACATTTTAAATTAAATCACATCATAACTTTAACAAATACGACAAATTGAAATAAAACTCTTTTCTGCAAAAACCAATTAGTGACAGTCCGGTCAGTAATTGGCTCAGCTTATAGTTTTGTAAGCGTAAGTCAATTCCTGACCTGCAGATCATATAACTAAGAGAACCAAATAATGACCGACATGTAGGCCATATACTGACCGAGCTTTTATGATTCAAATCAAATGTTTTCTTTGAGAAACATCTCGGTCATAATTTGGCCCAAGTAAAGTTTGATGTGTTATTTTCCACATTTTAAATTAAATTCCTTCATAACATTAACAGAAATACGAAAAACTGAAACAAAGATTTTGTCTGCAAAAACCAATTAGTTGGATTGGTCAGTAATTGGTTCAGTTTATAGTTTTATAAGCCAATTCCTGACCTGTAGATAAAATTTAACTAAAAGCTGAAAATAAGTGATAAAACTTTGACAAGTATACTAGGTATTTATTTCCTTATTTAAAGGTTTTTAATAAAAAAATCTATAAGAAACACCACTTACCTTCTTGCTATACGCCACTAACATAAAGGGTACGTCTTAACAGTCGAGGCACAATTAACAGACTAAAGATACTGAGATTACTGAGACCCTCTCACTGGCTATTCAAATCATTTTAGCGCGAAATTTCTTTTATCTAAGACATCCCACGTAGACATCAAGTCTAAGTACTAACGTACCGTGGGCGTCTGAAGAGAAGGAAAATGTAGTCTATTGACGCGGGATTTAAAGGATTGGAAGTTGGGATGGAAAGAGAAAACATGTGCAGGCAATTTCTTCCATAATGTGGAGACCCTAGGTATGAATGAGCGAGAGAAGTGTTCTGTTCTAGCGTTTTGTAGCTGGACAGTAAAGGGATGCATACCTAACGCGCCTCTTATTGTTCTGTTAGGAACAGTTAAGAGGGGAATAATACCGACTACATATATAGTTCTTCAGAGCAAAATCCGTGGAAGTACCGGAGGAAAGTGATATTTAAATAAGATACAAATATATCGGACTCCAAAACTTTGAGATGGAGTACTCAGTGCCGGCTTATGAAATTTCAAAGTTATCTCTGTTCCTACTTACAGGAACCGTACCAAATTTAGGGGTTTTAATAGTGAACCTCCTGGGAATGTTTTGGTAAAGAAAAAAAATGTAATTTGCGAAAAAAAGTTGATTTTTTTTTAGCCCCCCTGGGGAAAAAATGAAGCCGTTTAGGTATTTTATTTATTTTTTTTAAACAAATTTTACATCATTTTGCCGAGAATTTTTGAATTTTAAGAGAACAAAATGGGTTAGTAGAAAGTTATAGTCATTTGAATTTTTTTTTAATTATATTTTAGGTTTAAAAAAATTCAAATGACTATAACTTTCTACTAACATATTTTTTTCTTTTAAAATTTAAAAATTCTCGACAAAATGATGTAACATTTGTTTAGAAAAAATAATAAATAACATACCTAAACGCCTTAATTTTTTTTTTCAGGGGGGCTAAAAAAAATTCAACTTTTTTCGCAAATTACAAAATGATTTTGTTTCTTCCCAGGGGCTCACTATTAAAACCCCTAAATTTGGGTCCTGTAAGTAGGAACAGAGATATACAACTTTGAAATTTCATAAGCCGGCACTGGGAGTACTTGCAAACGAAATGGTATTCCCGGCCCTTAGAAATCGTAATTTTCTTATTTGGCCATATAAAGATAAAATCGGTCACTAATTGGCTCACGGTCAGTAATTGGGTACTTTACATTATAGCGAAAATATAACAAAATCTAGTTGACTTTAAAGAAATAGGTACCTATATACCTACCTATGAGAAAAACTTAAAAAATTAAATTTTTCCATTTAGACTATAGGAGGTTTTGAATGGGACATTGTGAGTCATGAAAGCGACAGTTAGTTATCAGATTAATCTATTTATAATTGTATAACTTCAAAAACATGATACTTATAACATTTGAGTTGCCTATAATCAGTTTTCATTCTTAATGAAAAATCTTTCCTATGAATCTTATCAGAAAATATAAAAATTAAATATTCCTGATCTGACAGACCATATCCAACAAAAGACTTTTTATGCAGACTTTGAACTTATAACTTATAATCCAGAATCGAAATAAAAACCAATAAGTACTGACAAAAAAAAATCATAGCCATTATCGCCTAGTATCTCAAAGAATAAAGGTCACGAAGGGACAGCCATATAAATAGAACGTCCCATTTAAACTTGATATGATGTCCCATTCCACACTAGGAGAATCTTTCGTAAAATATCCTTGCTGCGCACCTGTTTTTAATTACTAATAAAAATTACCCAGTTCATTTACTGAAGTCAACTCACGTAAGTCTTGCATAAATACTGATTTGAGCTGGAAATTCAGGGGATAACTCATTACTACAGCTTTGTTGAAGAACAGTGGCTTTATTATAGAGTTCATCATCAGCAGCAGTTGTAATATTTTTGTGGGGGATTGAAAATTGAATTTTTCGTATGCGTAATTCATGCTCTCAAAACGATTCTTTAATTGAGTTACAATATCAATACTGGCTCAAACAGTCGTTCAAAATTGGACAGTATATAGTTCGTCAGTACTATACTCGATTTGAAATTGGTTGATAGTAATAAATCATTTTTAGCAGCCGATTCCATAGGCGCACCTACCTGACGTGCCGGTTTGAACCCTATTTACTTATTCGAATAATTTAGTAATCATTATTGTCATAACAGGTAAAAATAATTATGCCGAGAATTCCGGGAACAATTAATACACAATGTTACTTTTCAGGTAGTTACGAAAAATTAGGTACCTCTACTTATTGGTATAAAACTGTGAGTCATTTTAAGAGCGAACAAACCTAATGCGAGTATTCTAGGACACACATTTGGGTAATTTTTGAAAATGGAGAGTCTTTCAGGATTTATTCCAGTTAAGCGAGCTGCGAAATCAGCGCTAAGCATTAGTGAAAAGATTATTGTGCTTAATGTATTTAATGCACTTAGATATCAAAAAAGTGCAATAAGTATCGATTCTGCAGTGGAACTTTGTTCAAAGATGACAGGTATTGGAAAAGCAACCATCTACAGGCTGATGCGGGAAGAAAAGACAGGAACCGTGACGCCACCAAAACCATCTCCAGGAAGGCGAACAATACCGATCGATGAGGACGAAAAGGCCATCATAAGACGAAAGGTGCATTCATTCTATTTCAATAAGGAGATCCCTACTTTGGATAGAGTTTTAGGGGCAGTAAAAGAAGACTTTCCTGCAATCAAGAGAGATAAACTATGGAAAGTTCTAAGAGAAATGAATTTTAGATGGGAAAAACATAGTCGGAAGTCTCATTTGCTCGAAAAAGATGAAATAGTATGTTGGAGACGTAATTATTTGAGAAAAATAAGAAAATTTCGCAATGAAAACAAAACAATTTTCTATTTGGACGAAACATGGCTGAACGAAGGCTACACAGTTGGAAAAATATGGACAGACAAAAATGTGACTTCTCACCGGCAAGCATTTTTAGACGGTCTATCAACAGGAATAAATCCGCCCTCTGGAAAAGGAAAACGATTAATTATAACTCACATCGGTAGCTCCAATGGATTTTTAGAAGGTGGACTATTATCATTAATTTAAAGCGAAGAACTGTAATGACTTACTATAAATTTTATAGAATTTCAAATAGAAACATTTTTCCAAATTTACTTGTTTATTAGTTGCTTTATTGTTATTAGTATTATATTTATTCAAATACAAGGGTAACAAATTATGCCACACATCCGAATGTTCACTAAATTATATAATTATTGTGTTTAATATAAACTTAAACCCACCCGAAAGCACGTGCATGAGTGCAAAACATCACAGGTAGAATACTACCGCTTATTGTTCGAGCCTCGGGTTAAGCTTTGTATTCGACGCCCTTATCAGATCTATAGGAATGGAAAGTTTAATAAATGCAAAAGGGTCTAGACTTTCAATGTATATACTATTTAAAACTTGGCAATTTAGGTGGACCACTCTGTGTACGTGTTTGACGGATTTTAATGATTTATTACTATCAACCAATTTCAAATCGAGTATAAGTTCCGCGAAAAATCTCTTAACCTTTCTGTGTCTCTTTTTCTCGAATTCTGGAGTGATTTTCCATTTCCTAGCCAAAGCACTCGCCGCGCCGTTTCTTTAATGTTTTCAAAACTATCACTAAGATTTCTAATAGAAGTTAAACTAGAATTTAATATTGTTTTGACAATTTCCAAATATATTTCAACATATTGTAATGTATTTGATGTTTTTAGGCGCTTTAAAACTGCACACTGGAAAATCAATAAAAATACAAATTCAGATTTCTTCATGTGACAACTATTTTAAAAACCATTCAGAATTACAGACATTTAATTAATACTGTGGTTGGCGTTGGGCCCCCTAGAAGGCTAAATATTTCGCCCTCTCCGCCCGTAGAGTCTGGCTACGCCACTGATTACATCTTTGATAACTGTGACGTATTCGTCAAAATAATAAAGATGTTGTCTTTAGAGCATATATTTACAATCCAAAATTACCGACTCATAAAGGTTCAAGAAAATTACCAATAGAAAATTAAATAATAATTGTAATATTCGAGAAATATTTCTTATTTTATTAAACTTTAAAAAAATGAAGTGCACCTCATATTTATTTTTCAAAAACTTCTCCATATTCTACGCATTTTTCTAACTGACGTCGAAAATGGCTAAATTTTTTATTATTTCTTCCTCGACTCCACCGCTTTTAAAATTCTTTGCTTTAAAACTTATTCGTCATTTTTAATGGTTCTTTCGTATGTTATTTAATGCGCCCCCAGGGAAACATATCGGGATTCTTAGGAGGCCACAAAAATGAACCATTTCGGCCAATCCATCGATTTCCATAGTTGCGATTGAGCCAATCCCCTACTTCTGCAGCATAATGTGCAGGACACTCATCGGGTTGAAAATACATATTTCGGCGATATTGAAAACGAAATTCTTCTTACTTGTCTGATAAAAATGACCCCAGCTTATGTAAATAAAAATGTCTGTTACCTGTATTATAAAAAAATATGTTATAATCCTATAATAGTAAATGGCGCATCAAACATTTACTTTTTTAAAATGCTGACGGCGCACAGTGGTTCTCTGAGCCATTCTGAGAGATCGAAATTACGTAAACCTAAAATATGTAAATTTAGCACAGAAAAACCACCTTTTAGGGTCTATAAGACAAGTAAAATTAATCAAACACAAAATTGAGGGTTATAAAATTTATATATAAAAAAAAAAATTCAAAAAGGACACTGAAAGTCTTCTTCATAGTCTTTAAAATCACTGTTTTGTGTGATAAACTTTAAAAATATCTTCAATTTTTCTAACGGAACTGGTCTGGCCCTGCCACACTCTATAAAGGTCCTTGCGTAGGATGCCGTCATAAAAAAGTGAAACAATTTTTTTTATGAGTAGTAGCGCTAAGTAGCACACAATATGGATATCAGTGACAAGCCAAAATGCCAACAGTCATGTTCATTTAGCAACTTTAACGGATAAAGCGTGATCAAGTTTTTTCGGGTCTAACAAACTTCATTCAAACTTTCGTAATTTTAGTATGTCATAAATATGTATCTTAAGTAAACATATAGCCCACAATACTTAGCTTAAGTTAGTTTTCTCAAAGATACTTACCTGTTAGGTGTATCCATAGGAAAAACCTATAGAGTTAATTGCACAAACACATTTAATAAACAATTATTACTAGGTAACGACTGGCGCCTTAGGCCACGACATTCGAAAAAAAGTGAGTTTTGACCTGCCCTCGGTCAGCTATGCGAACTTCGACTGAACCTTTATTGTTATGTATTACATGATTAATAAGGTCGCTTTTAATGCATCTTAAAGACGAATAGATGACTTAAGGTTTTTCACATTTCGATCTCCAAGAATGGCTCTGGGAACCACTGTGCGGCGGTTCGCAATTCTAAACTCTGGATTTTCCCTACCCCAGTGTGCCAGTATCTCACATGCTGAGAAGCTACAGTGCTGTTTGTATTAAAGTTTGACTCATCTGAGAACATTATCAGCTTATCAAAGACCACGTTGTTAGTTGTTACTTAGAATTTCATCACCGACCCACAAACAAAACTCCAAGCGTTTGTAACTGCCCCCACCTTTCAAAGTTTGGTTAAAAATTGGTTTAAAAGGAAGCATTTTATTTTATTTATACTTTTATACACATTTTGAATATGGTTTTTTTACACAATTGTAAACTTCGTGCTAGTTTTTTCAAAGAGTAAAGACATAATAGGATTTTAATCAGTTGCAAAGTTAATACTGAAGAAGCATCGTTTTCGTCGTATCTTTCCTTGGTCTTCTTTAAATTACTAACGGATCCATTTTTTTTTAATTTGATTACCAACTTATGTACCTACTGAGCTTCTGCATAATTGAACATTTGGAAACTTTTCTTGAAACTTCTCAATAACGTAGCGATAACAATTCTCGCCATTTCTGTAATTTTGATAACATCTTTATTATTTTGACAAATACGTCACAGTTATCAAAGGTGTAATCAAATAAAAATGTCGACATTTTGATTTTAAAAGCGTAATTTATAAATTTCAAATTTTTACTTGAAAATCTAAAATAAAAATCTTTTCAAATTTAAAGCAATTTTTTAATTTAACATTTTACCACAGATTACTCCTACCAGATGCGAATCTCTTAATAACTTTCCTATATCAGGATTCCGCGGTTTTGGCGCTACGGACAGAGCGGCCCGGTCGATTCGAGCGTCGATGCCGTGAATGGAATTTTCCACGCGTTTGGCAGGTTTTAATTCAGAGAAATTATGGATTATATTTTAAAATATTAAAACATGATATTGTGTGGCATTTTATATAAAATTATATCATTAAGAAATACAAAAAGGTATCTCGTTTATTAAAATTACACTACAACCTAGTACAACCACAATTTAAACCATAAAATCAACGCAACAAAACTGATGTAATAACATTAGCCTGCTCTCTATTCCACGGAGACGCTCGCACACGCTAACAGCGAGGAATTCACCGTTCGGCGACAGACTAAATAATAAGGTGCATCGCCACCTTATAATTTCTCTAAATTGAGCCACCGTCGAAAGCGTAAGATTCGCATCTGGTAGGAGTAATCTGTGATTTTACATTAAAATTTTAAAAAGGCAACTTTACTCTCAAGCAAATTTTATTTTTGTAGTTTTTGCATACCCTGTACAAAAAAAACAACAAATTTTGTCATCGTCTATCTTATTTTTATAGCAAGCAAGAACTTTTATAAAGAATGACCCTTTTTCGTATCTTTCACTTTTTGGTCCATTTGTCCTCTTGTCTACGCCATCCGTGTAAATAGATACCTATAAATAAATGTGGGTCATATTCAAAAGAGGATTTCTGAGCAGCTATTTTATCTAATTTTGAGCTTTGATTGTTGAGTAGGTGTCAGAAATGTCTACAAATAGGTATTCATACATAGGTAATTACAACCTTTTCGGTATGCACTGTAATTTTAAAAATCTGTAGCATGTAATTTTTGCAAAAATTAAATTTAGCAAGCACAAGAATGTGAAAAGACGACATTTTTTAACAAATTACTTTTCCAACTAGTCACTATCTATAACTATTTTCTCCATCGGCTTTTAAAAAACATAGAGACGTTAAAAATTATATAAACTGATGGCCTGTAGAAAAATGAGAATAGGAATAGAATGAATGTAGGTACCTAATTATTATTCTGTTATCAATGCAATTTAAAAAAAAGTCGAAGTATATCTTCTCCATAGGTCGAGGCTCCAACAAAAGGCTGCAGTTTCATGTTTAAATAAAAGGAAAAAATAATAGCCATCATATTTCTTCTTTAGGTTAATGCGTAATCTACAACACGCAGTTTTCTTCCAAAAGTAACACACACAACATAGGTACACTGCCAAATACCTAAGTGACACCAATTTTTTTTTGTCTAACATTAACGATGTATAACTTTTGATTCAGTTAGATAGACCTCATTGTGACAATTTTTTCCTTATTTTGTGGACATCTTTTGATAACGGTGCAAGGTCAAATTTATTTTTTAATTATTTTTTTGAGGAGCTATGACGTAAATGGCGGATATTTTTTTCACTATTTTTTTAACACCCTGTGGATTTTGTCAGCAATCCCAAATTCTTGCTTCTGTTTTATATCTATATTGTTTTCATTTTAAAACGATACACGTTTTTATACAGGATGTTGTGATATTCACTTAATATATTGAAACCCATAAATTCTAGTAGGACTGAGTAAAAGAACTGGGGAAAAATTGGTACTTATATTCATAATATTTTATCATTTAATTGACAGATCAAATTAAACTTGAAAACAGCATTTAAAAGCTATTCTGTAAAGTCGTTCAATATCCTTTAAAATTTAAATTAAATTTGGCACACTTCTATAAACAGGTATATAGTATCAACCAATGAATACCAATCCTTACATTTCATTTACCGGTATAGAAACCTCAAACGAGATTATTGACATACTTCCCGGTCTCGGAATAACGCAAAAGGCGTATCTCCAAACTTATCATGGTGACAGCGTTATTGAGTATAGAGAGAGGACCACTTTATACATCACCTTTAGTTAAGTATAAGGCACAAAAGACTCCCATCCGGGGCTACGTACAGAAATGACACTGGTAACACCCACAGTCAAGCCCCTTCCCCACTACTGAACGCTGCTATTGGCCTGACAGACAACGCGTATCCGTAGTAACAGCCCAACTGTTACCAATGGTGGATGACGAATTCGTAAAGGTGCCTTTCAAACTAAACTAAGAGCTTCAGTGTGATTCCGAAAGCTAAAGTCTTAGCTAGTTGTACAGTACGAGACCCCTGTTTCAAAAAATCAAACATACTGGGTGTTTTGTAATAGTTTCGTCAATACTCGGTTACTTTTTGGAGTGCGACTTGGTGATGATGTCTCGGTAAACTGCAATAACATATTTTTTCAAAATTGCTGTAACGCTGGCCAGACGCATGGCTCTGGGTTTGAGCTCCGGCCTGTGTTCCGGGAGCACCGGGGCCGGCTCCGGAGCTCATTCGGACACATCTTCTTCACCTGGAGTCAGTGTGCCCATTCCGGTAGTGCCCGCGCCCATGGTACCAAATCCAATGTTTGCTTTACCAACCCTTAACTTTACCGTGTCTCAAGTGGCGGCTGTGTGTGAAACTCTTGAGGAGTCTGGAGACATTGAAAGATTAGCGCGTTTCTTATGGTCTCTTCCGGTGGCACATCCGAACATAAGCGAACTCAACAAAAATGAAGCTGTGCTTAGAGCCCGAGCTATAGTGTCTTTTCATAGTGGTAATTTTAGAGAACTGTATTCAATTTTAGAGTCACATAAATTTACGAAAGGATCGCATGGTAAACTTCAGGCCATGTGGTTGGAAGCCCATTACCAAGAAGCAGAAAAACTTCGAGGACGGGCATTGGGTCCAGTGGACAAGTACCGTGTCAGGAAAAAGTTTCCATTACCAAGAACTATTTGGGACGGAGAGCAAAAGACTCATTGTTTCAAGGAAAGGACTAGGTCGTTACTAAGGGAGTGGTATCTTCAAGATCCTTATCCAAATCCCACAAAAAAACGTGAGTTGGCGCAAGCTACTGGATTGACACCCACTCAAGTGGGCAACTGGTTTAAAAATCGAAGGCAACGGGATCGGGCCGCTGCAGCTAAGAACAGGTTGGTGATTATTTATAAGAGAATATTAGAATTTTTACCAACGATTACAGCCCGAGTTTTAAAACGCAAAATCTTGGAACATGCATGCTTATCATTTTTAGGAAAAAACGTTGTTCCAGGCGAACTGAAAATTGTATTTTCAGGGCCATCTAGAACTGATATTTTTCCGTTTTAACCCAATCACAAAATTTATTTATTTAATGGTCAGCAAACATCATTCAACGAAGCAGTCTCCCGTTAATTCATGGGTAAAAAATGTTTTATGCAATAGCTAAAGTGGACAATTTGTTTAAAATTATTTAAGATTGATTAAATTTTAAATTGCTAGGCTCATTATATGAGTACCTATTTGATTTTTATAATAAACACTAATTTTTTGTCGAAACTTGTACCTATTACAAAATTAAAATCTATTTTTTATTCTAAAAAAAAGATTCCAAAAATTTATATGGATATAGGTATTACGTATTTGTGTCAGATTTCTTTAATAGTTATTTAAATACGTGGCTAACGTTGGGCGCCATTAACGCACGTACTTACTTAATCACAGGCAATTTATCTCAATATAAACTTAATCAACTGTTTTACCGATATCTATTTTTCTTTGAAATTTACAAACAAGTTTAAATTTTAAACGATAGGGAATTTTAATATTGATATTTTTTTCTTGCTGTAATACCTAAGTAAGAAAACTTCTAGGCCACGAAAGAAAATATAAACAATTATGTATTTATGTTACTAAGACACCAATCTATTACATTTTTTAAAAATTTAAATAAAATTCCCTTCTTATATTAATTAAATATCTATAAACTAGCTTAAGACCCGTAGAAATATCAACGATGTAGTGTTATTTTTTTAAAACTTTTATACTCGGGTATACAACGTGACAATGCCAGACTCACATCTGGACAAATCGAACATTAAGTAGGTTTTGCGGAATAAAGTCGGCGCTTTCGCCATCTAGTCAAAATTTTATTTAGAAATTAAATTGGGGATAGCGTGTCCCTCGGGCAGAGGAGAAGGTTGCCAAGGTACTGGTGCAAGGCTTTGAGGTAAGGGCTACCTGCCTGCAAAATTGCAGCTCTATAGGCCCTACGATTGTTGATATATTTTTTTCCGAAAATCGAATCAAACTGGTAATTATAATTGTAACGGATGTAACATTATGCCGCACCTAAACACTAACAAATGTGAATCATATTAAAATAAGTTGTAACAATGGCGGTATTTAGTTAACCCATATTACAATTAATAATATAATTATTTTAGCTTTTATCTTCAGCAGTAAAAAGCAAGGTTTCTGTTCATAAATGTGGAAGAAAGTTTTATATCCATTTCTTAATACGGCACAAATACTATATTCAAGATGTAACGTTCCGTTAAAACATAAATTCTCGTTATTAATCATATTTCATCATCACAAGCCTAACATTAATTTTGTAGTACTAACTTCGGTATAATAATTTTGAAACAAAATTAAAAACGCGTTTATAAAAAATACCAAAATATAGGGTAGGTAAGTTAATATCTTCCTTCTGTGGTCTATGAATCCTAAATACCTCCAACGATTAGATCAACTGAATAAACCATGTTTAAATATTAACAGTGCCATCTTTAGGCAAGAGCCCGGCGAGTCCGGGTTTTTTGAGGGCCCCGACCAACGTAAATTAATGCAACTAATTTTATGTAATTGATTAAATTCAATGTTTAAAAACATTAAAGAAACCAAATCAAATTTTAATATAAAATAAAAATACCCAGTTCAGAAAGAACTAAACTGCATCTACGTGTATTAAATATAGGCCTACAAATTACACTTTCGAACCATTAATTCTTTGACGGACCAGCTGAAACCGTTCAAAGACAAATTTAAGGTGGAAGTGTTCATCCCAATTATACTCACTGATATCTCAACTCTGGCAGGGATCCGCATAATATATTAAAGTTAATAATCGATTTGGTTTGTAATTAAACTAGTTTCCATGAATTGCGCACCAGTTGTAAAAAATTTGCCGAATATTATCACCTTGATGTAAATGGAGAAGAATTCGAAATAGAATGCATTCATTTAGCGCAGTATTTAGAAACAGACGATGTAAATACGACTACAACTGGAAAAATCGATATTTCGCTACTGTATAACATTTTGAGAACTGATAAATTGGGGGAAACATTCCCTAACGTTGCGATATATTTTAGAATTTTTCTAACGTTAATGATCACTAACTGTAGTAAAGAACGTCCATTCTCTAAGTTAAGGTTGATAAAAAATTAACTTCGGAGTACTATGCTACAAGAGAGGCTAAACTCATTGCCGTTAATGTGCATAGAAAGCGATATCATGTCGAGTTTGGATTTTGAAGATATAATGGAAGATTTTTCCCACCAAAAATCAAGAACAAAATCTTTTACTCTAGCGTATAGAAATCAAAATACTGTTATTTAGGACATTTTTATGTTTTACTGTATTTATATTCATTCCATTAAAATTTTAATTTAGTTTCTATTTAAGTGTATTTTGTGCACATTTTTGAGTATTGAGTTATTAGTTTTAGAAGGGCCCCTCATTTCCTTTGGCCCTGGGCCCAAACTATATGGAAGACGACACTGAATGTTGAAATTATAATCAAATGTCGAATTATCTCTGCAATTCTGATTGTTGTGTCTTAACAAATTTATAAGTTTATAGATTTAAATTATTTTTTTAAGTTGCACTGTTAGATATATAACTATAATAATATTAAATCAAATAGGTAGGTACTATAGAAGGTAGTAGGGTCTACTAAATTTCCCTTTAGTTAATAATCCTATTCTAACTTAAAAAAGTAAAAATGACACTTTGCTGTCTAACGAGAATTAGGTACCTATTTTAAGTACCTACTTGGAGGACGCGATTTAAAATATTTTAGCTTATAGTGTATTTATTTGGTCATGAAATTAAGAACTGACACACCTATAATTAATAATATAATAACTAGATGTAATAAACATGTTTTTGCCGACGGCATTTTTACCGGCATAGACAATAAGTAGGTACTCACATTCACATGCTTATACTTGAAAGATGATGTTCTGTCGCTTTCCATTTCATTAAATGTGTGTCTTCCATTGTTTTAGTTCTACTAAATCGAGCTGAGAAGCAGCTCTGTAATAATTAGGTACCTATATTAATATTATGATTACCTATATATATTATAAAATGTAAAAGAAATTAATATTTACCATTAAACTGGATCATAGGAGCTGTACGTTTTTAAAATGACTACTTCTCAAACTCTTATGGCTAAAATTTACGGCAGTTTTGCCAAGATCGGTCTTATTTTGCGATCAAGGTATCAAACTGACAAGCGTAAAAATGAGTCAATTACGTTTTGTGCTATGAATTTCTCCTTAAGTTTTTGTAGCAACTTTATAAAGAATCTAAGTACCTATCTATTTTCCACAAGTAGGTGCTAAATTTATTTTGGCAACAAGTTCCCGTATAAAAATCTAAAAAACCAAGCAAGTCGCAAAAATAATTCTAATAGCGATTTATTAACAATGACAGGACAAAAACTTGTCAAGACCTAACGGATTTTTTTTTTAAAAGATCTAAATTTAAATCAATACTAAGTCTTAAACCTTTGTAGTGAATTTCAGTGTAAGATTTTGTTCATATTTGTCATAATTGCAGATATTTTGTACCTATATAAACCTAAATAATGACAGTGGTTTCTTTGCAACACTAAGAAAATAATAATTGATATTTATTATTCTCTAAAGGTGCATTTACACATGCATGGATTTAGTGGCGCCAATAAAAACTGGCGCGCCAGTAAATAAAATTAGCGAGTGTAAACATCGACTTGCATAAAAATTTATTTTTGCATGCATAGAACAAAAAAGTCTGCATCCTTCTGAAATCACTGGCGCCAGTGGTGACAAAGTCGTTCGGAAAATCAAAACTTGCAAGTGTAAACAAGTGCTTGCACGTCGGCGTCCGCTCGCCAGTTGTTTATTGTAGTTTATATAGTTTATTATGGCTACAAAAAAGAGGTCAGCAGAACTGACAATCAAATTTATAATGAAACTGGCGTGCCACTTATTTTTGTTTTCTCAACAAAGTGTAAACCTTTACTGGCGTGCAAATAGAACTGGCGCGACCACTGGCGCCACTAAATCCATGCATGTGTAAATGCACCTTAAGTAACGTAAGATAAAAAGAAACTTCTCAACGTGTGTTGTGGAATCAATCACGCATGTCTTGAATTATTACTCTTGGAAGGTAACATAGTTAAAAGGTATTAGGTAAATGAAAAATAAAACTGTCAAGTTCTAAAGTCTAGCGTTCAGATTCACCAAGAAGGTTTAAGATTTAGTACTGGTTTAAATTAAGATCTTATAGTTGATCACTTATGTTTTGACAGGTTTTTGTCCTGTCATTGTTAATAAGTCGTCATTAAAAACTTATGAGTTATTCTGATATTTCAGCAATTTGCTTGGTTTCCAAATGGTTTTCATCTTGGAACGAATTGCAGTAATGAAGTTAGTTCTATTATTGACGAAAGTATGTACTAAAATTGCCCTTTCTTTTATAAACTTGCGAAAAAGCTGAGAAATAAATTCATAGTATAAAACTAAGTTGTCTTATTCTTACATTTGCCAGTTTAAAACTTTTGGTCGGCAAATTAGACCGGACTAGTGTTGGAGAATCTGGCTGTTATAAGAAAATTACGATATTGTCATTGCCCTTGCATAATATAGAATAACAAAAATATTATAAAATAAAGAACATAAAAATTACACATTTAAACTAAATGAGAGACATGTCCACCTTCTACTTCCAAACATGTTCTTATTCTTATTTTCACATCATCAAAAACATTGTTAAGCACTTGGGGGGGGGGGGGGGTGTTAATCTCCTGAAATTTATTTGTAATTCTACCCCGTAGGTCTTCTAAGTATTCACAAGGGGTTTTGAAAACTGAGTTTTTAATGTGTGGCCCCAGATAAAATTGTGGCCATAAAAAAAGTCACACGGCGTGAGATGGCAGGACTGTGGTGACCACCTAACTGGCATATTACGACTAGTGATACGGTCATCGAAAAATTCTTCCAAAGAATTTAAATTATCAAGAGTTACGTGAATTGGTGCGCCATCCTGCTGAAAGTAGCCTTGTCACATCTCTTCATCGTCTAATGCGTTTAAAAAATTTTCTAAAATTTCATTAGGGTATCGCGTTGAATTGAGTGTCCCTTAAAAAATCGGTCAAGTAACCTTCTTTTCGATATGGCAGCCCACACGCCAACTTTCTGTGAATGCAGGGGTTTTCTTATAAAGAAATGTGAATTTTCAGAACTCCACATTCTCATTTGTTGAGAAGTTACGTATTCAGGTAGGTAAAACCATGTTTCGTCAGTAAAAAAGGTTTTTCAAATAACTTTTCATTATTACACAAATTGCCCATAAACCACTCCGAAAATTACATTCGGTGCGGCTTGTTGTTTGGTAACAATTATTGAACTGAGCTTAGGCGATAAGCGTGCGTACCTATGCAGGTCACATTTCAGGATTGTATTGCAGGTTCCGTAGGATACATTTACCGGCTGGCTTAAACGCCGAATAGGGGCTTGTGGGTGTTCATTAACAATTTGCCTCAATTTTTCTACTTTTTGTGCAGTGCGAACTTTGGGTCTCCCACTGCCTTCCTTCCTATTCACACTTCCTGTTTCTCTAAACAAAGCCACATATCTAGTCAAAACCTGACGAAACTGGTCGATATCCATGACTATGTGCGGAAATTATGTTTGAAAATCCTGAATGGCGTCCCGTGTTGAATAAACCCACTGGCCATCAACCATTCTACCATTTCTAAAGTAACTTTCGATCATAAAAGCTTTTTGTTCCGCCGTGATTACCATATTTGATTTTCTTAAAAATAAAAACATCAGAACTTGACTATTTTAGTCACCTATACCTTTTACTTTACCTATGTTATCTTTAAGAGTAATAATTCAAGACATGCGTGACTGACTCCACGGCATACTTTGAGGACGTTTTTTTTATCCTACGTTGTTTCAGGTAGGTAATCACCATTCCGAATCTGGCCTTTTGAATTTATTCTGAACCCTTTCTGGAAATTCTATAGTTGGAGCCAATTCGTTCTAAAGAACACCCATACGTTCAATATGCAATGGGACTTCGATAGCAAAAATACGTATTACCTAGTAAGATACAGAAACATCAATATTATTTAGAGTGTATGATATTTGAATTTGGAATTTTTACACAATATTTTTGTAGTCAGTACTTTGTCTCATAATATTATGAGTTAGGTATAGATAATCTATTAAAAATTTATAGTTAGGTTTTAAAATCAGTTCGTAAGGAAGGGCAACTGGCAGTCCAGCATTCAATCAGCCACGTCAACTGTATAAAGTTAGCAATTGCAATGTTGTAACAAAAGTAATACTTACCCAGAATTATGCCTGGATTGTAAGATATATTATTTTTGTCGCGTGGTTCAGTAGATATATTAGTAAAACAGTAGTTGATGATTTTTCCTCAATTCCCTTTGTTATCTATTATAAATTTTGTCCCAGCCATGGTTAGATACTTATAGCATCTTTATAAAAGTTAATTTTAAAATTTAATCAGAATCGATCCATTGAAGAAAAACACTTAATAGCTCAAAAGAATCTTTGCGTTAGTAGCTAGTAGAAAAACTTTTCAACCAAAAAAATATACAAGTTTTAAAACGGCTCAGCATCTGATTACTATTATTGGCGACTCAAATTAAGGAAGCCAGCTGCAATCAGCTGATTTTTAGCATACTAGACGACAAAATTGACAAAGATGCCAAATAACACAATAATGAAAACAAAGACGAAACGAAAACAATCGCAGTTATAGTGGCTCGCAAATCGCCAGAAGAGAACGCCACGTTCTTAATTTGAGTCGCCAATAACTGTAACGGTGAGATTAATATTCGCCATGTGGTTAGTATAAATAGTTTAATTTAAGTATAGGTATGTATGTACGTATCGTACGTACTTTTTCTTCCAATAGGTTTCCTGTAAAAAAATTAAATGTAAACCACCAATTTTAAAAGATAAATAGAATAAATAACAAATTATTTAAAAATAAATTAAAATCGAATAAAATTAACCTGAACAGAGCGCTGTTCATATGCATTCATTGGGTGTCTAAACGAAGGCTTGTATATTCGTATTTGTATATTCGCCATAAATTCATAAAAAATATTTATTCGTTTTTTTCTGTGGATATTTCACATTTTTGGTCATTTGTTATGGTGTTTCTTCATCGCGGGCTTTTTCTTATAGGCACGGTCGAGTAAATAGAATTCATTTTATGACTTGACTCTAGCTAGATCCATCCATAGAGCTCTGTTCATATGCATACATAGTTGTTTAAAAGAAGACTTGTATATTCGTATTTGTATATTCCCCATAAATCCATAAATATTTATCCGTTTTTTTTCTGTTTATATTTCCACTTTTTTGTCATTCTTTATGGTGTTTTCTTCATCGCGGCCTTTTTCTTATACGGTCGAGTAATTAGAATTCATTTTATGACTTGACTCTAGATCCATCAATATCAATAAAAAACAGCTTCCTATTAAAATCTACAATATTTGTAGATTGTGAAAAACGAAATTCAATATAATATGATATTCTCTTTCTCAATAATAATTGGTTATTGATCTAATATCTGTGTTACAATCCTTTTTTCTTTTAATAAACTGGCATACAAAATGTGTAAATATTTTGTATATTTTGCATCTGCACTGCGTATTTTTTGCTCGAATCAGAAAAGAAAAAATGAGGAAAGGAAATGAAAAGATTTTTCAACATATCTACAGCCCGTCGGGATTTATTTCTTAAATAATGTCGTTTGAACTGTTTAAATTTCAAACACTATAGAAAACTGGAATTAAAGCAAGCAGAGCTACTAAGTATACACTTTTCTTATAGAGGTTAAGGTAGGAATTTGATGGATTGGTGGAGACAGACCGCAAATCACAATAGGGGCAAATTTTTGATTCTGGTCTGGATCCGTGTGCTTTATAGCGATTTTTCGGCACTTACCTTTCGTTGAGCAGACTTTCCACCCTAGGTGGTTATCATAGACCACGATTGAACCATGATCAAAATGAAACTTTTCATTTACTTATAGATAAAAGTCTTAAATGACAAAGATATGAAGGGTTTTAATTATTTCTTATCGTAAAAAATCCTTGTGTTCAGTATTTAATTTGTAATCAATTTTATTGTAGTCAGATTTAGAGAAAAAACCCGTCGATTTTAGAAATTAAATATTAATTATGAGGTATTGTCAAAGCTACAGCTAAATTAAATGAAAAACACAAATTATCAAATGAAAGCTAAAACATGACAATATAAAACATTTTTTAATCAAATCAAAATCAAATAAGTTAGTGTGATTTTAAAATACTCTTTTGTGTGGAAATACATTTGATTGATTAATATCTCAAAAAACCTACATATTCGAGTTGGGGTCAATATGTCTGTAAATACAAAACATCGGATGCACGGACCATCTTTATAGCCACCCGTGTAGCGGAGCTTTATGTACTCAGGCGAAATTTACGCGGACACCAATTACCGTGGCAGCAAAATAAGTTACAACCTAGATTTATCCCAGATAACCGGACCCAGAGCCGGCAATAAATGGTTCCGGTAGTCTTTTTGAATGGGTCGTATATCAACTCCCAACTTGTAATTATGACATACCGAAACCAGACTTTCGTGCCGGGATAAAACTACACCGGTTTACAAGACGGCTACCGTCGAGATTTAGAACGCTTATTAAAAATTTTATTAGTTTTAATTGAGCATGTTAAAGTATCGTCAAGTTAAATCGCCAATAAGTTTAAACTACAGAAACATAATAACACAGAATACAATAATTACCTTGTTACAATTTAGACTGCATACACCTTGGCATCCACTAAACTGTCTTAACTGATTCATTTACAAGATAAAAGAGTGAAATATGTATTATATAACTATATTATAAAAAACTGACGCCAAAATGGGGCATACGATATTTTAGTATTTTTTCTTTAGAATTGAAATATAAACATTTTATAATATTCCTTCTTCTAATGGTAAACGCAATAATTCTGGTAGAAGACAGTAACCTATTGAACAAATACTTACTCACTGGCAAAAAAAACAAAGAAATTTTTAATAAAGTTCAATTGCCTTAACTTTTGATGGATTGTATTGAAAGTTTTGGCAAATAATAATAGGTATGTGTAAGGTACGATCACTTAAATTTGAAATCGTTATTCTGCCTCTTTCAAGTAAAAAACCCCATGAAACTGCAGACAAAGACCCATGCCGAGAGATAAGCAAATGCATACCTACTGGGCGGATAGCAGATCCAGTCAATGTGGACTAAGTTCTTGAATGTTATAGGCTACATTAGCGCTTTTAAAATTTCTTATAAGCCAGTGAGTAAAAAAGTACGACTTCTATAGGCCAGCGTTAGAACCACCAGGCGCGGCCCGTGAAATTTTAAAGTTGTATATTTCTGTTGCTACTTATCGGACCCATGCCAAGTTCAGGCTTTTTAATGGTGAGCCTACTAGGAATATTTTGGTAAAGACAAAAATATTTTGTAATTTGCGAAAAAAAAGTTGAATTTTTGACCTACCTGGGAAAAAACTTAACACGTTTAGGTATTTTATTTATTATTTTTTCTAAACAAATTTTACATCATTTCTTAAATTTTAAAAGAAAAAAATGTGTTAGTAGAAAGTTATAGTCATTTGAATTTTTTTAAACCTAAAATATAATTTAAAAAAAAATTCAAATAACTTTCTACGAACACATTTTTTTTTCTTAAAATTTAAGAATTATCGACAAAATGATGTAAAATTTATTTAGAAAAAGTAATAAATAAAATACCTAAGCGTGCTAATTTTTTTACCAGGTGGGTCAATTCAAAAATTAAACTTTTTTTCGCAAATTACGAAATATTTTTTTTTCTTTACGAAAATATTCCTAATAGGCTCAATATTGAAAAACCTGAACTTGGCATGGATCCTTTAAGTAGCAACAGAGATATACAACTTTAAAATTTCACGGGCCGCGCCTAAGAACGACAATAATCTGTCACCACAACATCTCAATTAGTAAGAACTTTTTACAGTGGTATGGATGTAATCTTTTCGGCCAAATTTTGATCCTATTTCGGTAATCGTTTAAAATTACACAGAAGTAAGTTATTTAAACTAAGTTACTGTTGGACGAACTCTGTTTCAAAAAGTAAAATTCATTCATAATTAAATTGAATATAATATATCAGTAGCAAGCAAGCGCGCTCCAGTTTAGCCTAAGAAAAATTGTAAATAAGCAGATTAAATGTAGTATATAGGCTAAATGCAGTATCAATCCTTGTTACATTTCTACTTGCGTTATTTATGAAAAATGATTGTGGGGTCGTTTTTGTAGGGCAAAACAACGCTATAAGGGCGGTTGTATTTGAGTGTTAGTCAAATCAAATTGAATCAAATCATTCTTTGTTTTATAAGGAACATAGGTAATTCTTATTTAGAAAGCCCTCCTAAAGTGGGTAAAATGTAGGTACCTACGCATATTTAAATTTCTACAAAATATAAGTTTATCATTAAAAAATTTAAATTCGTGGACGCATATAAAACCTAAAGGCTGTCAACAACGTTAAAATAGTTTTACTTGAAATAAGAAATATTTGGTTAGTAGTATTTATTTATTCAATTCACTGGTCGAAGGTGTCCATTTCCTTGTCTTGCTGCACGGACTTTTTGTCTGCAGTTTTATGGCCAGTTTTACTCGAAAGCGGCTGAACAAACGATTTTAAATTTCAGTGATCCTACTTTAGACAGAGTTTCTTAATCCATCTATAAAAATTTGTGGAGCAACCAACTATAATAGTCAAATGTGTTTTATTATTAAATTTTGTCCAGGGGTGTACTCTTTGGTAATTATATTTTTTAAGAGACCGGTAGGTACCTGGTAAGGTACTACGTAGGTCTAAATTTAGTACAGTAATAACTTACTCCAATATATGTTTTTATATGCCACAATTTCTGTAAAACAGCGAAGAAAGTACCAATGTCCACGAATTTTCGATTTCGTTACACTGTGCATCGAATTCTTCGGTGACGAGGAATCACTTATCGGGGATTTAGCTTTCTATGGCGCAGTGTTGCCAACTCGTGGAGATTTCCCGATTTCTTTAACAAAACTAGAGAATTTTTGTTTTTTTCAACAAAAGTGGGAAATTTTGTATTAACAATTGTAACCATTTCTCAATGTTTGTTCGTAATTTACAAATTGTAAATTAAATGGTTATTTAAAAATATAATATTTAATATAAAAAATAAATAAGTAAAAATTAATATATAACTAATAATAATAATAAATAATAATTTACATCGTTTTCAAGGTTTTTATGCTCGGGGTTGGGAAATCTTATGATTCGAAGTGGCATAGAGTATAAGTGCCCAGGCCTTCGGCCTCACCGGCCCCTTTGGGCCGGCGGCGGCGGCCAACCGAGATTTTCTCGCTCGTTCGCCTGTTCCAATCCGGACCTCTTTGTTCTTATCCAAACGGTAGTAGATATAAAATGTTCTGTATTCTAGGCGGCCTAGAGCATGTTACAGCAGTCTTGGAGTTGTCTTCTGTTGATTTCCTAATTTTATAGTTATCACAACTATATTATTATTATTATAGAATAATTATACAATAAGATTACCAAAAAACCCAATCATACATTTTCTTAGAAACCTAAAAATTCTTTAATCATATTTTGACAATTGAGAGGTACTAACTGCTTTGCATAATTTCAGTGCCGGCTCAGGGGGGGGGGGGGGCTAAGGGGGCTATCAGCCTCGGGCGGTGGGCTAAAGGGGGCGGTGAGTGGAGTAAAAATTGTAGAGCTGAAAAACAATTACAGTTGTTCAAAAAAAATTGACACAACTGACACACAAAAGAGTTCACATTTTCTGGCGTGACTTCTTTTATTCTATTTTTTGAAAGTCCTTGAACTTTTCTCAAAGATAAATTGGGATGACGTTTGAAGAAATTTTTTTGCCGGCACTCCCGTCTTTTTTTCAAAACGGATGAGGAAGTTATTCCTTATAGCAAGCTGATACGCCAGTCTGCGAATGTCTGCGAGTCTTACCATAATATCTTTTGTCCATTTTCAAACAGTACTGTACCAAGTCTTCTTCCATTTTAGGCGATAAAACTGGTTTTCGACCCATTTGTAGTTTACATTGTTTTTCTAAGGGTTGCTCACGTTTGACATATAGTTCAAGGGTTATTTTTGAAATTTTGAAAATTTGAAATTTTGAAATTTTTTCTCCTTTAGATAAAAAAGTTTCAGAACCGTACATTTAGTTGGGTTCCTAATTTTGGATATCCAATTTTAGGACACCTTTCTATCCAGAATTAGGCAACCTTTATGATTAAGGTTATGTGATTAAAATTTAAAAAATCTTGACAGATATATTTGTTTCAAATACTTAGGTTTATTCTACACCTGTTCTAGTACATGCATGCGAGCTTTCACTTTCCTATGCTAACTACTTACCGTTTTATAATAATTTTTAGGCACAGAAACAAAAACTCTATGTCACAAATAAACACATAATATTATGGCGCCACCCAGGTGGGTTGGGGGTGTCCCCCCCCCCACTGTCTGAAGAAAAATATGTTTATTTCGATTTTATGACAAACTTTGTGAGAGGCCCCGAAAAATTTTCGTCTGCGGCGCTTTTCCACCTTCCCACTTTCCATTTAGTGGCTGACCCCCCCCCCCCCCCCCCCAAACGAAATCCTGAATAAGTCTTGAGATGATGTATTGTATCCAAAATTAGGCAACTATCCAATATTAGGCGACTTTCCTCTACATCTTTGTGTTTTTACGTTGGTGCATGTTATTCACATGGATAATAACTAGTGGAAATAAAAATTGGAAAATTTTCTTGCCGGGGGGGGGGGGCGGTCCGCTTTGAACAGCCCCGGGCAGTAAACAGCCTTAAGCCGGCACTGCATAATTTTAAAACTCATTTTTATTATTAGTTAAGTATCTAAATAATTACTATCTTCTACTCAATGGAAGCCCATTTAATACAAGAAAGAAAGAAACCTTAAGTTAATGTTAATCTTGGAATTTTCCAAACCAAAAGATAATGACAGAATAATACCTTAGGTAGGTGATCAGCGCTGTTTCAAAATCTTGAAATTCTATAGGATTTGTTAGTTGGCAGTTATTAATAGAGATTTGGGTTTATTTTACCAAATAATGTCTGTCGGAGTCCGATAAAGAAAGTCTTTTACACCTGTAATGGCCTAATGAGCTTTAAAGTTAATTGTTATATTTAATTTTAAATCCCTCGTCGAGGAATAGGGGCGAACAGTACGTTTATTTAAAATGGTACTTTGCATATACGTTAACATTTTCGTTTATAAAATTTAAGATGTATTTCAATTTAAAATTAAAAACTCGTTGTGGCATGCTTACAGCAAACTTTTAATGAAGTAGTAAATTTAATTGACGTTTAGAGTCATCGTTGGCAATGACATTAATATGCGTGCTGTCACATTACAAGTATCCAATTAGTTTAATTCGTGATTAAATTGTTTGTGCATATTTCCGTAAATATTTCCGGAAATATTGGAAACATATATTAAGGACAAAGCGCATTTTAAAAACAAACACGGAAATTAAAATCTATATCAAAAATAAACAAATAAATATAAATACATGCAAAAATACTAAAAAGCTGTTAAGAAATTGGTACTATTCAAAATCAGTTATTTGGGAGTCACAAATCGGGAGAGAGGCATGTCCTCATCGCTGTTATTATTGTTAAACTTTTCTCTTAAATATTTGGTAATGATCCTTATCAGCAGAACTATTTTTATTAGCTCTTTGCTATTATTATCGTTACTGTTCTCATGGCTATCAGAATTCTTACTTATTTCATCTATATTTTCATCTTCATCAACTGTTCGTTTTCGTCAAAAATAAAAATTGATCTGCTTTCACTTTCTATTTTTGCAGTAAGTTTTTGTTGTGAGACGCTTAGAGTAATTTAGCTCTGTCATTGGTTAGCCTTTCTCTTTTTTGAGTGGAAAAAAACGTAACACGAACAGGGATTTTAGGTCTCATAGCTCACTCTCCTTGGATTTGGAACAAATTCCCCTCAACAGGCCGTGGAGCTGCCCTTTGTCTTCCGTGACAAAAAAATCTACTCACCGCCACTAGGTCATCTAACCCCGAAATCAACTTTGTAGTCGACCGAGAGATGTTAATGCAACGGAAGCCAAAGGCAGACTCATCTTCATTTTTCTTCCATTGCCGGACTATTATAGTGATATTTCATGACCTTGGTCTTACTATTTATTTTCATTTGCATTGAAATCCAGTGGCGTAGCGAATGTTCAAAACGCCCTGGGACAAAAATGAATTAATTATCATTGAGTTGATATTTTAAATAGTGTATTTTATTTTGAGCTGTGCCCTTTAGGGCCGGCCCCCTGGGGTGATTGCCCCGTCTGCTCTCCCGATAGCTATGCCCCTGTTGATATCTTAGACTTATTATACTATGTTATGGAAACGGAAATTTTAAATAGATACCTACTGATTTAACCTTGGATATTATTAGGTTTGTTCGATTTCTGAAAATTGGATTGTTCCAAACTTATTCGAGGACTGCGAAGAATCGTGTACACGTTAGAGGCAAATCCTGAACTTATTTAGAACTAGTTCCACAGAACGAAAAACATGAACGCTCTTTGCATCACTTGAAGAGGAACTGGAGCTTGATGGAGAATTTAATAAAAAAATAATAAAGGCCATTTTCCAGGTTATGTCGTGAATGAGTATAACTAAATACGCATGCGTCAATATGAATAGTTAGCAATAAAATTTGTTCTGAACAAATTCCTTTCCCAGAGAAAGGACTGATTTAGACAGTTTGCAAGACCTCCGCGAGAGGGATCAATGTCGCGCATGACTGTCATTTTGGGTTGCCTAAAATGCAATAAAATGTATAGTAAGGAACTAAGGGTAGAAATGACGACAGGGTCGGAACAGATAGTGTAATACTGAGGCTAGGTACATTTGTTTTAGTTTTGGTTATAGCTCTCATTCTATTGTAATTGTTTTACTACCATTAATTGGTATTAAGTAATATTTAGTTTTCACTACTTCATTTTATTTTACTGAAGAATAGGGAATATGCATATAATCCAAATAAACCTGAAACATTTTTTTTATATTCTCTACATAAATTAAATATTTATGGTGGTTGTCTTTATCGATTTTGGTTTTTTTAGCAAAAAGAAAAAAGATTTTCTACAATTCTCGAAACTTGTAAAATGCGATGCTATTGGTTGTCATGTCACATTACATGTAAATTAAAGTGTTATTATGACTGGTGTACTGTAAATTCGAGTGTAAATTTATTTTCTTTTATATTTCCTGAAGGTAAGGAGCTTTCGTGGATAAGAAACATTACACTTGATTAAAAATACTGATTGACAATGATCACAAGAACAATCAGATAATTTATGGGCTAACAAACCTATTCTATTTTCTTCGTTGCCGACAGTTGATTAATTTACGATGACTGCTTATTTTTCTACAAACTTTGACTTTATCTACATCTGCAGAAATTAAAGGAGTAAAAGCCTAAACATATTTGTTTAAGATAATGTTATGTGCTAATAAGGTCTAAATAAGATTTTTCTTTTAATTCATCTTACGGTATATTTGACAGTGGTAAATCATAACCTCATTTGTCTGCAAACTTTTATTAGGATTTATTATACCATGAAATTAAATAAACAGCAAAATGTGCTTAGGTACTTGAATTGGGCGGTACTGACATTTAATAATATTTATGTAAAATGTTTAATTAACTTTGCACTAAGCATTTGCTTCTGACTTCGGCTGTTGTTGGCATATGAAAGAGTTTGTTTGGGGCACTTGACTAACGCAATTTTTCAAAAATATTTTCTCGAAAACATATTTCGAACGTACATTTTAAAAAAAATGTTCTGACGGCTCTTTCAAAGATGCTTTTATGAAAACCGATTTATAAAATATTTTATCGAAAACACGTATTTCGAAAGTACTAAATTTTTTCATGTCTTAAAAAAATTAAAAAAATTTTAAAAATAGGTACATTTTCCGAAACTATCTGTTTTCGAAAAGAGAATTTAGAAAATTAAATTATGAACTCTAGCAGCTTGGAAAACGCTAATGAAAAAAAGACGAAAAAAGATAGGTACCTAAACGAACGAACAAACCTAAACGAATCTTTTTGGGTGTGATCAGGTTTCCTTAGGTTTGGTACGTTACTGTCTCGTAAATTACCTTGTCGAAAAGCCGCTGCTTGAAAAAATTAATATCCCAAAAAATTTAATTTCGAAAAATATGTTCTCTGAAAAAATGTATTTTTGAAAAGTGAAAAAGTGGTTTTAGGAAAAGTGTACAGTGAGCAGAAGGCATAAATAAAAAAATGCTGCAATATTTACACTTTCATATTAATCAAACAATTTGTCCTGTCGCCTGTAAGCTAAGATGACCAACTGTTCTGTTTTTTTTCAAGAAACATCTTTTTTGATGTTAAATTAAGTAAATTTTTTTGAAAAACAGCTTCTTCGAAAGATGCTTTTTCGAAAATAGATCCACAAAAATCTACGAAAATATTTTTTCTAAATTTAAATTATGAACTCTACGGGCTTAGAAAATGTCGATGAAGAAAAGATAGAAAGATCCTGAACTAACCTAAACGAACCGTTTTTGAGTCCCCCCCCCCCTCCCGGTCGCACGCGGGTTACACTATAATCATAAAACGAACTCGACACCAGCAACAAATATTTTCCATTTACATCACAGATGAACAATTCGGGTTAGGTGAGCTGAGTATAGGCAACGTAACGTGTACCTAACGTAAAGTGTAACAACTTATATACCCAAAAACGAAACATTTTCATAAATTACATTATTCCAGTAGGACTTTTGCTGAAAATAAAAATTTTGAGTTTGTAATGACTTGCTTGAACAATTTATGCAATGAAAAAGTACATGTATATTTCCTATTCACATGTCTCGTTTAATGTGACCCTGCCCCAACACGAACACAAGAAGAATCACTGAAAAAATCGTTTGGACTTTTTTTCACACAAAATTGTAGCAAAGTCTTTGTAGAGCAATTTACTCTAATTGGATTATTAGTTACAACAGTTTTTATACATTTTCATACAATTGTAGCAAATTTTGCTACAAATTGGTCGTGGACGTTTTTGAGAACAAATTGTTGGAAAAAGGTACACAATTTTAGTGAAATGTCCCACAATGTTTTCTCAGTGAAGGTGTTTTAAAACTATTAAAATTTAAAAAATCTATAAAATAATAAGTAATAAAAAAACCTTGAACTTGTAATATGACAGTAATAAGGCTTGATTATAAATCTATATATTTTTCAAGATAAATTACAGTTCAATTAAAAATTATGCAATTAAGAGTTGCAAAATCGTATCGTATAATTATTAATTACAATAATAATTAGATAGCAATATATTTTGTATACCATTTGACAACTAAGTGTAATAACATGGACTCTAAGCATCATTTAATTATAAGTGGTGAATAAATTGGTAATTATATAATAACCAGAAAATAGGCATATACCTGCATTAGGTCTAAGGTAGACTTGTTTCTACCATTGCTGATAAAAAGGATAGCAATTAAAAGTTTATTTAGTGAGTCGCCATTAACAATGCACGTCATTACAGAACCACTTAGGTACACTATCGAAAAAGGTGGAAGAGGTAAATGACAATATGAATTTAAAATTATATATTTTTCTTTCCCTATTACCACACTCAGAAAACACTTCGGCAAATTCGTATTCTAATTTTTTTTGTAACTATTCTTAAAAATTATTGTGTTCATATTATTAAGTATATCACGCTTTAAAAGATCCAATAAAAAATTACAAGGCTTTTAATAGCCCTATGTTTAAAAATCAGTGAGATATCTGTAGTAATGAGTGTTTCCTCCAAAAGAGTTGGTTAAAAATTTATATATATATATATATATATATATATATATATATATATATATATATATATATATATATATATATATATATATACACGGTTATGATAAAGAAACGGATCACCCTTTTATATAGAAAACCGCCCATTTAATCAAAAATCGCTCGGACCCGTCAAATTAATTTCTTTGAAATGCATTTTTTTTTTGAAAAAAAAATTGTACAGGGTAGATCATAAAAGTGCTACATGTGTCAACTTTAATTTTTTTAATGAAACATATGGTATATTTTTACATTTCTATATTCTACATTCAATTCTAGACATTTTTCATTAATCATGCCCTATACTTAGCTTCAGCCGTTTAGGAAATATTAACACTTAATGCTGGTATGCGCCATTGGTAGGTTTCTCGACATCAACGTTCTAAAATTAAGTTACAATCTTGTAACTGTGACAATTTCTTATTTACGTTTGAGACGTCAAAAAATGTAAGTGAATGTTAAACAAATTTCAATTTTGCTCTGCTGATATTTCATCAAAATGCGTCTAGCCGAAGATGAGCGCATTGAAATTTTGATTATGTTGGGTTGTGGAGATAAAAGTAGAAGTCATAGGGAAGTCCGTGATATGTTTAATGAAAAATACCCAAATCGCCCGCCTATTGCCCAATCAATAGTGTCTAGGGTAGCAAGTAAGTGGAGAACTTCCCGTACTATTAAAGATAGTGCTAAAAGTGGTCGTCCTGGTATATCTGAGGAGAAAAAAATAAACATATTATTATCACTACAGGAAGATTCTCATAGCTCAAGCACACAACTTGGACGGGACTACGATATTCACCAAACCACCGTATCTAAATTTTTACAAAAAGAGAAGTTTCATCCATACAAACCAGTATTTGTACAAGAGTTATTTGACGATGATCCTGATAGGCGAGACCAATTTTGTGAAATAATGATTGAGCTAACAGATAATAACGCAAGATTTGTCCAAAAAATTTGTTTTTCAAATGAAGCTACGTTTTGTTTAAATGGTCAGGTTAATAGACAAAACTACAGATACTTGGCACAGGAAAATCCTCATTGGTACATAGAAAATCACACCCAGTATAATGAAAAGGTTAATGTTTGGGTGGGCATTGTTGAAAATAGGATAATCGGAACATTTTTCTTTTATGAGAGTCTCACTGGAGAAAGATATCTAAATTTCCTTCAAAATGATCTTATTCCAGCTCTTGCCACTCTATTTCCAGATGATAATGATCCTGATTTACCAAGTTTAACCTTATGGTTTCAACAGGATGGTGCTCCCCCGCATTATGCTGTTCATGTAAGGGAGTACTTAAATACAATTTTTCCGCGGCGGTGGATAGGTAGACGGGGGTCCATAGAGTGGCCACCCAGATCACCTGATCTTAGTCCACTGGACTTTTTTTTATGGGGCTATGTCAAAAATTTAGTTTATAAATCTAAACCCATCTCGGTAGATGCACTGAAGGAGTCTATTCGACGAGTAATAAGAGAAATATCTCCACAAGTAGTAATAAATGTACAGCAGGAATTTCTAGATCGATTGATTTACTGCAGAACAGTTGGTGGAGGACATTATCAACATCTTATAAAATAGTTTCTTTTCATTCTTTGTTGTTTGTTTATTTTGTTTTAAAATTGTTAAAAAATATAAAATTGTTAATATTTCCTAAACGGCTGAAGCTAAGTATAGGGCATGATTAATGAAAAATGTCTAGAATTGAATGTAGAATATAGAAATGTAAAAATATACCATATGTTTCATTAAAAAAGTTAAAGTTGACACATGTAGCACTTTTATGATCTACCCTGTACAAATTTTTTTTCAAAAAAAAAATGCATTTCAAAAAAATTAATTTGACGGGTCCGAGCGATTTTTGATTAAATGGGCGTTTTTCTATATAAAAGGGTGATCCGTTTCTTTATCATAACCGTGTATATATATATATATATATATATATATATATATATATATATATATATATATATATATATATATATATATATATATATATATATATATATATATATATATATATATATATATATATATATATATATATATATATATAATTTTGGATGTTATTATTGATTTTAATAAAAGAAAAATTTATAAAAAAATTATTGTAAACAACTAGTATTTATTGTGAACTTTTTGCAATACCTATCGATTATTATACTATTTTGCAGAAAAAGAATTTAGGGTTTGCGTGACTGGAGGTAGTGGTAGACAGAGTCCAAATTGAAATTAAGTCCACATATGTTGGCAAGTGCATTCTTCGATAACGTCAAATAATATATTTTTCATTTATTTACTTATTTCTTAAATTACTTAAATACATATATTATAATATATTATTATTCTAATTAGAAATTAATACGGTAATCACGTTTCGAACATTCATTCTCATACGTTTAAAAAATCTGTCGGAAAATGAAATGTTTGAAATGAAATAAAATATAAATTACAAAAACATAAACATAAAACAAATAAAATATAAACGTATTAGAAATAATTACAGTAATTAATTTTTTCTCAAAAACGAAGCCTTATTTGAATAATATATTTATATGACATAACTTGATTATTATTAAAATTACGTCTATAATTTTTTTAAAATCATTCTCTTTATTGTAAGTAAAAGAGTTATAATACTTTTTCAGAATATGGGCCTTAGCTAGTATAATTTTATAAAATAAAGTCATTTTGGGCAAAAGTGGTTTAGACGCCCATATGATACGAGACCCTCGATAATATATAATAAAATATAGTACAGTGTACCAGTTGTAACTTTTATTATACTCCTTACAATAAGTTGTTCTTCGTGAAAGTGCGCAATATGCACATAGCAACCGATATATATCCTATGGATATACATGCGATATAGTATAACCCAACCTGGCACTTTTTGAATATCTAAAGAATACCTAGTTTCAAACACTTTACAAAAAATAGAATATTTCGTAGCAGATTAGGTTGCAACACGGCTCCAAACTGGATACATTTTTGGTAAAAGAGATATAGGGTGAGTACCATAAAAAATTCATTTTTCTCAACTTTGGTCCAATTCAAAAACGATTCGTTTTACAAAATAATGATTGCGATATTTCTAACGTTTTTTCCGTTGAAATTGTACCATAAATAAAACTTAAGGAATTTAATTAAAGTTAATTAAATTTTCCCAATTTAATCGTGTTTTTGACAAGCAAAAACTTTATAAACAATGTCTATTTTCGAAAATAAAATTCTTTCGTCATTTGTCCTCTATCCACCTCTATCTGGATACACTGTATATGCAATAAAAAACTAAAAGCACAATTACTGCTGGCCTTTTATTTTTTAGCTCTAATAAAACCACATAAATATATAGCAATTTATCAAATTTTGACAGGTGATTGTTAGTAATTTATTTGTTTTATTGTTTTATTATTTCCACAGTCCATAACTTATATTGTCACGTATATAGCTTGATTTTAGTGGAAAATTATCATAAACTGGTGGGCATACTTAGTTTTGTTAAGAATTTTAACGACACAATAATATGCTTTATTACTAGGTTTTGCCCGAAATATAAATATGTTTTTATTAAATATTTCAACTTAATATTTTAGAAATCAATAAGGCGATATTCAAATACGTTTTTAACGACAGAGGGAGTATTTATCATTTTGAAATCAGGTTCAGCACAGGCGAATCCAGGAGGCCTGGGCAGCATTACAACAAAATTATTGTTACAATTAAAAAAAGCAATAGGTATTTGTATATCCAGTTTCGAACGTAGTGTTTTGCAATGCGAGCACCAAGTTCGCCGGTCGAGACTCAGTCGAGAGCTGCGATGGTGCGAGTGATTGCAAAGCACTTTCGAAACGTGGCGTACATACTGTTTTTCTACGACTGTAGAACTAAAGAGATAATAAATTATTTAATAATCCCTTTTTTCGTAAATTCAGTGCTTATGACATGTGTAAATAAAGTTTTTCTTTAAGTTCTTCTAAACTCATATTATGTATATATATATATATATATATATATATATATATATATATATATATATATATATATATATATATATATATATATATATATATATATATATATATATATATATATATATATTGAAAATAATATTATTTAAGTATACACTGAAAAAAGTGATTGTAAAATCACAAAGTATTTACAAGAAAAATGAGGGAAATATACACACATTTTCAAGTAAATTTTATATTTTTGTGATTTTTCCTAAATTTACTAACTTTACACAATTCTACATGTAAAAATAAATCTTTTTGTAAAATTCCCATGTATATTTTTGTTATTTGTGAAAATAAACGGTGTTTTTAATAAAGCCATATAGAAAATGTAAAATTCCATTCTGTTTGTGAATATAACATGTGGAAATACAATAATATTTAGTTACATTACAAAATGTATGTATAATTACTTATAGAATGTGAATTCACAAGCTTCTTGTAAATGCTGACCAATAAAACGCCAGTAGTTGATCATGTGACGCATCTTTGTGCGACGATAACTCGGAGAGCTTGTCGATCGCCATTTAACAGCGTCTTGCTTCTTGGTGTGAGTGTGTGTAAGGCAATATTGAATTTGCCAACAAAGTACAACAGGTTGGAAAAATAAAAGTATTTACTATGACTACATGTGACATTTGTACTAAAACTTTAAGAAGTATGTTTATGTACCAAATAGATATGAGTTATCACAGACATTGTCCCGGAATTCGCTTTGTGTGTAAATATAGTATTTGCCCTTTTTCTTGTAAAAGTTATAATAAATTTAAAGCAAAACCATTCAAAAATGGACACTTTGTACTTATACTAAAATTTAGAAAAATGGATCTAACCACAGATCCATATAGCTATATGGATCTGTGATCTAACTTATTTTTTCTTATACTTTTGTAAGCTGTTTATACCTAACAGTATACGGGAGAACTTTTAATTTAAAGTTTTATGCTAATAACTGTAATAAACTGTTTTTTATTTAAAATGGATTTTTATTTTGAAATAATAATATTTTATTTGAAATAATAATATTTCAGCAGTTTTACAATGCGATATTACATAATATCTTAATTATTAAAAGTAATAGTACATTGTAAAATTCATACGTTCCCCTAGCCTTCCGTTGTAATACTACAAACGTATGTAAATATACCAAAAATTTAAGTAAATTTAGGACGTACTTTTATACAAACGCTGTGAAAATGCCATGTTCTCTTACAAAAAATCTGTACTTTCACAATGTGTTCTTACTAAATTAATACTATATAAACTTAATTTCACAAAACATTTGTAATGTAATTTCACAAGAAAAGTGTAAATACGTGACTGTCACAATATTTTTGTAACTTTACAAGAAATTCAATGGTCGCACTAAAAGCGCTAAATTTCTTGTAATTTTCCCGAATTATTTTTTCAGTGTAGATATAATAATTTTGTAGTGACTGATTTTATTGTTATTTTTTGTTTTTTAGAGATGCTTGCATATCTTAAAAATCTGCAAAAGTCTTTGCACAGAACTTTCCTCGCGAAATGAAGTTAAGTATAACACAATTCGAAAATGCACAATATTTCGTCCTTCGTAAACAGTAATACGTCCGTTACATTAACTAGTCAGTTCTAATAACAAGTCAAGTAGTATATTTAGATAAGTCTCACTGTTATAATTAAACACATCCATAGTAAAAATAGTCAAAACTGTATTTCGTTTTAATATCCCACTCTGTATAATAATTTTATTTTCCACATAAAATCTTCGACTCAGTATAAAATATTTTTTTAAGCCAATGTTCCACAGTGGCAGCAAAATTAAACAGATTTTGTTCAATGCATGAAAATTTCAAATTGTATCTGAAAGCTTTAGCTACATCCTAGTTTTTTAAAATTTACATTCCCAATTTAAAATAAAAATTCATTTAAAATTGCACACCCTGTATGAAAGCACGCCTAATTTCATAAGTAATAACTTTTATTGAAATAGAGAGTAGATACTTACTAAATAAGTATTATTTATCTAAAATAAATAGTCCTTCAGTAAGAGTAAAAACCATCAAAATTTAAATTTTAAGTTGCCCACCCTCTAGGCGAGGTAATAATATTTGTTCACCCTGCATTTAAGATAAAATGTGGACCTGGGTTTGCGAATGAAAAAGCTCTGTACGCAAACGTTCACTGAGATTAAACGCATTTATAGTAAAAAAGAGAGAAGTAATTTTGTGTTTAAATTTTTCATCCGGTATAAGAAATTAAAATGTATTTTCCACGTAAAATTCTCACCTATGTATAAAATATTACTCTAGGGCTATAGTAATACGGAACAGTTTTTTAATTTTTCCACACTGTATTGTATGATAAATCTAAATCTTCACTGAAAGCTTTAGGTAGGTACACCAAAATACTTTTTCAAACTTAGGTTCATGAATTTAAGCAGCAATTGAAAATTAATTAATTAAAATTTCACACTCCGTATAAATAAATAAAACACATAATTTAATAACACTTGTGCAAAATATAACTAGGGTCAAATAGTGAATAAGTAATATTTTTTATCAGTTAATTAGAGCTGCAATTAGAGCAAAGGCAGACAATTTTCTTTCTAAGTTGTTTACCTCGTATTTGGGGGACCAGAAGTATCAACGGTACTATCTATATTCAAAATATGACTTTTGTAACGTGCATCGCCTTTGAGTTAAAGCAACCAAAAATAGAAATTAATATTTTTAAAGTGCTCCCTCTGTATATTTTTCAATTTCTGTTGCAAAAGTGTTCATCAACCTACATGCTGTAGAAAGCTAGTAATGAGAAATGTTTTTTTTTTAAATCTTTATATAGTTGTTTATTTTATTTATTTATCGTTCCTTAAAACGTACGTAAAAAATGTTTTACTTTTTTTCTTCATTTCTGTAACGGAAGGTGGTACAGGAATTCTTCCTCGGCCGAGGTGATACCACCCCTCACATCCTCTTGAAGGGCTGGTGAATTCCCTACGGATGTTCCCAGCTCTGGATCTGTGAGTCGGATTTGCCCAGTACACCCATGGTACATAGTACTTAGACTTCGGTCTTCGTGGGCTGCCAGAAGATAAAAATAAAGGGTTTACGAGTATGTTAATCCGACCCATGCGACTACACTTTGATTTATCAAATTCAACGACTACGCTAGTCATGGTCATAATGAATTTTAACATTCTATGTTTAGTTACAATACTGGTCTACCGAAAAATTATCGTGAAGTCCTGTCCAAATACCAGTGCAAGTTCACTAAAAAAACTGTTTCGCGAAATCCAGTAAAAATCATGGTTATGGGTAGACAAACTTAAATTTACCAAAACTAGGTGAAGGTTAGTATTATCTTTACAAATTTTGTAAAACTCGTTATTGTGTGTAAATTACCATTGTATTACATGGTAATACAACGATAATGAATGTAATAAATAAGAAAAAATAATTGTAAAAATACTACCAGCTTTCATCTCTAACTAAAACCTGTATATTTCCAAGTAATAAATTCTGAGAACTTGACTTTGGTATGTGCTTAATGTTCTATTCCTAATACTCAAAAATAGAAAAGTATTAAAACAAGCTTCCGTGGTTTTTCAGTTTTTAAAATTATCATTTACCCACACCTAGGGTGAGAAGATCCCCAGCATTAAGGTAAAATATTCCCTTAAAGAAAACATTTAATTATTAGTTCTAAAAGAAAAGTACAATAGTTTGAGGTAAAGAAAATCCATAAAAATTAAATGAAACTGACTTTAATAAAAATGCAACAAAAAATCCATTGAAAATTTTTTTCAAGAAACTTGGTTTTATAAAATACCTACATATTATTATAAAGTTACGAGTAAAGTAATAAAAAAACTTTAAATTAATAGTAAATGGCATTAAAAAAACTTACATTTTTATTCTAAAAAGCATAAAAAACTGTTGGTGGTAACACTACCTATCAAGTCTAATATCGCGGAGAGCATATTGCCCTATTTCGACTCAAAACAAATAACCGAATCTACAACTTTTCAACAACGACTGTTTGGAAATATTATGCGTGAAGATAAAACACTAATATGTACTTACCTGCCGTGATAGCACAAACACTCACTACGGACTTACAGATCCTAAAGATCCAACTAATTTACCGTTAGTTCAAAAACTGACTTGACTGACATTAAATTACACAAAAAGAAATAAAGCTTCAGTTTAAACCTGTTTTTGAAATTTTGCCATGCAGCTCATATATTTTTTTATTTCATTTCATTTAAGGGAGCATTAGAATCTAAAGACTCATTTCGCAAACTTCTTACTGGAATAACAAGAACAGCTACATGTTAAACTATTATAACTGAATTTATTGCATTTCCTATAACTATTTGCTAACTTGAGCACCTTCGCACATAATAAATAATTTTCAAATTCTAACGGCTTGTATCACGTTATAAGCGTAAGGGGGTGACATTATTCACCCTCGCAGGCACTTAAAATTAAGTGGTAAGAACGCGCAAATGCATTGAACCGACTAGAGTGTTTAAGCGTCATAAAACGCTGCCTAAGCAAAACAATTGAGCTCGAGTGGTATTTACTATTTAACGCCCTCATAATGTCAAAACAGTTTTCGTTGCTGCAGTCAAATAAAGAGAATTAAATAAATGGCACTTGTGCACATGCTAGTTTATCTAACGAATTTAACTTTTAAAAAGTTTGGAGTAACACCACGGAGAATACAATACGTTATACGTATGGGTGTATAGACTGAAGCACGGAAACCCATGGAGCTATGAGGGTGCAGCCTCTCTTCCCCCAAGATTGGGATTTTAATTTTTTTAAAATCTTGTTAATGTGTTTTTGCTGTACTCTAAATCTAAAACGTACTGTCTGAAAAGAAGTCGCAAATACGGAAAAAATGTCATTCGCCTGGTACAGTTTTCCACATGCTAAAGAAATTACTAACGTTAATTAATTCTCCATAATATTTATCTCAGCACTCAGTTTCAGTGGCGGTTCGTAGTCATTTGTGAAGGTGAAGCAAAACAATAACATAAAGTGAAAAGCGCCGCTGAAAATTTTTTTTACCAATTAGATCTTAATTTAAACCAGTACTAAATCTTAAACCTTAGTAAATCTGAACGTAAGGTTTTAAACTGACAAGTTTAACAATAAGACAACTTAGTTTAGTAGTGTGAATTTATTTTACGTCTTTCTGCAAATTTATAAAGAAAAGGACACTCTAATGTATTTTCTGCAATAATAGTGTTAAATTCATTTAAGCGACAAGTTTTAAAATAAAAATCATTTAAAAACCGACTAAAAACTATAACAACACCTAACTGATCAACTAGAAGTTAAAAAAACTTTAAACCAATACTAAATCTTAACCGTTTTAGTGAGTAGCGGAAATAAAATCTAAAATATTAATAGTGACACAAAACTCATTCTGCAATTGCTTTGCATAAACCTATTGGATCAACTTTAACTCTCATTATCATTTTTGATTGTAAGTCCTTTTAAAACAGAACTTTTTTAGTTTCGTTATTTTATATTTATATTAATTTACGACAAGCAGAAATTACGCATTCTCGAACATCTCTTTTAGCTTTATAGACTTTTTAAATAGTTTGTATTGTACTTTAGGTCAAATCCATTGCACAAGAAAAAAAACTGCAATAGTTTTTGCACGGAACTTTCCTAGCGAAATGAAATTCAGTATAATAAAAGTAGAAAATGCACACTATTTAATTTCTCGTCACCACTAAAAAAATTTTTTAGCCCCCCCTGGGAAAACAATGAACGCGTTTAGGTATTGTATTTATTATTTTTTCTTTTTTTTTATTGATAAAGCCTGCGGCTAAACAAATTTGACATCATTTTGTCGAGAATTTTTAAAGTTTAAAAGAAAAAATATGTTAGTAGAAAGTTATAGTTATTTGAATTTTTTTAAACCTAAAATATAATTTAAAAAAAAATTCAAATGACTATAACTTTCTACTAACACATTTTGTTTTCTTAACATTCAGAAATTTTCGACAAAATGATGTAAAATTTGTTTAGAAAAAATAATAAATAAAATGCTTAAACGCGTTCATTTTTTCCCGGGGGGGGGGGGGGGGGCTAAAAAAACTCAACTTTTTTATCAAATTACAAAATGTTTGTTTTTCTTTACCAAAACATTCCCAGGGGGCTCACTATTAAAACCCCTAAATTTGGTACGGGTCCTGTAAGTAGGAAAAGAGATATACAACTTTGAATTTCATAAGCCGGCACTGCTGCCAAGAAGTTCATGGTGGTCATTTTGAACAACTTTTAAAGTAATAAGAGAAACAAAGATATCCTAATCTGAATTTTTTTTGACGATTTTAAAATTTTATACGCTTGCCATTTACAAAAGGATTAAGATACGGACCTCAGGTTTGCTATAAAATGTTTTTTTAAATGCCTTTAAAATGAGATACCACATGGCATAGGGTTGCATTGAGAATTTTTGACCTCAACTCCCTAGCGTCACCCCTCCAGGGGTTTGAAAAAGTTAAATTGCATAAAAAATGGATTTATTAACCAATAAGATACACCTAAAATTTGGCGTCTCTATCTTTAATTAGGTACTAATAGCAAAGATATTTGCCCATACTAAGATTTTTCGGCCACCCTGTATATCTGGTTCTAGGTCGCTTTTCTCCAAATACCAAACATATTTTTTACATTTTTAATAAATGTTACCAATAAAAAGTCTGATACTTAATTATTTAAAACAGAAAGCTTATATTATTTTGTAGTTTAAACCAAGATGTTATATTTATTTTGTGTTTTATACGAAATGCATACTATAAACAAAGTTCACAGAATATATAAATATATTCTTTAAACTGTGCTATAAAGTTATGATACTTATTTATTCCCATACTCGTAGTTTAAGTAAGGACAGTAGAATACGAACGTCTTTTATGTTTTATAGTTTTAGGGAATTATTGCTTTTTTAAATAAATAATAATAATTTTTAATAAGGTTTAATTTTCATCTTTAATTGCGATTTTTAAATTTTGGTATTGATATTCGTAGGCCGTAGGCACAGTGTCTTTGTCTAATTGATAATCCGGCCGTGATCCATGGTAGATGTGGGATTCGAACCAATGATCTCTTGATTGCAAAGCTAGGGTACCAACTCAGCCACCAGAGACCTCATAATTTTTGTGAAATAAATCGTTTTTTGGGTATTTCAACAAAAAATAGACATTAATTTACTTAAAGTGCTCACCCTCACGGACGTGAGGTTTGTTTGGTCAAATAGTTTTTCAGATTTGGCGCCAACAGACAGACCGACATACCGACAAACAGACAGACGGGAATAGAAAACTATGTTTTTCGTGATTTTGGGGCTTCACAACATGAACATAGGAAAAAATCTCGGTGAGTGATTTTTTCACGAATACAATACTTCCGTTAGCGAAGGTAAACACTAGAAAGTCGTCAAAAATCAAGCAAAAATCCACTTTCAATAGGCTTGGAACATATTGTTAACCGGTGAAATAGCAAAAGCCTTCAAAACATTGGTAATGACTAATGACGTTATTAAGAACGACATAGGCTGTTACAAAAATCAAGAAAATAACTTCTTAATCTGCATATATGCTACGGTAGGTTTTTCTTTATATCTACTATTACCGTTTTTAATTCAAACTGACTTACTATAGGTATGTATGTTTTTAGGTTTAAAAGAAACTCAAAGTCTCGTCTACCATACTTTTATTCAAATGATTCGTAATGTCTTTGTAACTATTTAAGTTTGTATGGAAAAACGCTGTGGCCCCAGGCAGTGGGTTAGAAAGGCAAATTGTATCACCGAAATTTGATTGTTGCCCTCTAGTAGGGGAGTCCTATGTCGCTTTGTACAACCCTATAATGCGTACGATTACTGTGATTGAGTTAGGGATGATTTTCTTTGCTTCAGAGAACACGATTTCTATTTCAATATTTTATTCTGCTTCTTGGTAATTTTTTATTGTTTTCCAATTCCAGAAATAGGAACATTTTTATTTATTCTAGTTTAAGGTCTACAACTTCAATGAAAAAAAAACAGTTAAAGTGTCTTATTTTTCTTTGTGACATTTAAGTACTACCACTATCCAATAACAGTGTATTTGTAACCTTCCTATTTTCAATATTTCTTTTTTTTATCTAAAACATCCCATATAGGCTTTAAGCCTAGGTACTAACGTACCGTCAGCGTCTGAAGAGAAGGGAAATGTATCTATTGACACGGGATTTGAAGGATTGGAGATTTGGACGGGAAGAGAAAACATCTGCAGGCAATTTGTTCCATAATCTGGAGACCCAAGCGGAATGAGCGAGAGAAGTGGTCTGTTCTAGGCTTTTGTAGCTGGACAGTAAAGAGCTGCATACGTAACGCGCCTCTTGTTATTTTGTTAGGAACAGTTAACCGGCTAGTTCTTCTGAGCAAAATCCGTGGAAGTATCGGCGGTAGATACTTCCACGGTATCCCCAGCAGTGCGGCGATGAGCGAGAGAAGGGAGTTTTCTCGTGAGGACTGGGTCATTGATGAGTCGAATGGCTCTTTTGGATAGAATCAAGGATGTTAAGTATCGAAGGTGGTGCCGCTCCCCAAATATCGGAGCAGTACTCTATGTTAGGTCTTATTTGGGAAACAAAGAGAGTGTATAAGTTGGAGGGGGAGAAGTATTTTCTAGCTCTAAAGAGAAAATCAAGCTATTTAGCTGCTGATGTGGCTACTGAAGTAATGTGTTTGTGCCAGCTGAGATCATGTTCGAAAGAGATGCCAACAAGATCGAACGTTTCATTGTTCTGTAGGGCTTGGCCGTTCATGTGGATGGGGTAAGCGTTGCCAGACCTTTTGCTTGACAGGAAGCAAGGCTGGGGTTTGGAGGCGTTGAATTGGACAAGGTTCTTTGCACCCCAGTCTAAGATTAACTGAAGATCTTGGGGAAGGGATAGGTGCATAGATCTGCGTTTATTATCCAGCTCTTGATTCGAGGCTTGTCTGGAAAAATGAATATTGAAGTGAGAGAGCTGAAGAGAGAATAAAATCTGTGATTAAGTTATTAAAGCACAGTACCTACTTAAAAACATGTGCAACCGTGTTTCTCTAAGGTAAAATCGAGTATTCTACAAAGTGCAGTACTGTGTGTGGTCAATGTTTAATCTTATTATTCCTTTTTGAAGACTGCTATAAGTATTTGAGGTCGTGCCCTGCTTGGGTGTTTAAATTTTTTTATTGTGCCGAAGTGAGCTTTCGTTTTTAACTGTTATTAGGTATTAAATATTAAGGGTTCTAAAATAGTTTGAGCAAACAGAATTTAAGAACAAAAACGTTGCCCGTATAGAGAAAAAATAAAAGATTAATTATGGTAAGTTATGTTCCAGTTCTTCTTAAATGACAAATTTTGGTGGTTCTGTGATTTTAAGATCTTCACTGTACTTTAATAATCTATAGTATGTTCGCAGATGGGGTTTAGAAGAGGATAAATGGGCCAAATTTTGCAACATACGTAAAAATGTCACTCCTAACAAAAGTTTTAATTAAATAATAAAATAATAAAAAAATAAAGTTTTAAAATAAATAAGGTTCATTTTATGACAGATTTAATTCTTTATACAGAGAGCATAAAAAATAGGGAAACGATATTTTGCGGAAGAGTAAACATTTGTTTATCATTTTCTACCAAGAGAACAAATATGAAATATGTTTTACATTAAACCTTAAGCCGAAGTACAAGATTTCATTACAAAATTTAAATGTTAAAAGTAACGAGTTCTATCACATTTTTTTTAAAGTCCCAACTATTCTATCTCACACCTTTAACCAGACTATACTAGTTTCTACATATTAAGTGCAAGTGCAATTTTTAAGTAATACGAACATTTAATTAAGCTCGAAAAAATATAATATAAACTAAGCAATACAATAAAGATTCATTCATTCAAAAACTCCACCACCATATTCAACACATTTTGCAATAGTATTCTTACGGCTCTTTTTATGGAATACTTGCGTCTGATCATGGATTTATTAGGACTGGATACGGGATGATTTCACATTCTTTGAAGCCAAAACAAACCATTCTAAACGACACTGTAAACACAATTTGTAAACATTGGCCACATCTTATTTTACCTTGTATTTTTGTACAAAAATACGTTAGAAGCATCACAAGATTTACTAAAAGTAATAAAAGCCCCAAAATATTGTATTTTTCTGCTAAATAGTAATAAATTTAAGTTAAATAGGTTTTATTATTTATAGGTTATGTTATGTTAGGTTATTTCTAAAGGCGTTTATTTAAAGTCGCTCTGAGTCATTTATAAATCTATATAAATCTATACGTCGCACTTTTTCTGTTCTAGTTGATTAGACAAAGACGTACGTGTAACCGAGCGGTCGCAGACGTTTTTCCTAAGCACCCAGTAGACAACAACACTTCTGAGCTCCAAGACTCCAATGCTATTTTATCTCTTTCTACTACCATTCTTGATTCAATTGCGTAGTAATTCGTAGTCTTGTCTATGTTCGTAGTTCGTAAACTGCTCTCTCAAGAGAATAACAAACAACAAAATATTTATATTATATAAGGCTTCACGTTCGATACGCTCACAGTATACGGATATCGAATCCATATTATAATAGATCCATGCGTCTGATAGTAACAAGACGCCGGCGCATCGCGGCGTTGTACTATGGTGCAATTTTTGCTGACGCAATCGGCAATTTTTTTTGCAATTCCAACGCGATAGACTTCTTTACACTCTTAAGTCCAGCTTTTCTAAACCCCTAATAATTACTGGTTGGTTATCTAACAAAAAATTCTTTCAATGAGACCTTTATAGCCGAAAAAGCCATTTCTCCTTTGCGTTAATCCCCTAAGCTCTTAGAATGGCATTGCAAATTGAAATCCATGTTATTCTTATCCGGGATAAGGAACAAAAACAGATCGAAAAGGACGATAAACCTGTCCGTTTCCACAAAATCGGATAACACAAACTACCCGGAAACGTACGCGATAGATATATAGAAGTCGAGGAGAAAAGAATATCCATATGATTCACATAGTTTTTGGTAGCAAAATACGAAAATTTGTTATCTTAGGATTTTGGAGCTTTTGGCATAATATCATATCATCAAATACTAATGCTACACTGCTAAGGTAACCTTTGGGGTGGAAGTCAATTTTAACATGTTTTATTGTGATTGTGATTACACTAGTGAATGACTTTTGGACATCGTCACGTAATCGATTAGTCGATGCTGGACAAAGAAGTTAAATAAGCCAACGCGAAACTTGCCGGCGCCAAGTTCTGTATCATTCCTATTTTGAGCCGACTCTATTTTGTTATTTTGATTAGTGATTTGCATCGGTTCAAGTGCGTGCAACAGTTTTCGAGTAATTTTTATTAAATTGATTCTAATTAACAAATTTGTTATCATTCGAAACCTTAAGGTACGTCCAGACCAAACGCGCCGCGCGGTAATGCGCGGCGCAAAGCAGCGGAAAATAGCGCAGAATCGCGCGAAACAAATCTAGAAGTTCGCGGTTGAGCGGGAAGTTTCATTGTGAGCCCGCGCACCGGTGCCGCTGATGGCAATGGAGCAACGAAAAGTAAAAAATCGCGATTGCTGCTTTCGTGGTAATTATTTAAATAAAAAAACCAAAGAAAACGTTGCCATTGGGTTACACCAGTGTTAAAAAAATAGAATAATATATGGATTGGATGTCTTTTACAAAAATCGTACATACATTGTCTCTTTGTTAGCAAACTCAGAACAAAACTTCGTCAAATGTCAAAATAGAATGCGCGCGAATGAACGCTTTTCTTTGATGTACCGACACGAGTTGGATCGTGTTCGGTGATGTTCGAAGTGGCACATATCGGCGCGCTTTACCGTTAAAATAAAACGCGCGCGCGGCTTTTCGCGGTTTGGCGTAGCGCAGTTGGTCTGGACAAGACTTTAGAGATAAAACTATGTTCGCCTTGTTCCTGATTAAGTACCTACTTAAATAAAAAAAGCAATTTTAAATACGTCTAGAGACCTATTTACGAATAGGTCTCTAGACCTATTCGTAAATACGTCTATACAGAGATCTATTTATGGCCATTAAAAAGACCTATTCGCGGCCACTAAAAATGGTCACGAATAGGCCATTTTTCTGCATTGAGGCTGTTAATTCTTGCTATCCGGTCACTTTAGTCGTGTGAGCAACAAAATGATTTTAATTTAGTTTAAATTTTTGTGTTGGCAATATTAGTGGATCTACAGAATTTTTTTTTCGAAAAATATCTTTTTGAAATTCATTTTGTCGAAAAGTCATTTTTTTGGAAGTATAGTTTAAATTATCTAACACAAATTTGGCGATTTTTTTTTTCGAAAAATATTTATTCCGAAAATAAATTTAATTTCAAAAATTTTCTTTCGAAAAACTGTTATACCTATAATAAGCTATGACAAGAATCTTTCTTCGAAAAAGTGCAGTCGATTGCAATAAATCTTGTTTTGGTGTCGCTACGTCAAAGTTTTCAAAACATGAAGATAGCTACGTTCTAACATTACCTAGACGTACCTATAAAATAAAAACTTAGTCCATTTAATGGGACAAGAGACGAAATTCCTAAATGATTTTACAAGAAAAACATAATTTTTTAAAAATTTATAATTCACCTTGTAACAGTCCAATATAGGAAGAAGGTAAAAGGTGCAGTTTGCACCAGTCGGATGGTATCTACAGGAAATGAAGATGATATCGCCCGATAAGTATTTACGAATATATCCGGTAGCAAGATGCCACTACGTGCCTCGTCCAACATAGGCTGAATACCGGATTTCATCGTGTAAAACTTGAATGTATTTCAAATTAAGCAAAAATGTGGTTTTAATGACATTACATATTTACTTAATGAGTGCCCCTTTTTGATATAGAATAATTTCTCGTGGGGAATATTTTTTTTCGGTCTACGGCGCACCATAACAAAGATAAAAATATAATTTTTTAGCTATGCCAATAAAATTGATTTTAATAGTATTGTTCCAAATAAAGGGCGTGGTTATCTACTGTACGCAAATAGGTCCCGCGACTCAAAAATAACTAATTAACGTAAAGTACAATTTGTCATATCAGTGTCATATCTGTTGCATATTATTGATTTGGTCAAGCCACTTTTACACGGTCTAATGCCAGGCAATGCAATTATAAAATATATGAAATAAAAATTACACAACAAAAATTACCGAGCACAGATATTGAACCCTTGGCAATATTATTATTTCCCATTGCATCGATGTGACCAACTTTACAAACTTGTTTTGTTTGTGAATTTCGCAGTAATAATTTTGGCTAGCATCTAAGTTACGTAATCTATTAATTTACGACTTACATTACAGTATCAGTCGTATTCATAGTCGTTCTCCAGGCGAATTGCCAGCGACTTCTCAACCAGCGCTTCGCCAGCGATGCGCCGTTGATGCGTGTATTTATAATGGAGCGATGCTCCGTCTATGAAATGCATAACCGAAATATCCGGCAGGATCATTGATTTCTAATATGGATCCGCAAACAATAATCGCGAAAGTGGCAAATTTCTGGCCTTGCGCATGTAAACAAAGCTGATCGGCCATGGGCATGCGTACTGCAAAATGTGTCAGCTGTGATGGTCGATCCCACTCTGATTGTCAAGGAACATAAAAGAGTTTGCTGATTGTTTTCCAGCTGGTTATGCAAACCGTGTAGCAGATGACAACAAGCGAGTTGTGCGCATGCCCCTCGCCGATCTGGCTCGAGAAATATGACCGGTGGCCGTGCGTACAAACACACTATTTCACCCTGGTTGTTTGCGCAGGCTGTCAGGTGTACGGGTCTATATATAAAAGTCAATGGGCAGGATGAAAGCTGGCGAATCTCTTTAGCGTCTGGCCGGTACAGAGAATATTTATCCCGAAGGTAAAAGGCTGAATCATTCAAATGCGTTAGCATACCTGTATAGTGTTTGCTCAGGTTTGCTGGGGTTTGTTCAGGTTTTACCCACTTTTACTTAGTCTTTTTTATATTGCATTGTTTTGGCAGTGCGATTGATTATTTGTTTCGTAATTTGTCACTAACGACTCATCAAATCAACAATCGTTCGGCAAAATTCGGGATAAAGATTCTCGGTACCGGCTAGACGCTGGTGCGAATCTCCAGCTGTGCCTATGAATACGTGTGTTAGAGACTCACACCCGTATTCATAAGGTTTGTTCCAACACCGAGTCCGAGAACGGTTTTCGATCAGAAATAGAGTTGCTCAGATAAATATTAAGTGTTGCAAAGCGACAGACGCGTTTAGTGCATGTAAATGACTGATTGTTTCGGACGGTCAGAAAACCGTTCTGACTGCTTGTTGGAAGAGACCTATAGTCATTCTTCGGAGATTCGCCAGCTTTCATCCCACCGGATATTCCGGTTATGCATTTCATAGACGAAGCATCGCTCCATTATAACACACGCATCAATGGCGCGTCGCTGGGGAAGCGCTGGTTGAGAAGTCGCTGGCGAATCGCCTGGAGAACGACTTCAGTATTTTAACTCTCCAAAGGTGACTAACGATTTTTCAACACAACATCTATTAACGAAATTCCTACGCCTTTTTCTTGTCCAATTTCATATCTTTTGAATATCGGCTTTCAGGTCTACCACAGCTGCTTCAAAGGTAACATAGTAACCGTTGCTATGGTAAACATTACCAAGTAAGCATGACAATTTAATAAGCGAATTATAGCAGCAGTTTAAAGGTTTGTTCGTTTGTGTTGCACAAAACTGCACTGACCTGTACTGATTTTTTTCACAAATAAAAAAATAGTGTAGGTTAGTGCAGTGTCGTGCAATACAAACGACATACTTTACTTTGTTATTATCATCCAGTTTGACACGTTAGCGTCTAGAAATAAAATTTGCTTTCGTGTTGCATACGGAGATTATGTGTGTGATGCAACCTATAAGTATCTGGGTATTGCAGCAAAGCTATAGATATATCGCATATTTATTGGTGTTAGCTTTGGTTTCATTTTGGTTTAGAACTGTTCTAAGTGGGTCTCTATTTGCGTTTTCGAAAAAGATGTTCTCTGAAAAAATGTATTAGTTAAAAGGAGTTTAAAAAAAATTGAAAAATTATACTTACGCAAGTATAGGTATCCCTCCAAATGAGCAAAAGGCATAAATAAAAAAATGTCAGAATATTTACACTTTTATACTAATCAAACAATTGTTCCTCTCGCGTGTACTGTTTTTTTTTCAAAAAACATCTTGTCTATGTTAAATTAAGTAAATTTTGTCGAAAAACAGCTTTATCGAAAGATGCTTATTCGGAAACGGACCTACAAAATTCTTACAAAAATATTATTAAAAGAATCTGTCAAAATTACATTTTCCGAACACATAGTTTTTCAAAAATTAAATTATGAACTCTACTAGCGTAGAAAATGTCAATAAAAAGACAGAAAAAGATCCGGAACTAACATCAATACAACGAACCGTTTTTGTATTGGGTCGGGTTTGTTTCCTGGTGTCTGCTACGTTACTCTGTGTAAATTAACTACTTCTTGAAAAAAACGTTTTTTTTTTAAATATGGAAATAAATATTTGAAGTTTTTTTGAAAAAAAAGGAAAAAATATACTTTCAAAAAACATATTTTCTTTAAAAAAATGTAGTTTCGAGAAGTACTTTTTAAAAGAAATTTGAAAAGTTGGTCTCCAAAAAAAAATTGGAAACACCCCCAGTTTTCGAATAACTGTATTATCGATAAAGTTCTGTTTCAAAAAAACGTGCCCCCGCTCAGCAAAAACCTGGATCCGCTACTGCGTCGCACGCGAATCCGCCCCTGGTGCAACTATCGTTGGAAATGAACTGAAACAACATCCCGATAGGTTTAAAGACTTTTACAGAATGAACAAGGAAAACCTCTACCATTAAATAATTAAGAATTTAAGAAACAAGTCTCAACATTCTCAACAAACAGAGCGCGTTGTGTTTGAATGTTTCATGATCATGATATCTGTATATGAAACAATTTCTGGTCTCCTATTTCAGAAACGCCAGTCTGCATCGTATCATAGATGCAGGAATTATTATTTCATGTTTCATGCGATGAAATTAATAAAATTAATATCTCTAGTGTGGCACCCTCCTATGAAACAGGTTAAAGCCATACCCTTGTATAACTTAAATTTTCCAGCCAAATGTAAACTAACAAACATCGATTTTTCTGAAAATGTTGAGTGCATTAAACAGTGCACCTTAAAAATACAATTTTTTTTATTGTTTATGATCGCAAATCAATAATTGGATCTAAATTATAGACTGGTTAGTTTACACTGTTACCTTTGTGGATTACACTTTCTTGCCATTCAGTAAAGCAGATTCCGGCGATGAATTATATTATCAATGTTGTTAAAATATTTACATACTTATTGTGTACTTTCTGGCTATACAATTTTAAACTGGCAAATTATATGAATGTTTGAAAAATGGTTAATTTTAACATGGCTATTTGTAAGATTTGAGATTTCGTATAACTGTTATAATTCAATTATTACGGAAATACTATTTTTAGAAAAGTGTTATTATGCTCCATTAAAAATAAAAGTCTTTCTATAGGAAATCTCTTAAATATTTGTACAAGTCTGAATAAAAACAGAACTTGGCTAAGTGGTGTAACACAATAGAGCCCGCGTTATTCAGCAAGAAAGACAATGAAATTGTTTGTTTCAAAATCCCTTGACACACCGCATTGTGGTGACAGTACATGGAAGCACAGAATAAGCTACAATTGCATGACTTGACCGCTAGACGAGAACTGAAGTAGAATCCAAACATTCCGACGTGCAAACAGTTTTGTGTACAAGAGGGAAGTTTAGAACAAAAGAAGGCATGACAAAGGTGACAGAAACAAGCGTTTCGGATACACGCGGGTTTCAATGTTTTAAATAGGTTTTTGGGAGCTTTGCCATTTCCACATTTGAAATTACCTAACAAAACTTGTAAAGCTATAACTTATATAACACAGTAAAGAGTAAAGTTTGCCCTATGTTATATCGGAACCAGTAATCGGCACCTTTTTGAAGAAAAATTTTGACGGTTCCTATATCGTCGGTGAAAAGTGTTAACCTGCTATCTCCATTTTAACCAATTTTACACAAGAGCATTAAAACCGCCTAGATAAATTATTATATCTACTTGTTATAAATGTAAATTTGCATTATATTGTTGGTAAGCAATAAACACACATTGAAAAATCAAAAAAGTCATTTTTTAAGTCGTGCATTTAGTATGTTATTTTACAATTTTTTTTTATATAATTCCTAATCTTATATTGGAGCGCGCTTTACCGATATATCATATTATTGAATTTAATTACGAACACATTTTACATTCTAAAACATAATTGGCGCAACAGTAATTTAGTTTCAAGCCTTTCAACAATATTCAAAAACATCACGCCAATATTTAGGTACTTTAAGCGGCATTAAATTAAAAAAAAGTTGAAAATAACATTTTGTAAAAATCTGTGTAATGATTGTAGAATATTACGTGTAGGTATAGTTTCTTGTTTTCTGAAGTAATAGAAGGCAAAATATTAACATTATAATATCTTGAACTATTAAGAAATTAATTTTCATATGTAAATAATAAAAAAAAACTGGAAAAAATGCAAAGGTAAATATCTTCGCTAGTGCAACCGTCAAAAAACCTCCCGAGGAAAAAGGATTGTCTTTACTTCTGGCCGGGTGGTCGATAATCCTCTTTCCCGGAAGTTTTTTGACAGTTGCATATTGCACAAGTAGATATATTAATCTCTGTATTTTTCTCAGTATATTACCTATAGACCGAAAGACTTATAAATAAAAAAAATTATAAGAATAACTACATAAACGTAATACATCCTAGATCCTAAGAAATAGGCAAAAACTCCTTACGCCTCTTTCACTTCATGGCTTGTTAGGCAGTTCATGTCATTTAGGCCTGTCGTATACGTGTGAAGATGTTATCTGCTTTTTTCTTAGATGCATTCGCACTGATAATTTTTAACAAAACAATTCTAATTTATGTTTTCGAAAATTGTTGTTTTGTTAATATAACCAGTGTCAGTATAAATGATGTCTTAACAATTATAAGGTATGTTTTGTGTAGCAGGTGTGTTAATTAAATAGTTATCTTTTGTTGTGTAGCATTTTTAAAACTATATAGATCAGGTTTGTTTATTCCTCGGAATAAACGTTTGCTTTTGCCCCTCCCCTAAGAACGTGCTCTACATACCCCACTGATCTAAGAAATTCGTCTAAAGATAAAAATTGGTAAAACGGCCGACCTCATTTACCTACTGCGATATCATTATGAAGTCAAATAATGTGAACTAGGTGGCTTTAGTACAAGTAGTTTTAGAAATATCAGTATATAACAATTATTGCTGCCATTAAATAGTAGTTGTTATGGTAAAGGCTAATGTATGACAACAACCCATCGACTAGCTCTAAAATAGCGGGGCATTTTACTTGAGGAGGGATTACTAATTTTAGCTCATAATGCTAATGACCTACTACTGTACTTATTAAAAAAAGATGTACACTTCTTAACATCAATCATCATTGATATGAGCCAGAAAACTGAACTTATTTGGCGTCACTTATTGGGCGTTTTCACATTTACCGACACGACAGCAGCACGACATCGACAACGATGCTGGTGGACACAAAATCTTATGTAAATAAACGGGAGTCTTTCACACACACGTCATGTCGGAGCCAAGTCGTATGCCCTCGTCGCTTTTCCCTTATAAATATAGCTATTCTGAGCATTTGGCTTTCCTAGGCGATTGTAAAAGGGAGTACTTATGTTGTTGGCGATGTTGTTCAAAGCTCGAACTCTGGAACACCAAGAGTCGATTCCAAAACAAATAATATTCTTAATGGATCGCACTTCTCCACTAGTCTAATTCAAAAAGCTTACACAGGAACACATGTCCAAGACTTGTTTAAACTAACAAAAATCTAATCACGACCAAAATACAATCGAACTTAAACCCGGGATCATGGGACCCATAAATAAAGTGTGTGTGTGTGTGCTACTAATTAAGAATTATAGTGTTCTACATTATTCCTAAACATAGACTCCATTTTAGACAGTACTACTACAAAAAACCCGTAAGTTAGATACATAAAATGTCACAAACGTCTATTTCGCCGAGTTGGACAAATTAGCCTATAACAATGGTAGGTAAACAGGCCCAAACATCGCTGGAACAAATGGGTTGAGCTACCCGGTGACAATGTAGAAAATTAAAAACATTTTTCAACAAATATTTTGCTGTTTTCTTTGTTAGACCAAAAATTTTTCATATCATCCTCGTAAATATCTTGTTCTAAACTTATAGGAGGTCTAAAATAGGAGTTATACTCTTGACTGTTATATTGTTATATATGTTCCTTCGATATTTTCAACGATCGATAATTAAAAATGCATTTTTATGGCAAGCTTCTAGGTGCCAGAGACGTATGACAACAACAATATATATTTAGTTGTAATTGATTAACAAGTAAAGTTAGTTGAAAGCCTAAAAAAGTGTAATACAGATAAAACTTTTAAACATATTAATCAATCAATAGCTAGGTATTTATATATACTTATGTATACCATGGCATAATAATTATAGGAAATATCCCACGGCGAAAGTAATTATGTCAGTATACCATCCTTAGTTACCTATTAGGCAAAAATGGAGTGAACCAGATCAAATGCGGTGCAATTATCCGATTTAATCAGTTTAAAGCGTCTTCTTAGGGAATTTACTAGTAATAAGATATCGTATAATTAGCCACTCGTTATCGATATACTGACTGAGCAGCCCGGTCTAAGCCTAATGAGGTGGAAGAAAGTTAGAGCAAGTCATGGGCGGACAAGTGAGAGCACGTATATTAATTTTAAATATTTTTGTAAACAATGCCTTTAAGTAATGTTAAGTATGTTGATGTATATTACACTATGTGAAGTAATGGGATATTTAATTAAATTTTGATTTTGAGGTCATTATAAGAGCAAGTAAAAATAGAATTATCGACATTTTTTTTTAATATTGTCAAGTAGTTTTTGAGAAAACCAAAAAATAAAATGAGACTTTTTATAAACAATATTATGGCTTAAACGCCTGACGATACTTGTATTTTTTTATTGCCTGCAGTTAAGTCAATATTGAGGTTTACCTTGTCACCTACTATAAAATACACCTTAATAGCACCTCATTACCAGCTATACCATAATCTTCATTGTCTACATTACATATTCAAATCCCTGTCCCTTCCAGTTTTCGGTCTTTTTCGGAATCGGGATTTGCCATAAATGAATGGGGTTATATCTGCTGACGAACATGCGTAGTGCAGTGTTTGGTTAAAAAGTCCTGGGTGAGGCAAATGAGTAATACAAAACACTGCTGTGGTCAAGGAGTTTGGCAAGCATTCTTTGTTCTTTGGCCTTATTTCTTGTGGCTCTGTCTACTGCAAAGACTGAAGTTTTTTTGTGAAATCGCGGTTGATTTAAGAAAATCAACTCTTCTTGTAGTCCTAAAGAGGAAGACATTTGAAGGGTTGAAGCAGATTATGAAGAATGTTGGTTTTTATTGCACAACCAAAGAATTTATTTATTTGCATTTTTATCATATTATCTATAAATCGAAAGAATTTCTCTATCTTTACGTACAGTGGTCACTCGTACTGTCGAAGAAATTCGGCATAGCAGCCGAATACAATTTCGGAGCACACAACACTGGGTCACTCGTTGGCGCGACACACTACATCTCACCTATACCACACTCACTGATGGATGTAAAGGGTCTGATTTTTATTTTGGTAAAACGTGGTCTATTCTTTAGTAGATATCCTGGATGTAAGCCTGCCTGATGAAGGGTAACGACCTAGAAATCATGATAGCAGGAGGGCACCTTGACAGATTTAAAGATATTACTTTTCTCTGGAATTTTTCTTGACAGTCTCTTATTGCACTAGCGAATAGTTAGTTTCTTTTCATTTTTACTATATTACATATCGACCGAAAGATTGTTTTCTATCTGTAATAAAGATTATTTTAGTTTCTTAGTATTACATTAGAGTGGCCTTTTAAATGCTGATTGATTCTTCAGTTTACCATTTCACTAATGACCAATTATTACCAATAAAGCTTAGGTGAAGCTGTGTTTTTCGAAATTCTTTGAATTTTTTGTTCAAGATTAATTTTTTTGTACTAGCAGTAAATATGCTCTTTTATTAAAAAAGTCTATGTGGATTGAAACTACTAAAATCAACTTATCTTTTCTAAGCTTCAAATTAATATGAATTTAGCAACCATTTTAATTTTTTTCATCATTATTTTAACAAATAGCTACTGAAACTAAGATGACTTTTTACAAACTAGATAATCAACATCAATAAAATGTTGTAAAAAATGCTTTTTAAAAACAAACTTTTATTATTTAGATGTACTAAAACGAAAAAATAAGTATAGTTTTTTTTATTGTGGCATGGGTGGATCCTAATAAAAGTAGTATCAAAGTTATCACTCAAACAGATATAATATATTATGTTAAATTTATTGCCTTAAAAGCTCGTCGCGCGAGAAAAGTTCATACAGGCATTAATTTTGTTTGGCAGGAATTATAAGTGAATACCTAAGTATGTATTTTTTCTTTTCTATTTACGCGACAAGCTTTTGAGACAGTAAATTTAACATAATATATTATATCTGTTTCAGTGATAGCTTTGACGCTACTTTTATTAGGATTCATCCATGCCACAATGAAAAAACTATAAATACATACGTAAAATTGAGAATAATTTCTCTAAACCACCTGAAAATTCCTTATACTATAAGGGTTTGAACAAATCATGGTAAAACAGCTATTCTCCGGGCTATATGCCCCTCCGAGCGCTGGATTACATACCAAAATTTGCCGTATTTTGACTAACACTGTTACACAACAAAATACTTGGTTTGACTGCAAGAAACTACCAGGAAGAAGGAAGCTTTTTCTTTAGTTAGGATGTCGTTACCTGCATACCGGTTTAAGGATATGCTGTTTCGGAAGGTAGGTATGTTCGTTTATCCTGTACTGATGAGAACTAAGAGTTCGAAACCGGTATGCAGGTAACGACATCCTAACTAAAGAAAAAGCTTCCTTCTTCCTGGTAGTTTCTTGCAGTCAAACCAAGTATTTTGTTGTCTCTTTCATTACTACTTTTTTGTCAGTATTTTCTTTTTATTCTAATACTATATTGTTGAAGTAATTGCAACAAGTTTTGAAGAACAATAGAAGTAAAAACAAGTTATCGACTTTCTATAACACGCCACTGACAAATCAAAGCGCAAGTAACAAGAACTGTTCCACTCGGATTACATTAGATGTGTTCTAATTACACAGCTCCTTGGATAAATTTAAGGAGCATTTGATCCACGGCGGGATCAATTTCATTGATGCCAGGTGGCCTTCGGCCTTCCCTAGAAATTGGCCTGGTATAAAGGCATTATGCATTTTGCACAAATTTTATGAAACTTAATATAAATCTCAACGTCCTCTTTATCATTTCTTATTCTCCGACGCGTTTCGCTACACTGTAGCTTTATCGAGGAGTTACAACTGTTACTTGCTGCTGGGCTCCTGTTGTGAGTTTTCAGCTTAATATATTTTGGTGTCACATTGTTGGCTAAGCATTGATTGAAAAACCAAATATTTTGGGTGGTGATAGCACACTTCAGTAACAGTTTGTAGTACCAAATCGCCAAAAAACTAATATTCGTTTCTTTTAAACTTTGAATGGTGCTGGCTTCTAGTTGATGGAAAGATGTAAGCAGTTGTAACTCCTCGATAAAGCTACAGTGTAGCGAAACGCGTCGGAGAATAAGAAAATAAATGTGGAAATCAGACATAGTTGGTCTTTTATTTCAAATAAAAAAAAAATTTACTTAATTTAACATCGAAAAAATGGGTTTTGAAAAAAACAGAATTCGCGACAGGACCAATTGTTTGATTAATATGAAAGTGGAAATATTCTAGCATTTTTCTATTTTTGCCTTCTTCTCATTTGGAGGGATATATTTTTGTAAGAACAATTTTTCTAAAGCCGATTTTTCAAATGTTTTTTAATTGCTTAAGCGTTGATTACAGGCATAAAACCATGGATTTATTAAGAAAGGATTCGATGTCCGTATACTGTGAGCGTATCGAACGTGAAGCCTTATATTTGTTGTTTCGTTGTTTGTTATGAAAACATTTCTCATAGGGGAAGAGTTTACGAACTACGAATCACTACGTAATTGAATCAAGAATGGTAGTAGAAGGAGATAAAATAGCATTGGAGTGTTGGAGCTCAGAAGTGTTGCTGTCTGCTGGTTGCTTAGGAAAAACGTCTGCGAACGCTCGGTTACACGTACGTCTTTGTCTAATGAACTAGAAAAGAAAAAGTGCGACTTATAGATTTATAAAAGACTCGGAGCGACTTTAAATAAACACTTTTAGAAATAACATAACCTATATATAAATAATAAAACATTTTTAACCTAAATTTATTATTATTTAGCAGAAAAATAAAATATTTTAGGGCTTTTATTACTTTTAGTAAATCTTGTGATGCTTCTAACGAATTTTTTGTACAAAAATACAAGGTAAAATAAGATGTGGCCCATGTTTACAAATTGTGTTTACAGTGTCGTTTAGAATGGTTTGTTTTGGCTTCAAAGAATGTTAAATCATCCCGTATCCATTCTTAATAAATCCATGCATAAAACCAATGGCAGAGACGAAGATATTATGGTTATTGGCATGATGATATAATTTCAAGTAGCTTTACAGGTATTGGTACTGACGACACACCCTCTCTACCCTTTGATAAAAAGATTACAATGTCGTAATTTAACTATTACTGTCCAACAGTGGCTACTATTTTTCTTTTTGATAGAAAATTTGCAGATGACACTACGAAAATGCCCTAATTTTTTAAGATTAAGTACTTATTACATTTTTGAGAAACGTAAATTTGTAAAAGGTCTAACATATTTTGTATGTTAATTATCAGTACAATCAGTAAAAGTAATAATACTGTCTAAACAGCACGAATTTCACATTTTTAATACTAACATCCTAAATTGGGGTATATTATACAGGGTATTATAAAATTCACTGCACATATTAAAACCGGTAAACCCTGGTATGAATTCAGATTAAAGAAAAATATTCATAAATGGCGCTATGCAATAATAATATTATAATCGCCCCCTAATCAACGGTTCCCGTCACTGGCAAGAAACACATCCTACCGAATACGTTGCCAATTCTACCAATAACTTTTTCTGTGCAGGAAGTCGGCACAGGAAATATTGTTATTGTTACTTACCTTTATAGTAAAATCCCTTTAAAATACACTTCTTTTGGAAATGTTTAAAATTAACAAACCAATAAACCAAACAACACTGACAACACAGTACAGCCATTAATTGCAAAAAAACAATGATTGACTAATAATTAACATTAGCAAAAGTTCCACTAAAAAAATTAAACACAATATTTAAAAGATTTCACGGCATTTTGTCTCTATCCGCACTATTAACTGGCTGGACTTTTTTTATAATCTGTTAAATGAGGATGTTTCAAACTTAAGCCAAATGTCAATTTTGTTTTCCCTCATGTAATATGACATATTCGGTTGTTCCTTTTAAATGTAACAAGTCATAAAGACTAATAATTTATCTACAAGTTGCTTAAAGGATCAGTAAAATTCATTCAAAAGAAAAAAAAGTTGTTAAGCTTAAAAATTGGTCAAAAAAATTTAACGTGCCGATTTTCGTACCTATCAGCGTATGTCATGTAGACTTCTATATAAAACAATTATTAATAGTGGAATAAACATATGCTATTTTATTCAATTTACATAATTTTACTGAGATGTTTGTTCAGGTGCAATTATTTCTTAAATAATCAAATAAAAATATTTTATAAAAGTTCATTTCAAACTAAAATGACAACAAACAGAAAAGGCGGAGCTCTTATTAACTTGCGATATTTAAATTTCAAGCTTTATTTTCCTTTGGCATCAAGTCCAGACGTCGTTTCCTCAGCTAAGAAAGGCCAAAAATTACCAAGCGCGTGATATCAGGGCCACCGATCGAAATGGATCAAAGAGGCGAGAATTGAAATCCCCAGGGGACTCGCTTTACTCCGACCGGGATATACAGGGAATCGTCTGGCTTCTCGCCTATTTTCAGTAAGCTCTTGTCCTAAATTTAGTTTGCCTCTCTTTATCAAATCCTTTTGAAGGTGTTATGAGGGTGTTTATATAGGTTTGGTAATAATAAACTCCTGAGTTTTAGACTACGATTGACGTATACCTTTTTTATAAAGGGTGTTTTAAAAAAAGAGAAATTATCGATTAATAGCTTTCCTTCATGATAATTTCTTGTCACGTTTACTTTTGTTCATCACTATAATTATTGGAAGATACGTACTTAAGTTTCTTGGAATTTATAGAATTTATCCTGATCCTCCCTTTATACGCGAATGGCGAACACAGACAGACAACAAGAGAAAAACCGGGATATATTTTTTTTGATGATGTTATTTTTGTTTAGACATTAAATTGCCCTCACGTGGTATGTCAGCATAACGCCAGTCTAATAAGTAAATAGTAAACTAGTAAACCTCGTAATTTCACTTTAGAGTACTTTAGACTTAATATGCATTTTTGGTACCAATGGTACCATTCGGAACATTTGAAATACGAGGTTGTTTCTGGCAATTCACATAACTCCTATAAGGACAAAATACGGTATCAAGCAAATATCGTAAATCCATAGTAAAGAAATGAAAAATATAACCTTGTAATAATTCTCTGTTTCTTTAATAAGAACTCCAAGAATACATCAAAGTGCCATAAAATTGATTTTTTAATTTTGATATTCTAAGGATAGGTGCAAAAATTATAGATTTTTAGAGACTTTTGCTAGTTCTTTAGAGGCAGAGGCTTGTTAAGTTGAAATATTGACAAGTATAAAACTTTTTGTCTCTGAATTAACTAAGAAGTTTTAAAATGGTTGGTGTAAATTTATCTCTTTTAGCAGATCAGTTGGTTTTTGACAATTTTTTATCCTGTTGAACTTTTTCAATAATATAGTTATTCAAAAACTGGGAGTGTTTTCCAATTTTTTTTTGGTACCCATCTTTTCCATCTTTCAAATATTCATATTAAAAAAAAATCGCTTTTTTGAAGAAGTAACGTAGCAGACACAAGGAAACAAACTTGACCGATCACAAAAACGGTTACCTAATTCAGGATCTTTTTCTGTCTTTTTTACGCTAGTAGAGTTCATAATTTAACTTTTGAAAAACTACACTACGCCAATTAATTATCGAATATTCAAAAATGCACGCCAAAATTAATATGCTGTTATTTCGTTAATAATGAACAAAATTTGATATTTTTTTTTCCCACTGATAGACATAAGATTCTAGGGTTTAGGGCAGAGTAGTTTACGTCCTGATACGCCTTATTGTACGGGGTAGCGCATAAAATCTAGATGCATGTAAATTTCCAAAAATTTAAATGTTACATATCTAACATAAAAATTGAATTTAATTTATTTTTTAAAATAAACCAATTAGAGATCTATCAGCGTTAGACACTGGCCCATGCCATGCCACTCTAGGTAAAGAAAAAATTACCATTTCTTCTAAATACGTTATTATGTCGAAATAACGTTTCGTCAACAATCAATGCGACATTTTATCACTTTTGGCGATTACTAAATTAAAAATAAAAATTATTTCAACAAATAAAGTCTATAATACAGGATGCTGCGCCATTATCTATTCATTTAATTTATTTATTTAGCATTAAAAATACAAAAATGATAGTCTACTTAAGCCATAACCAGTTCATTATTAGGTATAGGTAACCAAGGATACGGTAAGTAAGTAAATGATATCTGTCTGTTTGACATTAAAAATTGATAAAGTTTACCATACTTAGCAATAACTATGAATGCTAATCGATTTTTAACACCAGAACAATGTTCCTATGCTAGAGGGTTGTATGAACAGGGTCGTTCTCAAGCAGATATTGCTAGAATTTTGGGCAAAACGCAGGGGACAATAAGCAAAATTTTAAGTAGATATCAAGAAACAGGCTCAAACCAAAGAAAGGAAGGACAAGGTCGACCAAGAAAAACCACTCCTTACCAAGATAGGTTTGTACGTCTGCAGTGTACACGACAACGGTTCACTTGCAGCACTCAGTTGCAGACGCAGTTTTTTAATACATTATGGTACGCGAGTCTGCAAGCAAACGATCCGAAATCGGTTAAAAGAGGTTCAGCTTAGGCCATACGAGGCAGCACAAGGCCCCAAATTGGAACCAGTACATCGACGTGCACGTTTAGGTTACGCTAGGTAACATGTGGCTTGGGGTGAAGGTGAGTGGGCTAATGTTCTATTTAGCGATGAGTCCCGGTTTTGTCTGTATAGTAATGATAGGCGTCAAAAAGTTTTCCGAAGACCTGGTGAAAGATTTGCCCAGTTCAATTTTAAAAATACTATCAGTTATGGAGGCGGCTCAGTAATGGTTTGGGGGGGGGGGGGGGAATATCACTAGAGGCAAAAACGGACTTAACCTTTATAGACCATTTGACGGCCGACCGATACATTACAGAAATTCTGGAGGAACACGTAATTCCTTTTGCTCCTGCAATTGGAGAAAACTTTATTTTTATGCATGATAACGCGCATCCCCATACCGCCAGAATTGTTCAGGAGTATTTAGCAGACACTGGAATTCCTGTGATGAATTGGCCAGCTCGAAGCCCAGACCTAAACCCCATTGAACATGTATTATGGGACCGTATGAAGAGGCAAGTCCGTGCGGAAGTTAATCCTCCACAATCTCTTTTACAGTTAAAAGTAGCGCTGGATAGAATATGGCAGAATATTGATCAAGATTTTATCAGAAATCTAATTTTAAGCATGCCACGACGGTGTCAAGATGTTATTAATGCTCGTGGAGGAAATACCCGATACTAAATTTATTTCTTATCTGAACTTGTATTTGTATAGTTATTTTTGTATTTTTAATGCTAAATAAATAAATTAAATGAATAGATAATGGGGCAGCATCCTGTATTATAGACTTTATTTGTTGAAATAATTTTTATTTTTAATTTAGTAATCGCCAAAAGTGATAAAATGTCGCATTGATTGTTGACGAAACGTTATTTCGACATAATAACGTATTTAGAAGAAATGGTAATTTTTTCTTTACCTAGAGTGGCATGGCATGGGCCAGTGTCTAACGCTGATAGATCTCTAATTGGTTTATTTTAAAAAATAAATTAAATTCAATTTTTATGTTAGATATGTAACATTTAAATTTTTGGAAATTTACATGCATCTAGATTTTATGCGCTACCCCGTACAATAAGGCGTATCAGGACGTAAACTACTCTGCCCTAAACCCTAGAATCTTATGTCTATCAGTGAGAAAAAAAACTATCAAATTTTGTTCATTATTAACGAAATAACAGCATATTAATTTTGACGTGCATTTTTGAATATTCGATAATTAATTGGCGTAGTGTATGTTTTCGTAAAATGTAATTTCGATAGATTCTTTAAAAAAAATGTAGAACATTTTTTTCCCGAGTAAATATCTTTCGATAAACCTGTTTTTCGACAAAATTTACTTAATTTAACATCGAAAAAATGGGTTTTGAAAAAAACAGAATACGCGACAGGACCAATTGTTTGATTAATATGAAAGTGGAAATATTCTAGCATTTTTCTATTTTTGCCTTCTTCTCATTTGGAGGGATATATTTTTGTAAGAACAATTTTTCTAAAGCCGATTTTTCAAATGTTTTTTAAGCACCTTTCAAAAATAATTTTTTTCAGGGAACATCTTTTCGAAATTAAATTCTTTCGAAAAACACTCTTCGAATATTAATTTTTTCAAGCAACGGCTTTTGGAAGAAGTAATTTACGAGAAAGTAAGGTACTAAAGCTAAGGAAATCCGATTAATCTCAAAAAAGCTTCGTTTAGGTTTCTTCAGGATTGTTTTTCGTTTTATTTTATTTAACATTTTCCAAGCTGGTAGAGCTCATAGCCTAATACTGTTTTGAAGAAAAAACATTTTCAGAAATTGTATACCTATTTATTTTTTTTTAAAGATCTTTTTGAAAAAATCTACTTTTGAAATACTCACATTGTCACTGTGACCGACTAACCTCAGGACTCAGGTCGCTTTTGGTTTGGTTACTGATCACTGAGTGCTGTAAATAACTTTTTTCAGTACCAAAATGGACGAAATTAGGCAACCTAACCTTAGACATACAATATAGTTTTTTAATTTTAAAGGATAAAATAATTATTTTTAACTTAAAGAAACACGCAATAGTTGAATTAAAAGAAGTAACAGTACTTATTTGCAACGTTTCGAAAGCCTAGAATGGACATAAGAGCATAAACTTAGGTATTTTAGTCAAACCCGTAAACTTAAATACATGTTTGTCTGGGCATGTAGAAGGTAAAGTGTAATAAAATTTAATTATGATCAGTTAAATAATTTATGATCCCTAAATAACAGGGTATAATACTTACATGATTCTGGCATAAAATATTTTATTTTTTGCTGTAAAAACCATCTGGGCAGAGTGTCATTTTCTATATTTTCTTTACATTGTTGCATCGGTACAAATAATAAAATCTTGTAAAAAGTACTTTTTAAAAACAAGCTTTTATTATTGAGATGTACCAAATCGAAAAAATAAGTATAGTTTTTTCACTGTGGCAAAGCTAAATGCTGTTTATAAGTGGACGTAGTTCGCGTGGGTGGATCTTAATAAGAGTAGTATCAAAGTTATCACTGAAACAGATATAATATGTTATGTTGTATTTATTGTCTGAACAGCTTGTTGCGTCTTAACCTATGCATTTCTGATAAATTATCACTATTACAAGAAATTTTACCTGTTATCGCATTCTACTCGTCAAACCCTTTCATTTAATGCCCATATCAAGGGGATTGTTAAGAAAATGATAATCGTCATCTTGTTGGGTTTAGAATGACGTCAGATAGATTATCGTATTTTACTCGTCAAACCGTTTCATTTTGTCAAGGGGATTGTGAAGAAAAAGGTAATCCGTCATCTTGTAGCGTTCGCTATAGTGAGTTTAGAATGACGTCACATGGCTTATCGTATTCTACTCGTCAAACCCTTTCCTTTGATACCCATGTCAAGGGGCTTGTAAAAAAAGGTAATCCGCCATCTTGTGGTGGCCGCCATATTGTACAGTAGTATTTTAAAATGTCCTTACCAGGGCCGTAGCCAGCGGAGGGGGGGGGGGGGGTCAGACCCCCACGAAATTTTTGTTTTCAGGTGTTGCGATTTACCGCCCAATGCGCGATTTTTCAAGCCCGGAGGCGATTCACCGAAAAAAAAACCCGAAAAAAAATCCTGGCTACGGCACTGCTCCTTACGTTTATGCCAAAATGAGCAGTGGGACCGTCTTGCTGAAACCATGTCAAGTGAATATTGGGACCTCTTCTAACTATAACTTCGGGTAATATTTGATTTCCTAATGTCAGAGAATACTGCTCTAAATTTAAATATCCAAAAAAAAAAACGGAATTTTGTTTTGAACGATACCTGCTCAAATATTGAATTTTTCACGGTATTGAGTATGTGCTTCGCGCGTCCAATGAGGATTCTCATCAGCCCAAGATCGACAATTATGTCGATTAACTGTGCCGTTCAGCATAAAGGTCGATTTGTCAGAAAAATTATGTTATGAAAGAAATTACGATTTCCTTCCCATTTTTGCATCATGATTGCGTAAATTTCCATCCGGCGATCAAAATAATCTTTATAAAGTTCTTGGACAAATGTAATTTTATAGGAATGAGAACCCCTAGAATTAAGAATATTCTTGACAGATACGAAACCAAACCGACATTTGACTGGGTGGCCACCTTGCGTAAAGATAACAAATTTGGATCTTCTACAAAATGCTGCAATACCTCTAAACTTTTTTGTTCATCAGTAGTCCTTTTCAGCCTTCCTTAGCGTTGACGATCTTTGCAAGTTCCCGTTTGATAAAATCTCGAAATTGTCCTGATCACTGTATATTTTGAAATAGGAGGACGGTCTGGAAATGTATCATTAAAAAAACTTTGGGTTTCAATGTAAGATCGTTCACGATCTCCGAATGATCTAATTATAAGCAGCGTAATCCGATATTTTTCAGTAAGGGACATAATTTAAATATTAATTCCAACAACAAAATCAAATTTGACAAAGTCAAAAAATACTCTCACCAAAATGTTGTAAAGGTAAAGGGTAATTAATTAGGAAGTAATAAGTTATAATTTGTTCTTTTAATAAAAATGACGTTATAGGTATCTTTTAAATTGATGGATTTAGGAATAGGATATGCAAAGAGGTTCGCCTAGAATTAGAAGACAAATCAAAAACTAATACTATTTATTTAAAAATAATGGTACATTGCTCTGTACTGACTTGGTCAAACATCCTGAATACTCAAAACTATTTTTTTTTATATTGGCTAAAAAAGATCTATAAACTTTATTTGAAACATTTTTTGATCACAGGCGACGTTTCCAAAATATTGGTGGGGTCTAGGACTTTTTTTAACACTGTGTATATGTATTTAGCCAGTTTCTGATTTCAGAGGGGACAACTAAAGTTTTAGGGAGGGCAAACATATTTTAATTGACATAATCATTTAAAATCACGAGAAGGTAAAAAAAAACTTTATTTTCTAACCTTACTTTTTAGCATTTTTATTGTTACAGCGATTAAAAATACCTTTTAAGGGGATTTAAAGAATTTTTAATCCCTCAGGGATACAACGTGTAGGTACGTTGAGATTGTGCCTGTAGAACTGATTGAACATAACACTGAAAATGGGTTTATCCAGCAATTTGTTTTATTTCGTAATACCTACAAAAGTGTTCATTATCATCGTTCATCATAAAACGAGGAGATGGCCTGTGGTGACACGTAGTTCCACAATGGGCGACCCAAATTTAAGAAATAAATTAAGCGTTGGCACCGCTGCATAAATTTTGCTGATTGGTCATCAAGGTTATGTTATCAAACGAAATTATAAAAAGACGTAACATTCGAAATTTATACTGAACTATTACACAGAAATATTAAGAAAACTGATAAAACTATCAACGCATAATATTTCATAACCTAAAAAGGATATTTACGCACGAGTATCAAAGATTTAGTAATCATTATTCACCGAATGACACGGGCTAAAAACTACCACATTCTGAGGTTTGGGTTTTAGTAGTATTTCTGTTGTAGTTCATCGCTATATTTAAATCACATTTAAGCGCTCCAAAAAAGTTTCGAAATAAAATTGAATTCGAAGATTAAAAAATGATACAAACGTTACGCAAAATCATAATCAATCCCTGTTAGTTCTTAAACGGCCGAAGGGGAGCATGGCAGTGTTGCCATATCCTTAATTTAATTCGCCATGTTGCCCACTAGGTTCAGTTGTTTTTCGTAGGATGACGTCAGGCAAAAAACGTTTTGAATTTGGTCGAATTTTAAACCTGAAATTCTTTTTTAGGTATTATTCGTCCTACCCACGTAATTTTTTGTGTGAGGTACTAATACTATTACTGCCCCGGTAATTGTTGGTTGCTGCTTCTTTTATCGCGGCATCATGTGTACCTGTCTGACTCTCAGAGGCAAATATATGTAAAATAATAAGAGTTCCAATCCAATTAAAACCAACCAATATAATATCAAATGTATATTGTGTATTACCTCATAATGCATAGCCATATAGTAGGTATAAAATGACCTATAAAAACACCCTGTGTATAAAGACCAAAATTCTATTTCACAAAACCTCATTAGTATAATATTCATATACCGTAAGTATATATAGGGTTTACAAACCCTTCTTTTATGATTTCAAACCTTATTACGTTCTTTAAACTCTCCCGAATCCCAAAAATATCGTGAAGGATTATAGAGCATGGAGAGGCACAGAGAGTCGAAATCTAATAAAATAGTAATTTCAAGGTTTGTTTAACCTTTGCTGGTTTCCTTGTAGAAGTGAGGGTCTACAGAGCAAAATTAAATAACATGACGTAGGATAATACCAACGATTTTTAGCTTGATTTTAACATAACAATTTTGTTAGGTAGTTTGTTGAAATCCTATTTACTAGTACTTTGAAAATTTCATTTGATTTATTTCTTATATCATACTTACGTAAACTTCGAAATGGATTGTATTTGGGTCCAGTTTTGAAATTTACTGGATAATAAACTAAAAATGCACGTTCGTGTTTTTTTGTTAAAACTGTCTAGTGACGTGTGCCTACTTATATGTTTCTGCAAATTCTGCAAAATATCACGTTTAATCATAGATTTAGAAACAAAGCTAAGCATATGATTATGGATTAATAAAATATGACGTTTATTATTATTACACGTGCGGAATGTTTTCGCAGTATGATCACGTTTGTGTTTTTATTTTATTTAATAGTTTACAATACTAAAAACAATAAATTATGACAAAATAGTGAATGCACCCTAAAAAATTTTTCAGTGGCGCCTTTCACCTCATGATATTGTTTTGCTTGACCGTTACAAATGACCACTAGCCGCCACTGAGTGACAAAAATCTGCACATCTTAAGTTAGAAAGACATCCAAGTCACATTGTGTACAAGACTAGGACAATGAGGTGATCCAATATTTTTATGCTTACTGGCACCACATAGATATCTATTTCGTACCGGTGCGGTGCCGGCATAGCACCATCACTTCAACCAGTCTCTCTGAAGTAGAATCGTCGATCAAGGAAAACTTCTTTCATTCAAGTTACAAGAATCATCGATTTGTAGTCCTTAATGGTAGTGCTTCGTTCCTGAACATCGTAATTTTTCCAAAAAAAATATCACTTAACAGAAGTATTTTCCTTACCCTACTGTTTTGTGGTTTTTAAAATATGTTTGTTACTTCTCTATCTGGTAATAAAAACCAATGATTTTCCAGTGTCGACACATACAAAAAATTTATAATTCATTTAAGAAATTAAAATACAGGGTACAGGTTGTTGCTACACAGCAGGCCGGTGAAATTTTTATGTTGTATATCTCTGTTGCTGCTTATGGGACCCATGCCAAGTTCAGGTTTCTTAAAAGTGAGCCTACTGGGAATGTTTCGGCAAAGAAAATTTTTTTTACAATTTGCGAAAAAAGTTGAACTTTTCAATCAAACCCAACCTGGGAAAAAATTGACACGCTTAGGTGGTTCATTTATTATTTCTTCTAAACAAATTTTACATCATTTTGTCGACAATTCTTAAATTTTAAGAGAAAAAAATGTGTTAGTAGAAAATCATTTGAATTTTTTAAACCTAAAATATAATTATTAAAAAATCATTCGAATGACTTTAATTTTCTACTAACTCTATTTTCTTCTCTTAAAATTTAAGAATTGTTGATAAATTGATGAAAAACTTGCTTAGAAAAAATAATAAATAAAATGCCTAAGCGTGTTAATTTTTTTCCCAGCTGGGCCAATTCAAAAATTCAACTTTTTTTCGCAAATTACAAAATATTTTTTTTCTTTACCAAAACGTTCCTAGTAGGCTCACTATTAAAAAACCTGAACTTGGGATGGGTCCCATAAGTAGCAATAGAGATATACAGCTTTAAAATTTCGAACAGTCTTAGTATGGGCTTATGCTATTAGTAAAGATATTTAAGAGATCAAATTTTAGGTGTGTCTTATTGGTTAACAAATCTATTTTTTTTATGTAACTTTTTCAACCCCCTTGAGGTGTGACGCCAGGGAGTTGAGGTTACAATTTTAAATGCAACCCCATGCCGTGTGTTACCTCATTTTAAAGGTCTTTAAAAGAGAAACATTTTACCGCAAACCCGAGGTCCGTATCTTAATTAGTTTTTAAATGGCAAGCCTATAAAAAAGTACGAACCATGGAAAAAAATAAAAAAAATTACCTTTATTTCTCTTATTACTTCAAAAAAGTTGATCAAATGACCACGATAAACTTCTTTGTAGTAATAAAGTCGATTTTGGAATTCTGCCAAGGAGTAATACCTGCCATTCTTGGAAATATAAGTGAGCATTTAAAATTTTTGACCTCAACTCCCTAGCGTCGCCTCTCTAAGCAAACCTAAGCAGATTTAATAATCAATAAGATACACCTAAAATTTGGTATCTCTATCTTTACTTATACCAAAAATATTTGACCATACTATGACTTTTCGGACACCCTGTATATTGAAACTGGTAAATACTTGTATGAGTTCAGATGTAAGAAAAATATTCATAAATGGCGCTTCGCAATAATAACCACATCAAAAAAGCTACCAGTTCTATCAATAATTTTTTGTATGCGATAAGTCACCATAAGAAATAGTGTTTCTGTTACCTTTAAAGTAAAATCCCATTAAAATGTACTTCTACTAATACACCAAACAATACTAATAACACACATTACATTAAAGCATACAACCAACTTATCATTAACCTTAGCAAAAGTGCCATTAACAAATTAAACACAATACTGAAGAGATTCCGTGGTATTTTGTCACTACCAGCACTATTAAAAACTGAAAACTAATGTTTTTCTTACTTTTAAAGTAAAATCTGTGTAAAATACACTTCCTCTAGAAATGTTTTACGTTAAAACTTAGCAAACTTGTACAATACCTACTAATAAAATAGTAGGTACATTAATGTAAAAAACGTTAGACTAACTAAATAAAACACAATACTTAAAAGAATCCTCGGTATTTTTTTAGTATCAGCGCTATTGAAAAACTGAAACTAAAAATGTTTTCTTAGAAATGTTAAGAGGTGTAGGATAAAAAAGGATATCAAACCCATACAGAAATAACGTTTTTGTTTTTTCAGAAATGCATCCTGTAAGTACCTAATACATTTTTAAATACCTACGTAGGAAAGTACTCGTAATATCTTATTTCACCTAAGTAATTTTTTTAAGATAGATGCGTTTTTGGCAATTATTGTAAATTAATAATAAGTTATTGGTAGAATTTCTAGTGTATTTTTTTTCTTACTAAAACAAATTTAAAACATAATATTTCTTTCAAAAATAAAATGTTGATAACGTCGCAACTTGTACTATGAAATCGAGATTTGCGGGCGCGCGTATGAGATCTGGTTGTTGGATGTTAGAGAAAATTTTACACAAACTTGATTACACCAAACAAAAGTAGTGAGTTTGTCTCTAGATGACCCCGGGATTTACCAGTTTCAAGATATGTAGTGAATTTCATAACACCCTGTATAATTATTGTACTTTTTCTTTTAAACAGCGCCTTGCCAAATTTCGATACATCTAGAGTCTTTGCGGACAATATTTCCAATACAAATAGTGAACACTACGGAGCAAACTAATGGAGTTAGCAAAAGTGCCGATATAAGTTAGACACCCTGTATATAAAAGTTATCGGTAAAGGTAACTAAAATTATTTTTATTTTGTTTCAGGTATGGATTTTTTTTGGACACAAATAGATTAGTGTAGTATTCAAAATATATACTGGACATGTTGGACGTGTACACGATCCTCTGAAAATAATGGTAGGTACCTACATAATATGTCACTCACAATCTGAAATTATCATTAAATTCCAGGAAATGGAACATGTGGCTTGACAAGTTTCGACTACGATATTAAACAATACTAGAGAGTTTTTGCCACAGCTTAGTGATAAACTTTAAATGCAAAAATCTCGGCACAGGCTTGTTCTGGAAACAAGATTTTTAGATCGCTGGGCACGTTTTATGTGCAGGTCTCGAGATTTTTCAGTTTTAAAAAATTCGGCGAAGTGCAAGCTACACTGACACAATTAGTGTTCCGTGCCATCGGCCCCCACTTAACCTGAGGGTTGGTTCCAAGGAAATGTGGTAACACAAGGGACCATTAGGTCTATGTGACACTACCCGGCGGGTGCTGGGAGTCTGCCACTCTAACCTAACCTAACCTGAGAAAACCTCGGCCGTCCGATCTCCGCGCATCTACCGCGCTACCCGCCGCCGACGGCACCAACGTCGTATCACATCGCGTATGCGCGGAGCCAGAGTGGGAGGAGCAAAATTAAAAATGTTAAGAAACGTGTAAGGACAAAAGTTGTTCCTTACATCGTGAGAAATATTTTTTCTCGAAAAACTTTTTCTCTAAAACCAGTGACTCAGCAGGTATAAGGAAATAAACAATTAAATTGTTTATAACAATTGATCGCGCCAGAATTTTTCAATCTCGATAATTTTGGCTCAATCTACACCTAATTCTCAATGTTTATGATTTTTTTCAGATTTTTCTGAGCGATCCTTTTGGTGATAAGGGTAAAGTAATTTTTAAGCGTTTTTCTCGAAAGATGTTTAAAATAATGCATAAAAAATACATCATAATATATACTGTTGAATTCGTGCTTCAATAAGCTTTAATTTGACACCCTACACGATGCACTTTAATTTTTTTTTCCATTTCCCAATTTACCCCCTGAAACTTACCCCCAGAATCAAAATTAAACTTTTTATACTTCACGTCCATAATTGGGCCACCACACTCTATCTTTGTGCTAATTTTCAAATTTTCACATCGAATAGTTTCAGAGAAAATCGCCTGTGACACACGGACGGACGGACGGGCGGACACCGAACTGATTCCATAAGTGTTTCGTTTTGCTAATTTTAGCACGGAACACTAAAAATACGCTAATCGTTAGCAACAAATTTCGTATAGTTAAATTTTATGGTGTACAGCATTTTGGTAGCAACGAAGTAGGTAATAATAAGATAGAGGAAACACTTGATGTGTGTTGAACTTCAAATAATTGCTTTAAAAGTATTTTGAAAATTTCCAGCACTTCTCTGATAATAATATATTGTACCACACAAAATATTCTTGTGCTGCCGCAAATTTTTTTATAAGCACCACTTGGGTCAGTATTTGATAAAATCGGTCGTATCAGGTTCCTCCTATTTTTTCAATGGGATATACTGTAATTTTTTTAAAAAGTGACATACCTAATAGTAATCTAATGCCTTACCTATCTGCGCATAAACTTTAGTTTTTGTTATTATTTCTTCTAAGCGTAAAATTTTGCAATGAACTACTTAAAATCATACTTCCTGACGGGTGACATACATACGTTATGTATCTCGATTTAAGTTAAGCAATTATTAGCTTACAATACGAAGGTGTATTGTTATTAACTACAAAACTCTGAGTACAATAATTGTGGACATTGCCACAGTAAATCGATGTCTGAAGGCAAATACTACATAACAGAACAATTAATGTTATAATCTTCACTTAAACTTGAGGAAAACGCATTTAACGCATTGATTTCTAATATGGATCCGCAAACAATAATCGCGAAAGTGGCAAATTTCTGGCCTCGCGCATGTAAACAAAGCTGATCGGCCATGGGCATGCGCACTGAAAAATTTGTCAGCTGTGATGGTCGATCCCACTCTGATTGTCAAGGAACATAACAGGGTTTGCTGATTGTTTTCCAGCTGGATATGCAAACCGTGTAGCGAGTTGTGCGCATGCCCCTCGCCGATCTGGCTCGAGAAATATGACCGGTAGTCGTGCGTACAAACACAATATTTCACCCTGCTAACTTAACTTTTGTTTGCGCACGCTGTCAGTTGTACGGGTCTATATATAAAAGTCAATGATTTAACGTCATTAGTCTGCCGAAACATTAATTTGAGATTCCTGCTATTTTTATGCAAACAAGATTAAAACCAATAAGCGACGATAAAAAGGAGACGGAGACACTAATCGTAATTAGTGGGTAAAAATTTCCATTTTATTAATGTGTTTGAAACAACCGTTGTTATGTGACGTGTCCTGCAGGTTTCGATTACGATAGTCATTTTTCCTGTGCAGCGAATTTTTTCTAATGAGTAGGTAAAATCTTTTAATGTTTTAAATGCAACTAGTACTAACAATGTACTTATTACTGATTTTTGGATTTTGTCATTTACAATAATAATAAAGAACATAAAAATAAAAATGTGACATTTAGTCACTGGCATGCATATTTTTTAAAAACAGTAAGGTGTAATGAATACAAAAATATAATAATCCCTTTCAAAATCAACAAAAAATGTAATTCTATTTTTATTGATAGTTTGGCCGATTATCAAATATTGAACCATTTTTATAAGCAAAACACTAGATTTTCATGCAAATATAAATAAAATCCTTTGGTATGCGCATTAAACCAAATAAAATCGCAAATGGTTATAAAATAATGGACTTATCTGCAAATGGTTTGCAACCAAATTACAAGCGATTTCCAGGTATCAGTTAAGAATTCTGATTTTGTCATCAATATTAAATAAGGAATAATCATTTTTAAATTAACTCACCGCGTACATGTTCTAAACCATCGGATGCATGCAGTAATATTGTGAACAATTTAAAATCGTCCGGTCATTACATCTTTTGTAGACCCCAAACGACAGAAATTGAATTTTATGCCATTCAAAGCGGTAATTCAGATGTGGTGGTTTTGACGTGTCCGCCGCCCTCGAGGGGGCGCGTGTGTAGCCACAATAGCTCCAAACTTCACCGGCCTTGTAATCTAATGTGACGTTTATATTTGGACGTTTATTTTACACTTCAATTTGCTTTCATGCATTTTGAAATGGTCCGATGTTTGCCCCTGCATTGTATAATAAAATATAAATCTAAATGTATACGGAAACTGAATATTATGAGAACAAAAATATGAAAATTGATCCTACTTAGAAAAAAAAATCGACTTGTACCTATATTTACATATGTATGGTGTTTACATTAGCCTGTAACTGTTAACATTTTAATGTTCTTGCCACTAAGGTATTTATAATTTAGTTTCGAGGGTGGCTTTGATGATGAGATGACGGGGCTCCATATGCACAATAGAAAGTGCAAACCAAGAAAAAAAAGATCGTCCCTTTCCTAAAAGCGCGACATTTTGGTGTCATGCGCATTAAAAAAGGCCCTATTCGGAAGGGGGGTCCTCAATACGCCACTGGTTATAGCTAATTATTTAGGAAGAGGTGCCATTATTCATAATAATATGAATTATCCTTATAATAGCAATGTGCTACTTGTCAGCAATTTGGACATTGGAAAAAAATTGTGTTTAATTTCTTTCTTCACTTATTATATTATTCATCAAAATTAGTGAGATTTAGTAATTGCAAGTATTTTGGCACATGCTACAGTTTTATTAATAAAAAACGATTCTTATCTAATGTTAGATTTAAAAATTAATATTTCTGCTTGAGTTTGCTTTATTAGAATACACGACGTGTATAAATCTTATTATTTATTTGTCTATTAATTATTTGAATGGCATTTTGTGTCAAAGAACAACAAACTATGCAATATGCAAAAACGTAAGTAACTAGTTACTAATTACATTTTAATATTAGAGTTTGCTTACAAGGAAGCTTTAAAATAAAAATTTACGTGAAATGGAGACACGGGTCTTTATTTATTTTAAACAACCTTGCAACAGTATTGGACAAAATGCAATCGAATTAACGATTATCAATGAAAATTAACGAAGTAATGGGTAATCAGATTATTTTTAACAGATTATTGGTTCTAAGTACTTACATAAAGTAATCGATTAACGTGAAATCTGATTTTTAATCAAATTATATTATAATCAGATTCTGAAATAAACTAATTCTAACAAAACGTATCAAATAATTTAAAAGTTTCTTTAAAATTACATCGATTTTTTCAACTACCTTGCATGCCATTGTAATAAACGGGATCTTTGCGGTGTCTCAAATCATATTTCAAAACTCGCCATAATGAACTTATTTAGCATTCTACAGTCCGCAGTCTTTCTCGAGCTTCATTTGGCAGTAAAATTACCTGAAAAGTACTTCGACCGCACGTAATTGCAAAGTGCGGTTTAAAATGTTCCATATTCATTTCAACCACGTAATTTGAGCTTTTAAGCGAGGGTCTCGTCGTTGTCGTTTATACGGTAGATTTGATCAGCTTTTCTTTAATTTTCAACACGGACCAGTTTCAAATTACGTTCCTTTCTATGTGATGACATATGATATGAAAGGTATGTTGTACACTCTCGTGTATGTACGGGGTGTTCGACATTTCAACCTCATCAATAAAATGTTAATAGTTTTGCCCTGTCTAGTAGGTACCATTACATTCCATCTTAATAATCGGTTTTTGTCCGCCCTAATATGACTTTTATCTTTACCAGAGCAAGTTCCATTATACAGTCTAATTATTGTGAATACCGATTAGCAATCCGAATGTCTTGTGCACGCATACTATCGTAAATCCAATTGCTTCCAATCCATGCGTTGCGTTTGTTACCGAGCAGTGGACGACTTATCATAGCAATTTTTGCAGTGCAGGTCTGATTGCTGTACTGATTTATACGTCTTGTTCATGTTTTTTTTAGTATAGTAAGGGGTAGTATATGTTGCTCGACATCACGAAAATATAGTTCTGCTCACTTCAAAGGAATCGACAAGATTGTCGCTTCTATATAAGTTATTTCTCTGGATCCCAATGATGAGTCTCGAATTTGGACCGACTTTGTAATGGTGGGGATAAAATCGTAACTGCTTTTGTAATCTGAATAAGTCCAAAAATAAGTTGCTGGTTTACAGTTTGGTTACCAACCTGTACTACTATTTTACACCTGCGGAAGTGGCTTAGCCAAGGGGGGCAATGGGGGGTGATCGCCCCGCCCTGCCCTCTACTGGTCTGCACCCACCAGCTCATGTAATCGGCAGTTTATTCTAAACTTAAAACACCTATATAACCGCTAATATATATAACATATGTAGGCATGAAAAATGCTATAGTCCCCGCGTATTCTCCCTATCATATTGTGAGCAGAGTGCATAATGGAGTGAGTACCGGGAGGGGGATGTTATTGTTCAATAGTATAAATTATAATATCGAGTTTCTTTATTCAAAAATATAACTATTTTTATTAAAAAAAATTCTCACCTTTTAACCGGCCAAATGCCTAAAATGTGATTTATAATTGAACATAAGTTTTAAATGCCTTGTATTTCTTAAAAGATCGCGATTGTCGCCTCACATTGTTTTTGCAAAATCGTTTAATAAATGGCCCAGCATTAATTTCTTTGCTTGTTGCTGTTTTATGCTTATAAGATAGACATTTGAAGGTCTCTCTTTCGTCATCGTACTACTAAAATAGATTTTTTATTATTTTCACTTAAGAAAAATGTCTTTTAGCCATTGCCACAGTAACTGGTGAGGTTATAAACAATACAATGGCATAACATACATCAGGTAAATTTGATGCTGCGCACCTGGATTTGATTATTAAAAAATTACCCAGTTCATTTATTGAAGTCAACTCACGTACGTCTTGCATAAATACTGATTTGAGCTGGAAATCCAGGGGGTAAATCATTATTACTATAGCCTTGTTGAAGAGCACTGTCTTTATTATAGAGTTCATCATCAGCAGCAGTTGTGATACTTTTTGGGAAAAAAAATGAATTTTTCGTATGTGCAATTCATGCTCTCAAAACGATATTTTAATTGAGTTACAATAATATCAATAGGTACTGGCTTTTTATTCTTCAACCTCAAATAGTCGTTCAGTATTGTTCAGTCGTTCGTCAGTACTGTTCCGCGAAAAATCTCTTAACATTTCTGTGTCTCTCCTTCTCGAATTCTGGAGGGACTTTTCAGTTCCTAGCCAAAGCACTCGCCGCGCCATCTCTTTAATGTTTTCAAAACTATCACGAAGGTTTCTAATAGAAGTTAAACTAGAATTTAACATTGTTTTTCAATTTTCCAAATCTGTTTCAACAGATTGTAATGTATTTGATGTTGATGTTAAATTATGCGCTCTAAAACTGCACACTGAAAAATCAGTAAAAATACAGATTCAAATTTCCCCATGTGTTTTTAATGGCCAGTGCTTCCTGAGACAACTATTTTAAAAACGAATCAGAATTATAGACATTTATTAATTAATACTGTGGTCGGCGCAGGGCTCCCACTATGCGGGGTTTGCGGGGGTGTACTTTACGACACTGATGGCGCTCATAAATAATTTCCCCCCTCCGCCCTGGAGTCTGGCTGCGCCACTGACCTTCGGGAACCCGTAAAAATTACAATTAAACAAAGTTTTACTGTACAACCTGTCAATTTTGACTAATGGTGCCTAATTGGGTGTAAATAGTGGCCTAATATGTGTAATTCTCCCTATAGTTGCAAATAACATATTGCAAAATATAAAACAAACCCTACAACTATATATATATATATATATATATATATATATATATATATATATATATATATATATATATATATATATATGTTTCGTTTTGATATGTTTCTCCAATTGCGTTAAGTCTCTAATAAGAGTGGACTAGACACTGAACGGTTTGGAGAATCGCGCATACGTTTTCTTAAGTTTAAAAGTAGAAGTACAACCTTCACCCCGAGAAGGTACTCACGCATATTTTCGCCTTTTTCGCTATTTCTCACAAGTTGAGTGATTTCCACCCCCTATGGGTAACGCTTTTACACCCGTCCAGTGTAGTGAACGATTTATGTAACTGTGTCGAAATAACTGTAAACTGTGTTGTAGCGGCCTCCAAAGGTACCTTGCGAAGCACCGCTGGAATAGCCGAGCTAGATCAAGACACCAAGAGGTAAGTCGTTTCAGTGTCTTCTTTGATACCGCTTTGTTTAACGCAATTGGGAACCCGCTTTTTTTCGGTGTTAATCACCACCTGTGGATGATACAAAATTCCATTTTTTCTCTCCAGCTCATACTGAACTACCGCCGCCTAACATTGGTCCTTCGACGACGGATTTCTATTAACTTTAAAAATTTAATATAATTTAATTTTTAAAATATTTTCTTAAAAACGTTGCATGTTGTGATTTTCTTCTAAATGTTAATTCTACACATTTTTAAGTAAAAATTTCGAAAGTAAGGTCTCATTTTTCGAAAACTTATTAAAAATTTTTTAATTATAAATAAAATAAATTTGCATTTGTATTATCGCCATTTTATGCCGTATAGAAATAAGTAGTCGTAGCATTGGATAAAAAAGACTTATCGCTAATCTTGTTTATAAGGATTTTAAGTCTTGGGTAAACTGTTGGATATCTTCCAGTTATCTATTGTAAGTCAGGTATAAGTTATTGAGTACTATAAAGATCAATAATTTTTGGTTTTGCAGCTTTTTGAAGACGATTTAGTACTGTCTGTTCTTTTTACAGGGTACCGTTTATCCCTAACTAGTTATTCTAACTCCAAGTTAGTATTATTAGAGAAGTTTCGCAGACTTTTTTAAATTACCGCTATTTAATTTTATATTAACAGCCACTTTGTTTTGCATTTAATTTAACTATCTAACAATGGCTGAAGCTAGTCTTAAAAAAGTGAAAAAATATAGGTACCAAAGGAATAATTGCCTGTCGGAAATTCAAATTTTGCTTAATCTTGCTCAGCGTGCTAAAACAGATCAATCTATTGCAAATCTATTTAAAGTAAGAGGTGCTGATCTTGACGCCCTTAAAGAAGAGTTTCTTAGATTCCATCAGGACATTATTTCAATTTTATTAGGCGACGATCAGGCCGATCTGAATATTGAAAATACTGTATATGAGGGATTTCTCAGTGATTTCTTTGCTGTTAAGACAATTTATATGGAATTATTTGATATTAATCAAGCTCATATTAATAATTTATCACGTCAATGTTCGAACCAAGGCCCTGTGTCGCAGGCGCGTTTACCTAAAATTACTATTCCTATCTTTAAAGGGGATTATAAAAATTTTGTGACTTTTATTGATCTTTTTAATGCTTTAGTTCACTCTAATAGTGATTTATCTGATGTTAAAAAATTTCATTATTTAATTTCGTCATTAGAGGGCGCTCCGCTCGCACTTGTTCGCGCTTTGCCTATGACAGCATCTAATTATACGACTGCTTATGACATTCTTGTAGAACGTTATTCAAATAAAAGACTTCGTGCTCAAGAGCACTGGCAAACTCTAGAAAATACGCTGCCTTTGACTTCTAAAAACGCCAGCGGTTTACGAAAATTGCTAGACACCTTTTCTGAAAATTTAAGCCCTTTAAAAAATTTAGGATTTCCTACAGAAGAATGGGATTTCATTATAGTTATGATGCTTTTAAAACGACTGGAAGGCGATACTGCCACTAAATATGAATTAAGCCATAGCTCTAATGAGGTACCGAAGTTAAAAGGATTAGTAGAATTTCTAGAACAGTGTTGTATAGCCTACAATACGTTAAATTTGTCGCAATTAAAACCTAAAACGCAAAATTCACGCACTTTTTTGACTCATGATAGCACTAAAAATAAAAGCTTAAAATGCACTTTATGCAAAGAAAATCATGTCTTATATCATTGTCCGCAGTTTAAGAAGAAATCACCACAAGAACGTTTTAATTTTTGCCGCAATAATCATGTTTGTTTTAATTGTTTAAGTAATCTACATGATATAAAAACTTGCAAATCTGTTATGACTTGCCGCACTTGTAGTCAACGCCATCATTCCCTGTTACATCTTCCTAGATTGAATCCATCTTCTTCCAGTCAAAGTATCAGTTCTTTGATAACGCCTCCACCGCCGCCGCCGCTTCACTTACCGCTTTCCGGGGCGAGTTCTAATTCGCTCTCGCGGCCACAGACATTATCTGAATCACTGTCCTCAAACAATCGATCAGAAAGTTCTTCCTCTTTTGTGGGTGCAGGAATGCTGCATCAACACGCTTCTGTTCTCTTAGCTACCGCGGTTGTTGAAGTTTTGGATAACCAAGGTTGTTTTCAATCGATGAGATGTTTATTGGATTCAGGAAGCATGACTTCTTTTATCACGCAAAGTACCGTGACGCGGTTAGGTTTGCGACAAGATCAGGGTCACTTTGAAATTAAGGGACTTGGTCCTATGCTCGTAAAATCTAATAACGTTACTGTACCGCTTAAAATTCGCCCTTTTGGCAACGCTAATATTAGCTTTTATACTGACGCTATAGTTTTACAAACAATATGCGATAATTTGCCTAGTCAAAAAATTAATATTAACACTTGGTCGCACCTTCGCAACTTGAATCTCGCTGATCCTAATTTTTATCGCCCTGGCAAAATTGATGCTTTGTTAGGTGCCGATATATTTTCAAAAATTTTATTAGATTCTCACATTCCTGAAACAGACACTGAACCCTCCGCTATTAATACCCTTTTTGGTTACGTACTAATGGGTAAACATAAGCAAAATCTTTCTGAAACTTTATCCTTTTTTTGTAACAATTTTGAATCGTCAATCGATTGTACCATTAAAAAGTTTTGGGAAATTGAATCTATCCCCGCTCCTACCACATTGTTGTCCCCAGATGACAAACGATGCGAAGATCAATTTATGCTTACGCGTGCGCGTAATCAGGATGGTAGATATATTGTGACTTTACCTTTTAAAGATCACTCGCCATCGTTTACAGGTATGCGCGAGCTCGCTATCAATCGATTTTTATCTCTGGAACGCCGTCTTTTAAAGCAACCGAACTTATACTCTCAATATTGTGAATTTATGAAAGAGTACTTAGAGCTTGGGCATATGAAATTAGTTTTCAATTCCGAAATCTCACCGACTAGTTACTATATCCCTCATCACTGCGTTTTACGCCCGGATAGTCCAACGACTAAACTCCGCGTTGTTTTTAATGGTTCTGCCAAACTACCAAATCAAATGTCTCTAAATGATCACTTATTGACTGGCCCTAAACTTCAGCCTGATATTGTAAATATTCTGCTAAATTTTCGCTGTCATAAATATGTGATTTGTGCCGATATAAAACAGATGTACAGGATGATTCTAGTAAATCCTACTCAACATGATTATCAACGCATTGTTTGGAGGTTTTCACCAGAGGAACCTCTACAAGAATATTCCCTGGTAACCTTAGTGTATGGGTTAAGCCCATCTCCATATTTAGCGCTTCGTACTTTACGTCAGTTAGTTGACGATGAAGGTTCACATTTTCCAAACGCGTCTTACGCTATTCGCAACCATACCTTTGTCGACGACATAACTACCGGAGCTTCTAATCTCGAAGAAGCTAAGCGTCTTAAAAGTGAACTTATCAAACTTTTAAAAAGGGGATGTTTTGAACTTCGAAAATGGTCCAGTAATTGCCTTCCTTTGTTGGAGGATTTACCTTCAGAATACTTAAATCAAAATCTTATTTCATTCGAGCACGAAAGTACTGATGCCTCTTTAAAAATCTTAGGTTTGCAGTGGAATTCAACAAAGGATTGCTTTTCATTTTCAATCTCTCCTTTAGACCGCCCATGCACAAAACGTAACATGTTATCTGAACTAGCCAGATGTTTTGACCCAATCGGTTTCTTAGCCCCGCTGACCTTCTATAATAAAATACTTCTGTCAAACCTCTGGTCGCTTGGACTTTCTTGGGATCAAAGTCCTCCAGACGACATTGTTCGAACCTGGAAGCAATATAATTTAGAACTTCCGCTCTTATCACAGCTCCAAATTCCCCGATGGATTTTGTCGGACGATAACGATGTTCACCAGTTACATGGCTTTTGTGATGCCTCATCAAAAGGCTATGCTGCGGTTGTCTACTTACGTAGGATTCAGTCCGATGGCAGTATAGCCACGCAGTTTCTCTGCTCAAAAACCAAGGTAGCTCCGCTTAAAAGTATTACCATTCCACGACTCGAGCTATGTGGAGCTGTTCTTTTGGCCAAACTTTTATCGTATGTTCTAACTGTTTATAAAAATGCCCTTAAGTTTGAACAAATTTACGCTTGGTCGGATTCTCAAATCACTCTCAGTTGGATTCGGTCATCTCCACACAGATGGAAGACTTTTGTGTCAAACCGTGTGGCATATATTCAAGAAAAGTTATCTCCCGCTTCTTGGCATTTTGTTCCTTCCAAAGACAACCCCGCAGATGTCGCTTCTAGAGGATTATTTCCGTCAGACTTGTTGCACAATTTCTTATAGTTTTATGGACCGACCTTTTTACGTGACAGCGCAAGTTTTGCGACTAATATACCGGATACGCCATTTGATTCCAATGTTCTTGAAACTGTAGGCAAAACGGAAGAAAGAAATGTCGTTTATGCTGTCTTTCCTTCTGATGAGAATTTTCTTGACCGTCTTGTTGAAGATCATTCGTCCTTCTTCTTCATACAACGCACTCTCGCTTATATTTTACGCTTTGTTAAAAACGCAAAACCCCGCGCTTTGAGATTGTCAGGACCGCTCTCTGTCGATGAACTAACAAACGCTCTTTTTGTTCTCGTGAAACGCACACAACAAATTTATTTTGAAGACGAGTTTGATAGTAAAATTCTTTCCAAACCTTTCCGCAAACTTGGAGCCTTTTTGGACAGTCATAGTGTATTGCGTGTTGGTGGCCGTCTAAAATACTCCACTTTAGCCTATAGTGCTAAGCATCCTATGCTTTTGCCTAGGAAATCTCCGCTGACCACCATGGTCATTAAATATTTTCATGAAAAACATTTACACGCCGGTCTTAGCACCCTACATTTTTTGCTAGCTCAGCACTTTTGGATTCTTTGTCCCAAAAGAGCCATACATTCTGTAATAAGTAAATGTATAACTTGCTGGAAGACGAAACCAAAATCATACCAGCCTCCCATGGGCAACCTACCTGGTTGTCGAATTCGTCAAGCTAAAGCATTTTCTCACGTTGGTGTTGATTTTGGTGGCCCTTTCAAAATTTCAATGGGTCGATATCGCGGCGCTAAAATTTTTAAGGCTTATATATGTCTATTTGTGTGCTTTGCTACCAAGGCCGTTCATTTTGAACTTGTAAGTAGTCTGTCATCTGAAGCATTCCTTGCTGCTCTTCAGCGCTTTATAGCTCGTCGAGGCAAAATCAATTGTCTGTACAGTGATTGTGGTACCAATTTTGTTGGCGCAGCAAAAGAAATACAATCTCTGATTAAAAGTGCGGCTTCGAGCGAAAATATTAGCTGGAATTTTAACCCTCCTTCTGCTCCGCACTTTGGGGGGCTCTGGGAGGCCGGAATTAAATCAGTGAAATCGCACTTAACCCGGGTAGTTGGAACCCAAAGTCTTACCTATGAAGAGTTTTACACAGTACTGACCTTGATTGAGACTACATTAAATTCTCGCCCGCTCACGCCTACTAGTTCTGACATAGATGATATTAACGCTCTCACTCCCGCGCATTTTTTACTTTTAGAGCCCGTTTCTTCGTTACCGTTACCTGATATGACCTGTATTCCTCTTAATCGGCTATCGCGATATCAACTGTTGCAACGGATGCATCAAGATTTCTGGCGTCGCTGGCATAGAGAATACTTACATACGTTGCAACAACGCAGCAAATGGTTAGATCTTGATACCCCACCGAAAATCGGTGCATTAGTTTTAATAAAAACTGATAATACTCCTCCTTCTCAATGGTTGTTGGGACGGATTCTCTCCCTGAATACAGGGGAAGATGGTGTTGCGCGTGTCGCAAGTGTAAAAACCGCTAGTGGCACATTGAAACGACCTCTGGTCAAGTTGTGCCCTCTTCCTATCGACTAAAAGGGATTTTTTTTGTATATAGTTTATTTTCGCTGAATATTTTAATTTTTTTTTCTCTTGCATTGGTTTTTTGCTGCCTATATGGATTTTTTTAAAATACTGTTGTGACTGCGGCATACTAATGCAAATTTATTTTCTAAGTACTTATTTAATCTAAGTTAATTATTTTTTTTCCAATCTCGCTTAATCGATGGAGCCTCCTAAAATGTATTGTCTTCAACAATCCATTTTGGCCGGGGAGAATGTTTCGTTTTGATATGTTTCTCCAATTGCGTTAAGTCTCTAATAAGAGTGGACTAGACACTGAACGGCTTGGAGAATCGCGCATACGTTTTCTTAAGTTTAAAAGTAGAAGTACAACCTTCACCCCGAGAAGGTACTCACGCATATTTTCGCCTTTTTCGCTATTTCTCACAAGTTGAGTGATTTCCACCCCCTATGGGTAACGCTTTTACACCCGTCCAGTGTAGTGAACGATTTATGTAACTGTGTCGAAATAACTGTGTTGTAGCGGCCTCCAAAGGTACCTTGCGAAGCACCGCTGGAATAGCCGAGCTAGATCAAGACACCAAGAGGTAAGTCGTTTCAGTGTCCTCTTTGATACCGCTTTGTTTAACGCAATTGGGAACCCGCTTTTTTTCGGTGTTAATCACCACCTGTGGATGATACAAAATTCCATTTTTTCTCTCCAGCTCATACTGAACTACCGCCGCCTAACAATATGTATATATATAGTTGTAGGGTTTGTTTTATTGCTTGCATTTTTGTATTTTTCTTAGTTTAACTCAAGTTAAATTCAAATGTTAAAAGCAAAATTTTAGTTTTAAAAAATTATCCAGAAAGATGGACTGAAAGAAGGGAATTTATCGAATGGCCCGCAAGATCACACGACTTGTCTCCAATAGATTTTTTCTATGAGGACATTTACATAGTATACAAAAATTAAGACCCAACCCGAATCTTTGGCACATTTTCAGTACCGAATCATTCATAAATGCCTAGAAATTACTCCTATTCATTCTTCGCAACGTCTTACAAGATTTTAAACAACTGTATCGATGTAAATGGTAAATGTTTTCACTATTCTTCTACTCACTTTAAGATGCTTTTACTCGACAACCATTCAAAAAGTAAATTGCCGTTTTATGGGAATTTCAATAACCTTTAAACAAGATCTGTCACAACATCACACTTGCCAATTAAAAATTTTAGAATACAAGCCACTTGAAGTTACACCGATAAAACAATTTAAAAAATGTGTCAATCCTCCCCCGGAAGCAAGAATTGCCGGATCGGAGCATTTTTTGAAAATTTCATATTAAAAGGCACAACCGGCGCGCGGCGTAGACTGTTTTCGGTGATCTCCACGGTGTAATGTGAATGTACATACGTCAAAAAAATCTTACATTATTCACAATCTATAAACTTTTCTTAATAGACTTTCTTAGGAAAGTGGTATTTAGACAGGTGTATGTACAGGGTCTTTGATTATATTTACGTGGCTATCTGGAGCCTTTATTTTTGAAGATAGAAAAAAATGTTTTATATAAAAATTGTAGATTTTTTTTCCATATTATCTTTTGAAATTATCAGTAAAAAAATATCGCATTAAAAAAATGGAAAAATATAGGCAACTTCAATTTTTTTAAATGGAACACCCTGTATATTATGCGCTACAACGAAAGATCTTTTTATTCTGATTTCAAATATATATATATTGATGATATTTGGGTGAACCATTTTTGAGATATTTTAGCTTAAACTATAAATAAATTGCAAAAAAATTTCATATTGGTATCAAGAAAGCCATGGAAACAATAAAATTTTTATGTTTTCTAAATTTATAGTTTAGTTATTTTCTACAATTTGATTGTTTCCATGGCTTTCTTGATACCAATATGAAATTTTTTTGCAATTTATTTATAGTTTAAGCTAAAATATCTCAAAAATGGTTCACCCAAATATCATCAATATATATATATATATATATATATATATATATATATATATATATATATATATATATATATATATATATATATATATATATTTGAAATCAGAATAAAAAGATCTTTCGTTGTAGCGCATAATATATAGGGTGTTCCATTTAAAAAAATTGAAGTTGCCTATATTTTTCCATTTTTCTAATGCGATATTTCTTTACTGATAATTTCAAAAGGTAATATGGAAAAAAAAACTACAATTTTTATATAAAACATTTTAGTCTATCTTCAAAAATAAAGGCTCCAGATAGCCACGTAAATATAATCAAAGACCCTGTACAATATGTACATATTATATGGGCCACATGAAACGGGATCACGGAAAATGGGAACGAAATAAATGCATAACCATGATGCGGCACGGATTTTGTAAAATCATTCTAAATTTTGTTGATGGTTTCATTTTACGTCTGCCTCCCATTATTTTGCGTACAATCGTACAATGTAAGACTTCGTCACACAAGCATAAAGTACTTAAACACTCCATTACAAGAGCACAAACCTTGTGATCGTGTCTTTAATTAAACAACGAATTGTCTTCGCGACAAGTAAACTGTCATATTTCAGGACTCGCAGTAATGAACTTATTTCGCAATTCGTATATGGTCTTCTAAGCCTCGCTTGACACTAAAATTGCATAAAAAGGACCTTAACCACAAGCAATTATAGAATGTGGTAAAAAATAATTTATATTTCTTTCGCTTTACAAATCAGATTTTAAACATAACGTGCCAAAGAGATTTTAAAGCCTTAAAAATAAAACATTAGCAATTAGGAAGTTTCCATTCCATTCCATTGGACTAAAGTACCTACTAGTAATGTTAGCATCATACAATAGTAAAAAGGACAACTTTAAAAATGCTGAAAGAATTATTTCGAGATCTTTAAATTTGACGAACTTTTTTGACGACGAACAATTTTTTGTAGGTGGGACCACAAATTCTTCTGCGCAACGCTGGATCGGCCATTATGACGTTACGCGGCACACGCACCTCTACCTTTGTGCAGTATTATTATTTTATTACCTCGGTGATTGCGACTCAAAGCGTGGGGAGGTGTTAAATTTGAGGCGGCATTAATCAGTTTTTTTAAAGACATTTAAAAAATTATCTTACTGGTAGTTCCGGAATTTTTAAGACTATAATTGAGGGCATATTAGAAATATGGAAACCTCCTAAAATTATTTAGAAAAAGCGTACCCTTGAATTCCCTAAAATGGGTCAAGGCTTAGTAGTGGTTCAAGTTATGATCGTCTTGTTGACAAGTTTTTGTCTGGTCGGTATTCTAAATTATTCAAAATCGCCAATAAAAACTTATAATGTATTCTATTATTTCTGTGTATTGCTTAATTATCAAATGATTTTTATCTTGTTTGTTTGTTGTTTATATAAATTTAGTTCCATTGTTGTAGAAAATACATATTTAAATGAGCCTTTTTCTTAATTTTATAAAAACACTCAGAAATAAATTCTTAGTACCGAATTTTACGGCCTGATTCTCCAACTTTAGACCGGTCATACTCAAAATCAAAACTGACAAGTGTAAGAATAAGACAACCAACTTTTATACTATTAATTTGATTCAAAGTTTTTGCGAACATTTCTAAACAAATTTCCTACGTACTTTCCACAATAATATAACACTAGCAACACATTCCAAGATGAAAATCATTTGAAAACTAAGCATATCCCTGAAATATTAGATTCCTAAGTTTTTAATGTCGACTTATTTAAAATGACAGGACAAAAACCTGTCAGAACTTAACTGATTGACAAAAAGATCTTAATTTAAATTAGTTATTTTGGTTTTTTTATCTATGGGTATAAAAAGATTTTTTATTACAAATTTATTTTCGCTCGAAATTCGAAACTTGTAAAACGCGATCCTATTGGTTGTAACGTCAAAAGATAACAATAAAATAGTTATTATAGGCGATGTATTGTAACTTCAAGTGATTATAAATTTTCTTAATTGTGGTCAGAAGATTAAAGGAGTAAAAGCTTAAATGCATTTTGTTTAAGAAATATTAACTGGTATGTGCTACTAAGCTTCCAATAAGCTTGTTCTTTTCATTTATCTTTCGCTATACTTCGACAGTGGCATGTACGTATTACTACTATATAGCGAACGACGAAAAAATGTTGAAGCAAAGACGTAGCCTTTGGAAACAATTGCTAACCACTCACCACGTGACTACTGAACATACCCTTGGGGGGTTTTTGCAGCGAAGGACGAAAAAATGATGAAACAAAGACGTAGCCTTCGGAAACAATTGCTAACCAGTCACATGACGTATTGAACATCCCTCCTAAACAACCACGTGATTTGCCCAGCTATCTTTACTTTTGAAAGGTAAAAACACGAAAAAGAAACCGACAAGCTCACATTTTAAACTGCTGTCAGAACTGACAGTGACAGTTCCGTCAAGTGCTGGTACATCACGTGGTACAAAACAAATGAAAAGGAGATTTTATCTTTGCTTCAAATTTTAACAACGGGTAGATTGGATGCTAACAATATAGTAGTAATACGTATGTGGACAGTGGTAAATTATAACATCAACATTTGTCATAAATATTCTTCTGACTTTGGCTGTTCTTGTTGCATAAAAGAAGAATTAGTTCGTGGAACTTGCAGTGGTATTTTTGCATATTGGCACAATACTTATAGGGAAGTTTTAAGCAATTGCATCGTATATTATAAATAAAGAGTTGTAAACAAAGCGAGTTCAGGGGCGTCTCTATACTATTTGGAAATAAAATTAGGATTTGAAAATAAAATATAAATATTTATTTAACTACATTGTGTAATTTGAAAATGCGAAATACAAAAAGCCTTCAGTTAAATTAATAGAAAAATATTATTTTACTCAACCAATGTATGGATACCACAATATACCGTGAGGCCAAACGCGTGTAATCTAGTTTTAAGCCTGTATAAACACCTGTAGCAGTAAACCACCTTCTACAGTAGACTCTTTTAATCTTGTACACTTTGAAGGAAATAACCTGTTTACAACATGCTTTTCACTGTGTGACAGAAACAATTCGAAGCAAGTTTTCAGATGTTGACAAGCTAATTGCCAGCACCAAAAAGGCTTTTACAAAACTCCAATAAAAATTTTCACCAGTTGTGCTCCGGAATTATCGACCCCCACAGCCCGTATTAACAAGGTGGGGAACGTGGCTAAATTGCCGCTGAATGCTGCGTTTTATTACAATCAACATTTCCACGCTGTTAAATTTGTAGTTTCTCAGTTCGACCTAAAAATTGTCATCTTCATTACAGAAAGTCAACAGCACTAACAAACCGTACCCTAAAATTGAATCAGATTTGCGTACTATAAAAGCAAATTATCGTGTATTAGTAGATGCTATTGACAGCCTTCAACATTAGTAGAAACAGATTGTGTTGGTGTCAGGATAACATTGCATTCCAGGGTAATGTTTGTTTTTATTCTTTATATTAGTCCTGGGACATCATTTCCTAGTTAAACTGCGTCAACTAACATTTTCTAGAAAAAAACTCAAATCTGAAATCGTACAAAACAGTGATCAGATCATGCCGATCAGTCGATCGGTATCTATGGACAGTTTGTTATTTTACGGTTTTCATTTTTTTGTTCAAATGTTTTCTATTTTATTAGATTTCAATAAATTAGTATGTTTTTCATGATAGCATTTTAAATCAAATATTTCCCCCTCCATACCCTTCTATAGCTGAAAAATAAACATAAACAGTATATAGGTAATTTAAATATTTTTCTTTTTTTTAACTACTACTGTACAACTTATACTTAAAGAGTTTTAAATATCATTGGTTTGGAATGGACACTGTTTTATCTCTCGGCTCCCCTCTCCCACGCCCAAATTTCTCCAAAGATCGACTTTTTAAAAGATCGATCTCTTAAGTGAATCGATTTCCATGATCACGATCTAAGATCGATTCGAAATATCGATTTTTTTGAGATTTGATGCATCCCTAGGGTTTAGTCCTTTCTAATAGTAATTGTGAAGTTTTAAAATCAAAAAATATTGTATTAATAGAAGACGGCTATCATCCTACGTTAGAAATTAACATTAAAATCAATTCAATCAATATTTATAATTTTAGAAATGCCGATTTCCATGGTCTTTACTTGGCAATGCAAACATTGTCTGGTCTTTTTAAAAACAATATGAAAATATCAATGATGCCTGGCACCATGTTTTATTAGCAAATTAATGGCATTCTTAATAAATACGTTCCCACATATAAATCAAGACAGCGTAAGTACCCCATTTGGTATTCGAATATTATTGTGCGAAAAATAAAGTAAAAATATGCTGTATGGAAGCAGTACCAGAAAACAGCAAATTTAGAAACATATGCTGTATTTTCTAACTTCAGAAAAGATATTAAAATGGACATCAATAATGCATATACCACCTACTTAAATAATCTTAAGGCCAGTTTTTGTGGCAGTATTAAAGAGTTCTGGAAGTATATAAACAGTAAGAGGGACTCTTCATCTATCCCTGACAGCATCATACTTGATGGTGATTTATTTGATACCCCACAGAGTATTGTTAATGCATTTGCCTCTGTTTTTGAAAAAGCGTATGGTCTAGACTCCATAAAAAGTCTTGAGGATGACAATAGCCTTTCTAATCCTACTACTGTTTATCTTCGTGAATTGTCTTGAAACGATGTTTTACAAGCTCTCAAAAAACTCAAACCTAAATTTACTAAGGGCCCGGATAATGTACCTGCCTTCGTTGTGCGTGACTGTGCTCACGTACTCACCGAACGAATAACTTACCTCTTTAATTTATCCATAAAATCTCAGGAATTCCCACTGCTGCTGTGGAAAATCTTTAGATGGTGTACGGTGTTTAACAAGGGTAACCAAAATGATGCCGTGAACTATAGGCCATAACAATTGTAATTTTGCTAAAGTGTTTGAAATTGCTCTTCAGGCAGTGCTATATCCCCATATTAACGGTCAAATATCACAATTTCAGCATGGGTTTATAAAATGTAGATCTACAGAAAGCAATTTAGTTTGTGCCACACAATATATTTCCAAGATATTGGGCAGTGGTGGTCACGTCGATTTAATTAACACCGATTTCTCTAGGGCCTTCGACTGGTTGAACCACGATATTCTTCTTAATAAACTATGCAATTTTGGCTTAACCTCTATAATTCGCTTTTTGGAATCGTTTTTAAAAGAAAGAATGCCTTATGTTGAGTATCGTAGCTTCGGGTCGGAGGAGGTTCTGGGTAGGTCGGGGGTACCGCAGAGTCGGTACTGGGGCCTTTATTCTCCTTAGTCATTATTAATGACATTGTCAGCGATTTAAATGTAACTGTATGCAGACGACATGAAGGTTTTTTCCTCTATAAACAGTGAGAATGACTTTACACGTTTACAACGCCATCTTAATACCGTAAATCATTGGTGTGACACGAATAGCTTGCCAATTAATGCTGCGTAATGAGCTTTCAGAAGAAACATGAACCTGTTCTGTATATGATTATAAGATAAATTCAACCGCTCTTGATAGACCGGAATGTTTTAAGGACCTTGGTATTATCTTCACTCCTGGCCTTCCTTTCTCTACTCACATCGACGACTTTATTTCGAAAAATTTGAAAAGCATGAGTTTTATTATTCGCGCATCTAAAGCATTCAACTACTAAAGTGACTGCAACTCTTTACTATGCGTTTGTTTGGTCTAAGCTAGAGTACTATTCGCTGGTTTGAGCACCTGGCTATATTACGCATATAGAGAATATAGAACGCGTCCAACGGAGAATTCCTTGCTTTTATGAAGGATGGTGTTTATCCAGAAAGGGGCATTGACCATCATATACTCCTGTCCAGATTTGAGATTCAAAGCCTGGACACCAGGCGACGGTATAAATCCGTAAAATTTATTTTTGAAGTTGTTGATGGAATGATTGATTGTCCGTCCGCAGATCTTGGGGGAAATTCAATTTCAGGCACATAGATTGGCGGCACGGCACAAACCAACCTTTTATTTACCCATTCCAACTAATCGCCTTCTGTTTTCTCCCTTGTTTTTTATGTGTAAAAATTATAACAGCTGCCAGGAATATTTCGATCTTTTTAATAAAGTACTAAGATCATAAAAATATATTTGTTAACACTGTGTGATCCACAATTATTGTGATATACAAAAGCATTTTGTTACTTAAAGTTTAGATATTGTTTACTTATGTTGTATATTCTTTGTTGATCCTACCCATAACTGATTGTACTGTGGGTGGTGTATCAAATTAAATTTTTTAATTATTAAATAAATAAATAAATAGTTATCTGTCACTCTCTGACTCGTTACACATAGTTGATAATGTAATGAAATAAATTCATACTATAAAACTTAGTTTTGTCTAATAAGTTTTTTTAAATAATATATTTTTTTTTGGTTTGGACTTGCTTAAATGGTTTGGTATGTGATAAAAAATATATGCATATTTTGTATTTGAAAGGAATGCTTTAAACAAATCAAGATTCTCAAAAATTTTCAGCTTTTATTTGTTTAATTGTTTGTTGTTACATGGCCCTCGTTGCATTTCCATGCTATAATTAAGCAGTTTTTTTATTCAAAATTATAAAGAGTATGTAAAAAGTGTAGTTAGAAAATTTAAAGAAACTACATCATTGCTTTATTGGACATGTTATGTTATCTTATCCAATTTAACTTTGCCTCATGGGATAGATTTCATCCCTTATGCGATAATCGCTAACTTTTCGAACTAAGTACAAAAACCATTTGATACACTATTTCAGCTAGGTACAAGCATACATTTTATTTATTCTAATGCTTTAAGATACAAAATCAAAACAAAATTTACTAAAGCTTTATACAAACACTACAATTTTCTGGCATAAAAGAAACTGCGCTTTCAAGTGATCGGATTCGTTTATCTCATCTAAAGTCCCTAAAGAAGAATATTTACAAAAGCAATCATCCCTCATCCAAACAAAAATCCAGCTCCAATCCGTCGCCAACTGCACAAAGGAATTGAAGTATATCAAAGTGTGCCGGGTATAAATTTTAAATTTGATTTGGCGCGCAGTTCAAACGCAAACAAGTGAATGTTTCATTGTGCTCGGCCTTCTGCGCGTATTGTATCGTTTCGCAATTGGCTTAACTTGTCGGATCGCGATCGTCAAATTTTTAATGAATGCTCTTTTGAGATCAACTCGTCTTGTAATTGCTTTACATGAATAAATTATAAAAATGACTTGGGCAAATTGTTTTTGTAATGAAATAAACTCTGTTTCCTCAGAGAAAAATGAACTTATAAATTTTAATTTGTTCTGATGATTTATGGCGGATCTATTTTAAAAAAAGGACATTTCTGCTGTTATTAGGGCAAAATAATTTATTTAAGTTTAGGAAAAAGTTATTTATGTAAGCGGTCAGGAAATGGTCAGTTACATTTAATGCGAGTTTACGTTTTAGGCGTCAGATCTAGATGAAACTAGAGTTGAAATAATTTACTTTTTCCACTCCCGCTCTAATATTCAATTTAAATATCTTAGATATGTTTCATAATGATATTCACTATGATACACATTTTCATTATGAAGCCGCTTTATTAGCAAATTTGAAACCCATACTTTTTTAACCAAGTGGCCTCTTATTAATACAAATGATCTGGCTTTGATAGTTATTTTACTAAAATTTGCTTTTTCATTAAAACTTTTAAGAACATTTAAATTACAGTTATGTCAGATTATGGTATTAGTGATACACGGTGTGCCTCGACTAAGTTTAACCCAAAGGTATTCCCACTTCCATTTTTTTTAGATTCAATATATACAGGTTGAACACTATAAAAAAATTAAAATGGTAATATATTTGCTTAAATTTTACAATTTAATATGACGGTAATAGACGAGTAGGTAAACATTTAATGAATCCAACCATGTTTTGAGAACCTTAAACAAAGCGGCAAACTAATTTTTTTTTGTTTTTTTTTACCTACTGTTCTGTTTAAAGGTAGGTATTTGCCGATTTTTTAATTTGCTAGTGCGCTTATACATACATATACAGGGTGGTCTGTAATGAATGCACCAAAAAGCAATCCTAGATTAATCTCGTGAAAATAATGATATTGAGCCAAATATGCCTCAATAAAATGTCACTCAGTAATGAGATACAGGATGTTAAAGTTCAGTTCTCAGAATTGTTATTTCTTTATAGCTCAAGTCGTTTTTGAGATATCGACATGAAAACTGGGAATCGGGGGTTTTCAGGGATGGGGAATACGATGGTATTCCATTTATTGCCATAACATGTAGAGGGCGCTATTTACACCTTATACACTCATTATTTCATGCCATAACTTTCTTATTAGCACCGTTCTTTTATTTTTTATTGGAAATTCTGAAAGAGTGACGTTTATTAAGAAAAAAAGGTATACAACATTTATTTCGATTAAAAAGCCGTTTTCGAAATATTTGCATTTATTCGTTCTATTACACAGTCAAATCGAGAACTCAAAACCTGTTCGTTAGGACAGTAGTAGGCTTTGGCCAAAAAATGAATCATGGATACTTAAGTGTTGAAAATTTATTAAATTGAATAAAAGGTCTTTTGATGTTAATTTAAATCGGAATAGGCGAAACAGGATCTTTTCGTCTCCAGAATCATGTTGGGCGTCCTAAAAAGTATCTGTAGAAGAAGAAGAAGATATTTTAGTACGAGTGGGTGAAAATCCAAATACAAGTACAAGACATTTGGCGAATGCTAGTCATGTGAAAAAAACACAGGTTTTACAAGTTTTACACACCGAAAAACTACACCCATATCATTTTAACCCCGTTCAACATCTACTACCAACCGATTTACAAACCAGACTTCAGTTTTGTCAATTGTTGCTCAACAATCACAATCACGATCCAACTTTTATCAATAGAATCCTTTTCACGGGCGAAGCGACCTTCACCAGACGAGGTGTGTTTAATTGGCGAAATAACCATACATGGGAAGTGGAAAATACACACACAACGAGAGAACGACATTTTCAGCAAGATTTTCTATCAATATTTGGTGTGGCATAATCGGTGATTTTATTATTGGGCCTTATGAGTTGCCCGCAAGACTTAATGGTAACCGGTACTTGCAGTTTCTTCAAAATGGTTTGCGGGATCTACTCGATGATATACCCTTAAATTTACGACAAAACATGTGGTTTATGCACGATGGTGCTCCACCATATTATCCAGTTGCAGTTCACAACTATCTAGATGAATGGCTGCCTCATAGATGATTTGGTCGTGGCAGTGAAATTCCATGGCCGCCGCGTAGCCCGGATCTGAATCCTTTGGATTTCTTCCTTTGGGGTTTTATCAAATATTTAGTGTACACAGAAGAAATCCGTACCTGTGAGCAACTTTTGCAAAAGATTCATGATTCCACCAATGTTATCAGGAATAAGCAAGGAACTTTATTCCAAGTACGACGCTATTTGGTGAAAGGATTAAGAAAATGCATAGAAGTGAATGGTGGACATTTTTCGCTTTTGTTGAAGTGATTTTTTGTTATTTGTTCATGATCAATTCATTATTCGTTAGTCAAGTCTGATATCTCAGTTTTAATGTTTAATATTTTTTGACTATGCAATAGAACGAATAAATACAAATATTTCGAAAACGGCTTATTTAATCGAAATAAATGTAGTATACCTTTTTTCCTTAAAAAGCGCCACTCTTTCAAAATTTTCAATAAAAAATAAAAGAACGGTACTAATAAGAAAGTTATGGCATGAAATAATGAGTGTATAAGGTGTGAATAGCGCCCTCTACATATTATGTCAATAAGTGGAATACCATCGTATTCCACATCCCTGAAAACCCCCGATTCCCAGTTTTAATGTCGATATCTCAAAAACGACTTGAGCTATAAAGAAATAACAATTCTGAGAACGGAACTTTAACACCCTGTATCTCATTAATGAGCGACATTTTATTAAGGTATATTTGGCTCAATATCATTATTTTCACGAGATTAATCTAGAATTGCTTTTTGGCGCATTCATTACAGACCACCCTGTATTATATTTATAAGAGAAGACACATTTTTAGTTATATTTGTATCATAATCCATTATTTCGCTACATGCCTTATCGTCATGACAGAACATATTTTGACGATTGGAGCAGAGCAAAATGAACGAGAGTATTATTTTAAATTTATCAAGTCACCCTATATAAACAACACCGAACTTCGTACACTTAATTTGGTTCACTTTATACAACCATGCGTCTTCGAATGAATCAACTCGGGCGCCAGGGCTCCAAAGCGGGGCGAGATGAGAAGGGAAAATGTAGTCGCACAGTCTCGGGCGTGTTCGCGCTTTTTGGAGAGTGACCCTTCTATGTGTTATATGTTCGGTGGTATTACCGTATGTAAGCTTATGGAGTCACTATTAATATAAAGTTTAATGTGTTGAACAAATGATACATATTGGAGTGATTACATTACATACAAATAAACAAACATACAGATTAAAGTTATACGTAAAAAATATATACAGATTAGAACGAATGGAGGGCGTTATATTTGCGAAAGACACGTGTAAGTCTTTCGGGTTTGCAGCATGATCATTGGCTAGTCAATGATCATCATGATTATCCCGTATGTTTGTTTATTGGTATATAATGTAAGCACTTCAATGGATCATTTTGTTTAACACATTAAACTTTATATTAATAGTGATTCCATATATGTATTTACATACGGTAATACCCCAGATAATGGTGTATACTATAGGTATATAAAAGGACAACATGATACATTGAAAATAATTCATTTAAAGGAAATTAAATTAAAAAGAAAATTTTATATTTTCACTAATTAAAACTCGAAAAAACCTTAATAATACAGCTATTAAATGCATTTCCTGACAGCCCTCTACGCGGTTGGCACTGTCGACACCGTCGGTCGACCAGTGGCGTACCCAGACTTGAGCTTTGAGGGGTAACATTGCCACGTGGTACTTGGCACCTCCACCAAAATGTCACGTGGTACCCGGCGCATCCACCAAATGTTACGTAGGGGTTGTTAAAATATCGTAAAATTTTCCAAAACACTTATTTGTAGCAGGTACAATATGATCACCTACATTTTAACTAATATATACGTTGGCGTAGGGGCAGCTTTCAACGGGGTCACTTATTTCGCCTGAAGGGTTAGCGCTACCGGTACTGCTAGCGCGACACCACAGTCGGGTCATAGAAAAAATAGTGTATGCAACTCTCATGTAATGGCCATTAATACACGAGCATTCGTAATGACACTCGCCAAGGCTCGTGTCGTTACTCGTGTATTTTAGCCATCATGACATAATCGTTGCATAATATACTATTTCCTAATATGCGATGACGAAATATATTCATTTTTCAACTAGTTAGGGCGAGTAAAAGAATGACGGCAAAAGTAGATAAAACTACTTTATATTTATTTTGTACCTCATCGATCTATATATAGTATTTAGCAATTTCGTTTATACTTAAATGGGTGATCGTACTCATGAAATCTGACATTTTAGAATCTATACTATTAGACAAAAGTAGAGCAACAAAATGATTACTTCTTTAAATTCCACATTTTTTTTTATAAGCATGTTCGTTATTTAGTTTTAATTAAATACTTTCCTCACAATCTTAGTAATAAGTTAATAACAGAACTAGCGTTGTCAATATCTCAACATGTCAAGACATCGACATGCTTTGCGGTGGGAACAGGTCACCAAACGTTCGTAAAAGTCACCTGCTATTGTAGAATATTTACTGGGAAGTGTTTTTTGGTATAATGTAAAGTATCTCGTACTTTTAAACCGTTTATTTACTGCCCCGCCGCCTATGGCCAGGCACCCTGTTTACGAACCATAGTAATAATACCAAGCTCGTAAAATTAGAACCCCATTTACAGGGACAAATAATTATAAAAATTACAGAGGTCATGGGCGCAAGGCCGTCGGCGGTCGCCGACGCGCGACGCACAGTGGTTCTCTGAGCCAATCTGAGAGATCGAAATTATGTAGGCTTAAAATATGTAAATTTAGCACCGAAAACCCACCTTTTAGGGTCTATAGGACAAACACAAAATTGAGGGTTATGAAATTTATATAAAAAAAAATTCAAAAAGGACACTGAAAGTCTTTTTCATAGTCTTTAAAATCACTGTTTTCGGTGATAAACTTTAAAAATATCTTCAATTTTTCTAATGCAACTGGTTTGGCCCTTTCACACTCTATATAGGCCCTGGCGTAGGATGCTCTCATAAAAAACTGAAACCATTTTTTTTTTATTAGTAGCGCTAAGTAGCACGCAATATGGATATCAGTGACAAGCCAAAATGCCTACAGTCATGTTCGTTTAGCAACTTTAACGGATAAAGCCTGATCAATTTTTTCGGGTCTAACAAACTTAATTCAAACTTTCGTAATTTTGGTATGTCATAAATATGTATCTTAAGTAAATATATAGCACACAATACTTAGCTTAAGCTAGTTTTCTCAAAGGTACTTACCTCTTAGGTATATCCATAGGAAAAACTTTTAGAGTTAATTGCACAAACACATCTAATATCAATTATCACTAGGTAACGACTGGCGCGTTAGGCCACGACATTCGAATACAAGTGAGTTTTACCTGCCCTCTGTCGGTCGGCTATGCGAACTTCGACTGAACCTTTATTGTTATGTATTACATGATTAATAAGGTCGCTTTTAATGTATCTTAAAGACGAATAGATCACTTAAGGTTTTTCACATTTCGATCTCCCAGAATGGCTCTGGGAACCACTGTGCGACGCCTAGCTCCGCCACTGGTTTCATTCTTTGTTTGTTGTATCCTTTAAAATAACATACTGTATGCAATGTGTATTTTACTTTTGTCGCGTTTTTATTATCAGTAATAGAAGTTAGCAATCTTAAGTCATGAGGGTTGCCAATTACAAATATTTTACATTGATTACACACTGCAAACTTTAAAATATAGATTCTGCATACTATAACTTTATTTTGCAAAGAATGTTCAGTAAGGCCTACTGCAGATTTTTTGTAGTCCTTACAAATTAAAGTTGAAACAATCTGTTAACCGTAATTTTCGCAAAGCGGAATAATTCGAAGTATATTAGAAATCAGACGGTCTTTGTCTGATCCGCATGCTACGCCAACAGACTATTTCGTAAACAAACTCAATTAGCATCAGCCTAGGTCTCGTTTCTCACCCCCAGGCATTCATTTTAATTTCTAATGGAGTTAATTCGGTGTACGAGTTCTGATAGCGACCCAACAAAGATGCAGTAGAAAATCGGTTATATCAACTTAAGGAAAACCGCAATGATCGCAAATTGTTTTATCGTTTAATCATCTATCCAGAGATAACGAATTGTGCTTTCATGATATTACTGCATAATATAATTTGACGTAATAACAAAACATTGTCTGGATGGGAACTTCAAAGGATGGCAAATTTTGATGAGTTTTAATATTAACGTTATTTTAGTTTCTATTGTATAGAATGTCATACCTTTTAAAATAAATTCCGTGTTAAATAAAATGGTACGAATTTTTTGGGTCTACGTCAGTTCACCGAAAATCAGTTGCCGGAATCCATAAATTAAGATAAAAAGCCAGAACGTTAAAATTACACAAAAAACGATACATAAAAATCAATAAAATATATTTAAAAAAAATTAAAACAAAAAAAAATATTTGATTAAACTATAAGTCATTTAGTCATGCCTAAATGTAAAAGACAAAATTGGCAGTTTCCGATTTGTTGCTTAATAGTTGCTTATAATGCCTAACTTCATATTTTTCACCATAGAGCATTATTGTAACGAACCGTTCACTAAAAGCCCATTTTAATAATCCATTTCAAGGATAAAAATTACTGTTTCATCACTTCCTACCAACCCGTCATAAAATAGCTCAAAATAAGTTAATCTCTCAAAAGGCATTTGGCAACCGCGGTGAACGCGCAGTTGGCACACTATCGCACACCAGTATCATTTCAAAGGGCGTGTTTCGAAAAAAGTTTCTAACAAAGACCGCCATATTATATAATGGATATGTTGCGTTTGTTTCCATATTCGTAGGGCTCCTACAAAGGGCATTACTTCGATACATGGTCATTAGGGCGGCGCACCAGTCACATGATACCATCTCAACATTTGAATACTAATTGCAAATTTCTTTTCACCCTTGTTGTGAATGATTTGGTACTTTTCCACTACAATCATTGCATTGTTAATATGCGATATGTCCTTCAGTATTACTGTTATTTCTTTATATAACACTATTACTAGTAAAGTAAATATAAGGAAATTTATTTTAAAATACATGAAATCACAATTTGACACATTTACGCGCGTATTCCTACTACTATCTAGTTTTTCAGAGCATATACAGTGCCCGGCAAAAAGTTGGCCACATATGGAAAACTTTTTTATTATTGATTTCTCAGAAAATTTTATTCATGATAAAAGTTGGTACATTAAGAAAAATTAATTTTTACAACATCAAATTTTAGGTAGAGTGTACAGGGTACTTAAAAAATACAAAAATCTTTGTTAAGAAAAACAAAAATCTAGGAATTAAAAAACAATTCTTCAAAGAAAGTAAAGCTCCTGTCAAGAGAAGAACAAAAGTTAAGTAACACTTTTACCAAAAATGTGTCGTTGCAGGGGAATTTCAGGCTAAATTTTGTAAAAAATGGGATTTTTGTAAGTTTCGTGCTTAATTTTCTCCACAGCGGTTGTCTTTTGAAAAAAATGTTATTTGACTTTTGTTCTTCTCTTGACAGGAGCTTTACTTACTTTCTAAAACATTTTTTGAAATTCCTAGATTTTTATTTTTTCTAACCAAAATTTTTGTATTTTTTCGGCACCCTGTATACTCCACCTAAAATGTATGTCCAACTTTTTGCCGGACACTATATATATATATATATATATAAATATATATATATATATATATATATATATATATATATATATATATATATATATATATATATATATATATATATACAGGGTGTCAAAAATAGGTGATACCACTATTGCTATCTCCGAAATGGTAAAAGATACGAGGTCGGTTAAATTAGAGAAAATGTGCCATTTCTACTCCCTATTCATATTCCGTTTACGGAGTTGCCAAATTCTCTATAGTTTCTTATCTACAGGGGATTTTTTAAAAATAGTCAAACGTTTAATTCTTACATATCTCGAAAACTATTATAGTTAGAAAAAAGTTGTTTTTACAAAAATCACACGATTTTTACCTTCTCTAAAGTAACGTTATTGTTTTGTTTATACCATTTGTTTTTATTGAGTTACTGATACTAACTTGTTTTTTTTCAAATACGGACCTGGATTTTTTGCTGCATTTTTTGAAAGAATACTTCATACCCTTTACAACTGTGTATCACTTGATTACGTTTTTCGACGTTTTGGTAAAGAATAGTATCATCATCAGGATATTCTACCAGTACGGACCTGGCATTTTTCAAGATAATGCGTCATTTCACGTCCTGTTATGGAGACAATTAGGTCAGAATCAGTAACTATGGATCAAATTGTTTTAACTGGTAGATTTTAATTATAATCATGATTACTAACCAGGACCCTCAAGTTGGTAAAATTGGTCCAACGTCTGAAAAAAGCATATAAGCTTAGTTTTAATTATAACAAATCCTAATAATTAATTCTTAGAGCCGTGATTGGCTTCGTGTGGTCAGTCCAATCGCGTCCATCAACCTGTTCGTCCGCCCGTCCATATGTTATAATTTAACGCAACGTCAAAAATAAAGCAGAAAACGGATTTTAGATTCGAATTCCTTATAATCCGAACCCAGTAAATATGACAATGGTTTTATGCTAGAATATAGTTAAAGATCTTTAATTTGAGATAATATGGTTTGTTTTCAAAGCCAGTAAATAGTAATTCAACTGTACCAGCAGAATGAGTTGCAGCAGAAATGAAACCATTTTATTTATTATTATCTTTTGAACTGAAAGGTGATTTTTGGATACGAAAATATTAAAAACGTAAATAATGAAGACGTAATATGTAGCAAACTTAACCACTAGATAGGTGCTATTAATAAAGGCCGCTAATTATATCTGATCTGAGTCTGCTAAACTTTTGCTTTCAATAACTCATTGGCTTAAGTGCAATTTGACAAACTTTAATGATCAACGGGTTCTGGTTAGTAATCATGAACATAGTTTAAAATTAATGAGTCGAATAATTTAAACCGCAGCCATAGGTTGTGAAATTGTGCCTTAACATGGAGAATTCCAGGTCCGTATCGATAGAAAATCCTGATGATGTTATTCCTGATCAAAACGTCGAAAACCATAATCAAGTGATACATAGTTGTAAAGGGTATGAAGTATTATTTGAAAAAATGCAGCAAAAAATCCAGGTCCGTATTTGAAAACAACAAGTTAGTATCAGTAACTCAGTAAAAACAAATGGTATTAACAAAACAATAACGTTACTTTAGAGAAGGTAAAAAATCGTGTGATTTTTGTAGAAACAACTTTTTTGTAACTATTATAGTTTTCGAGATATTTAAGAATTAAATTTTTGACTATTTTTAAAAAATCCCCTGTAGATAAGAAGCTATAGAGAATTTGGCAACTCCGTAAACGGAATATGAATAGGGACTAGAAATGGCATATTTTCTCTAATTTAACCGACCTCGTGTCTTTTACCATTTCGGAGATAGCAATAGTGGTATCACCTATTTTAGACACCCTGTATATATATATATATATATATATATATATATATATATATATATATATATATATATATATATATATATATATATATTGCAACCGCCGAAATACTACCCAAATTTCCGGTTTTGCAATCTTTATTCACTAACAACTAACAATATCCTTTTTACTGTCAATGTCACAATAATCACTTTACTGACAACAAATGGTGCATAAAACTATGTATTTCTGGCTCAGGATTGTGCATTTCCCGTATACAGTGCTTTTTTTAACTCGGGACATGGCATTTGCATGGTAATTTTCCACCCCATGTTAACTTTTGTTCTACTAAAAATTTTGTGCCAAATCTCGACAGGTACACAGTTTAGGGTCTTCAAATCGCATTGAACGGCTTTTTTTTCGGCAATTCCATACCAATTTAAGGAAAACTGTTATTTATTGATGATATCTTACAGTTACAAATTAATTTAAACAATGCATGGAACTGTCAAAATCAAATACCTGACATACAGAGGTTAAAAAACTTGCGTTTTACCAAAAAAAAGAAGTCATTTTTTACATCTTTGTTAGCCTTACTGGTAAAAATAAGTCACTGTGGCGTCTTCTAATGATTTAAATAACCGCTGTTGCAAATTTCGTCTTTTAGTTCTGAGTAGAACAAATGTTAAGATGGGGTGAAAAATTTACCACGCAAATCCCATGTCCCTAGTTAAAAAAAAACCGCATCGTTTAGTAGTATGGTTAAAAGAATTCCTCATTATATACCATATCTGTTAGGTGCAACTTATTTTGTGGTGAAATGGATATTTCAAATATAAGTCCATTTGAATAAAGATCGATAAAATTGGTTAACCCTATACATTACTGTTCTTATACTGTGGTTTTTAGTTCTGACTCAACCTCTTCCCAATTTATTAGCTCCGCTCTTAATTTCTTGACTTCATCACCCATCTCTGATAGGTCTTTCTGTATCTCGATCTTGGTTCATCAGATGCCTATACCATTATTATCTTCTTTGTATAATCTTAAATATTTACATTTTCCACAACTTCGATTGCTCCCCTAATTCTTTATTTTTTATTTCTGTCATATCTAACCTCCTTTTATGCACCCTCTTTAGTGGCCATGATTCCGCTACAGTTCTGACCACTCACTGTTTTATGAGCCACTTCCCGTTCCTTGAACTGATCTTGTGTCCAACTTAACTTAACACACCCTATAATAATGAAATTTAATTACAAATCCGGTAAACAATTAACTATATTTGCAGATAGACAATTTGTTGCTTATAATGTTATCCAAGTTTGTCTAACATTAAATGACTATCCCAAAAAAGGAGGTGACAATGTAAAATAAGTCTATATATATAAATTCGATGATAAATTTTAGTTTGCTTAATAGAAAATTCAAAATATAGGTACATCTACATATTATAATAAAAATAAAACATTCTTTAAACCGTCTTTCATACTCAAATGAGATGTCCTGTTTTATCATTTGGCGCAAAAATAGGAAATTTTTCAATGTATTTCCTTGCACGGCGAAGGTCTTGTTAATATCATTCATCACCGTCGCGTCGGCGCGGACATACAGTTTTCGACAATCTTATCTTTGGATTTATTCCAGATAAAAGATGATTTTTTTATTTTGCTTGAAATTAAGTCAACTTTTTGAAAATGATGAACATTTTAACCATATCTTAATTAAACTTATAATTATTGAGATATATCATAATATTCTGCCTCCCTAATTTTTTTATTCGCATTTTTCAACTTTCTACCTATATCTTTTGAACAGATGTAGATAGAGAGGCATTTTTTTTTAGATTTGTAGATAATAATTGAATCATCCATAAAATGAATTCACAATTCATCGTATTTGAACGTACCATTTAAGAGATAGGTACCAAAAAGTGACGAAGAACTAATTTTTTCATCTTTTTTTTAGGATTGTCAAAGCCATTTAAAAATATTAAATATTTTCACTAAGAAGATATCGTTTCTAGGACTTAAAAGAAGATTATACGCCTTAAAAAATATTGATACTACTCTTTTTCATAAAATAAAGCGGCTTAATCTAACAAAAAATTAGTAAAATCAACTTTTCTTTTCAAACTATTGATATAAGGATTTTCATTTTATCACTGTAAGAAAATCTAAAAAAAAATTGAAATGGGAAAACCATTGGGTTAAACTTCATCGAGGCACATATTGCTCGGTATGTAATATATTAGTAACTTAAAAAAAAAATAGTTTGAGCCATTTTTAAGAAAATGGTGAAATGATCATCAGTATACTACTCTCATGTAATTTTTTAGAAAAACTAATAACGGTATATTGTTAGGCGTGTAATATACTATTCACTTACAAAATTTAAGAAAAATCCTTGGAGTTATTTTTAAGAAAATTCTTGAATGACCATAAATTTGGAGAAGTATTTAAATAAAAAAGGTTCTGGATACAAAAGGACCCGAGCTATCGAATTGAAATGAGATCGGTTAGTAAGTTTCGGCTCTACATATGCTCAGTGACAGAGATTTATCAACACAGACACACATGCATACCCACAGACTAGGTGCAGCATATTATAAATTTTTTCCAGAATTGACTGTGAATATATAAAAGATTTAGTACTGATTCAAATTATGATTTTCTAGTAGAGCAGTTAGGTTTTGACCAGTTAATTTTTTATTATCCAAAATTAGGAAGCTCATTTTCATATACATACCTACTTACGGTAGCAACCACCACTACTTCTTACATTACATATTTAATGCGCACATAATGGTTTTAACAACCGTAGCAAACGCTAAAATAATCTTGTGTTGTTTTGAATGACAGCTTGACGTCAATTAAGATAATGCTGTTCGAAACAAGTTTTCCATTACACCATTCGTCTAATGTGACACAATGTTTGGATATCATATTATTTTAATTAACATTCATATAAATAACGGTATGCATATTATATTCCTTGACTTGGGTATGTATGAATGTAATCTAATAAAATAACAGTTTCTTAAATTAAAATATTTCTACTCTGGCATCTTCTTATATGCCCAATTTTGTATATTTCTTTGGAAATACTTCTTTATTAGACACCGTTACAGCATTTTATTCAAAGCGTATAAACCATTGGCTATGGTAATACACTAATAATATTAAGGTATGGTATAATCATAAAAAAAGTTTTATTGTTAATAGTTATTTCTAATCGAAAATTACCTTCTTTGTTGAAAAAAAAAACTGTTTAAATATAAAAATTCTTTGAATATAAAAAGACCCGAAGACGGAAACAATTACATATTTTATAATGAATTGTTACCTTTTCTTTAGCCTATATGCTTGTATTTCATTTATTTTCGCAGCTTTTTTATCATGCATCTCCTTTAGTTCTGATCAAATTCTTATTTGTCCTAACTCTTGTAAGCTAACACACACGTTTAATCACTAATAAATTATAGACTCTCAATCTCAAAGACAAAAATAATTTAATTTAATAATTGACTATTCAATTAATTCATATTAAATGTAATTATAACTATTATTTTTGTCTTTTAGAGTGTTGCGTTTTTGAAGATTTCCCACCAACGCACTTCTTAACTTTTCTCTATATTATTTCCACTCCTTTTTTAAAAATTTCTAAATATTCTACATTATTTGCTAATACATTTTTTCTCAGTTCCTTTTCATCTCTTCGTCAATAATTTTTAGTCTAACAAAAACCGTTAGTAAGTACATAGGTACCACATTATTTTTGTCTCCAATAGTCTCAAAACTTTTTAATCAAGTAATAAATTTAATTGACGTTTAGAGTTATTTTTGGCAATGATATTACCATGAGTGCTGTCGCATATGAGTGTTCAGCTAGTTTAATTCTTTATTAAATTTTGTGTCGTTGGACGTTAGAGTGTCAAGCTTAGGCCGATTTCTTACCAAAACGCATTTTGACATTCTTCTGTGCTACTTCCACCTTACCTATTTTTTGATTTTCCATAATATTCTATAGCATTTCCTAGTGCTTTCTTTCCAAGATCCTTGTTATTTCGTCTTTACTTAATTTCTAAGCTTTTTTCGAGGCTATTTTAGTCAATTTAACTCTCTTCTTTTCGTTTGGTAATTTTATTCTATCTTTCATTATTTTCCTTTCTGATGCATGGCTTACAAATTTTCTTCTCCTTTTTTCTATTTACTTCCCTTTTAGGATTTCGCAAGTTTGGTTTTACAGTTATTAATTTAATAATGCTTAGATATCCTTTTATTCGTTTTTTTGTTAATTGGCCATAGATTTTTCCCTGCTTAGTTTTTAAACTCACTATCAGTTTGTTTTTACATTTTTGTTAGGTACGTTTTTAAATCTACATCGCACTTGGATGGTCACTATAAATATCTGGTCTCGATCACTATTCGTTTTCCTCTTGCTTTGCGGTTAAATAAACCATACCTTCTCTTCGGTTACCAATTTGTTTCTATATTTTCTAATTCTCTATCATCGTGTGCTGATATTATTATATGTAAACTCTAATAGAGTTATTATTGTGTACATCGGCATAGTATTTTACATATGTAAATCCATTTAATTTTTCTTTTCTTTTGTAGAAAACGCGTTGGATTTTAGATGGTTCCAGTAGAACATAACCCATAATGTTTAAAAATATTACTCAGTATGTACTGACCTACGGAATTTTGCACTACTGCGTTATAAATGTTATAACAATAATTGTTGCCATCAAATAATAGTTGTTATGGTAAAGGCTAAGCCATCGACTGGCTCTAATGTCGCGGGGCAGTTTACTTAAGGAGGGTTTACCACTTTCAGTTCGTTAATGCCACATGCTAATGACCAATTAATGTACTTACCAAAGACAAATATACACTTCTTAACATTATTAGGATGGGCCAATAAACAGATCGAATTTGGCGTCACTTACAGTAATATAAATGTACCAAATAACCTTTCTGTTTGCGATTATAAAATTAGGTACTTATCGTGATGTCATTTAGATGCCGACTACAAGATCTAAAACTATTCCTTGTGGGGGTTACTCCTCCACTCCGAAGGATTGGACGGCAACATAGGCCCAGGACTTCTCCAAAACACCAAAACGTCAAAACACTTAACTTCAAACACTGTGACCCAATAAGATAATTTCATTGAGTAAATAAACCGAATAATTGGATAATTAAGCTGGTAAAATAATAATTGGGCAATTAGGCTGGGTTGTCCCTAAAAATAAACAATAATGAGATTCCGACACAAGAAATTATAGGTTAGAATACCCGCCCATACAAAATATATACTAAAAATTAGAAAAATCGACACTACTCACCCTTTAGAGTCTCTAACAAGGATTCATTTGTAAAAACAGGAGGGATGAAACTAAATCTTAATTTTCTCCCAAAAAAGTATTTTTTCCTCAACCAGCCCTCAGAATGGCATAGGGAAAACTTCTTGGAAGTTCATGCTCTTCCGAATTTATGCGATTCATTTGCACTGCTTGAAAATATAACAGTAACGAACGTTACAATGCATTTGCAGCCTACTGCATGCCAGATAGTTAATAAAGGATAGAAATACATTTAGCGCGCATGCCTTGATCTTTAAAAATTAAAATTTAATAAATGTCCGCAATGTCGACTTTGTAGAACCCCTAATTAAAAAAGAAATATAAAATAATTTATAGAAACGCGAAAATCTCATATTCCTGAAAATGAATACGCCTTGAATGGGTAAAAATAATTTATTTCAAGACAGCACTCAATCCTTCTTAGTTATGTTTTCTGCATTTAAGCAGAAACCAGTTTGCATTAGGAATTTTCCCGTATTTCTAGGTTATTATACCTCACATCATTAAGTTCGAGTTTATTAAGTCAGTCTTATATCAGGCTATTAGGTGAAGGAATAATAATGATGGGAAAAATATGTTTTGAATTGCGATGGATATTCCCAAATATAGATAACGGAAATACATACATACATGTGCATATACAGGATGTTGCAAATTCGAAGCCCGCGATTAGTTTAGAAATTCTATTACTGATAAACTGATAACTTAATTACAGTTTTTATTACTGATTAAACGTGCCCAGGGGGATATGGAGTTCTAGCCATACTCAGGACAGAGATTGTGTTACTAATATGGGCTATTTTACTCAATATTTATTAAATAATATATAAATATTAGAAAGGAGAGAGAGAGAGAAATTTCACAATAATAATAATAATAATAATAATAATAATAATAATAATAATAATAATAATAATAATAATATAGTTCTTAATATTATATATTATACAGGGTGTCAGAAAAGTCTTAGTATGGGCAAATATCTTTGCTATTAGTAAAGATAGAGACACCAAATTTAAGGCGTTTCTTATTGGTTAATAAATCTAGGTACTTAATTGTTTAAACTTCGACCAAATTCAAAATAGTTTCCAGCCTGCCGTCACCCTACGAAAAACACCTTAACGTAATGGGCAATGTGACTACTCAAATTAAGGATGCGGCAACACCGTTATGTGTCCTGTTGGCCGTTATAGTGTTAACATAACCTCGAAAACCAGTCCACTGTGTACGGAATCGTCGGAAGATTTTTGCAGCGGTGCCAATGCTTAATTTATTACTTATCTGCTCGTTTTATAATGAGTGATGTTTGATAGCTATTTTGAGGGTGAATTTGATCATAAAAAATTCTGATTTTTTGGGTATACCTAAGCTTTCATATTATAAAATGAAAAATTACTGGATAAGCCCATTGTTATTAAACAAGGTCTGCTCCGGTTTAGTACAACAATTTTTTAGTTGATCTTATTTTAAAAATGTCGAAAAATATCATCAGTGTAGAACACCATAAATTCAACCCTTAATCTAAATCTTTTAAATTCATTTCATTTTTTAACCGATTAAAAGTAGTGGCTGGGAATTTTTTTTTAATGTTTACGATATGTCATTTTTGGGGTTATCGAGGTCAGAAAATCTAATTTTATCTAACAGATGTTAAAAAATGTTAAATGGAAAGGGGTAAAACTAAAGTAAAACGAAGCAGCTGGGAATTTTGTCAAAAAAATTTACTAATACAAAGTATTTTTGGTGTTATTGACGTCAGAAAATTTAATTTTATCTAATAGATCTAAAAAAATGTTGGATAGGTAATCATGTAATTTTTCTAAAGAATGCTGTTCAGTACGTTGTTTTCGGGCAACCTTAGGTTTACACAAGAGACGGTAATAAATATAAAAAAGATAAGTGAGATTTTTTTTCTAAAACTCTATGTAACATGTTACTTTTTAGCAATATAGGGGCCAAAGAAGTGAATATTAAAGGGGGGCATTACAAATTTAAGGAGGGAGGAGAATGGACCTAAAGTGTGAATTAGAACATTTCATCGGAAGAGCAACAGGCACAAAAGTCCAGATAAAGATGGCTACAAAGATAGGAACAAAAATATCTAAAGTGGAATTGGAAAACTCACTGGATAAGGAAGAGTTTATAAAGAGTAAAACTAAAGTAAGACGCTTGCGAGAGAGCATATAGATAAACGACGAAATGACAAGAGAAGAGCGAGAAATTCAGAAGAAGATAAAGCAAATAGCAAAGGAAGAAAGAAAAAAGGGGAAAGCAACAAAAATTGGGTAGCAAAAAATCATAATTGTGGTAACAGAATGGAAATGGGATATAGAGAAGACGAAAAATTAAAAGAAAATTTAGCAAGTACAAAAACCACCCACCAAAAAACTGAGAGAAAAGTGGAAAGAAGACAATTTGATGACCACACACAATGAAGGAGGACACAAGAGGGGAAATGAAGCGAAAATAAAAAATAAAACACGAACAGAAAATCACCACAATAGAAATGAGGTACCTACGGAAAATTAAGGACAAAACCAGATTAGATAAATTTAGGAACGAAACATTCAGAAACAATTTAAACACAGATCCGATGAACCAGATAATGGAAGAAAACCAACTTCGATGGATAGGGCACATTTAGAGAATGAACCAAACAAGAATAGTAAGGAAAGTATATTGAAGCAAGGACAAGGAAGAGAGGAAGAGGAAGACCAAGGAGAATATGGCAAGATGAAATAAGGGAAGCAGCAGAACGAAGAGGAATGCAATTCGAAGACATCGATAGACTGGCACAAGTCAGAAAGAATTGGTGAGAAATATGGAAAAGAAACCCATCGCAAAATGACTCAACTCTCACCCCCCGCCTCACACCCCGTACGGGTAGATAGGATAGACATAAGGAATAAGTAAGTAAAGTACAAAGAGGAGATAAGAGGAAGGGAGGAGAGAAAATAGGTGGACTACAACGAAATAATTTTTTTTAAAGAAAATCACTAAAAAGTATGAAATAATATTTGTACGTATTATTACTGAGGTTAATGGTAACCTTAATTTTGTTCAAATTTAGTTAACTTGTACACCAAAGTGTTCCAAATCGGCGAAATTTTATAGCTCGTTTTAGAGTATCATAGGAATTCGTAATGATAATATGCGCCGACTACATATTTTAAAACTTTGATGCACAAGTTACCTATATTTGAACAAAATTAAGCTTACCATTAACCTCAGTAATAAATGTGTAAAATATTATTAAATACTTTTCAATGCCTTTCTTTTTTGAAGTCGGTTCATTTGTTTGAGGAAAAAATTATTGTCTTTACCCGCTGTTTTGTTTGCTCTCGTCGCATTGTGAGAATCTATAAAATTCTTAATAAAATCCTTATCAGAACCAAAACGCAGGAATACTGAGAATCCAGTTCAAGAATTTTCGACTCAAGAATCACCTTTAAAAATTCTAAAGCAAAAGTTCTTTACTTTAGTACCTATAATATAAATAAATTTCTATAAACTTAATATGAAAACAAAAACTGATGTCCTAACAAAAGTTATTTCTGTACCGTTTAAAATTGGCAATTGTTTACATTTCCCTCCTTTTGAGTCGTGTATCTCAAGTATTACGTTACACAGTTTAAGCAGCCTAGTAAAATATTGACTGAAAAACAAACGCTGAAGGCTTTCTCAAACCTATTTGAAAACACTTTAAGAGTTTGTTTATTTAAATAATAGAGAAGTACATATTTTTGTGTGCACAGTAATTCAATCAGGGGTAGTCCTATTTTACCTTCTACAATCTAGTGACATTTCACATATGTTGGCAGCACTGCCGGAAGTTTGGCGCCAGCAATATCGTTTGTTTTTCTCCACCCTGAGACGCCACGAACTTGCTTTGTCATCCTGACAGGGCGCTCAACTTTGATAACATCTCGTTTTTAATCCCGTCAGGAGGCAAAGAATAGTAAATAACGTGTAGAAGATTGCTTGCACTTTTTTGAGGGATATTCAATCTGAAATTTTATTTCTGACACGAACGTATTGTGGTTTTAGTTCATTTCCATAATAAAATTAATTGAATATTGCCAGTCAGTATTAAATTTGTAATAAGTAATAAGCTCTGGCTTTATTTACTTGTATAAATATGTATGTAGTTCACATATTATTTTAATAAATCCTGCAGATCATTTCATTATCTTTATAAAACATGATTGCGTTTTATGTATGAATTTTTATCATAGTCGGTATTTGATACCCTAAGACAAATACATCTATTTATACGGGGGTCAGTTTTTTTTGTAACTTTAACTAAGTACATATATAGGGTTTAATATAATAGTAAATTTGAATATAATGAACGTTGACCAGTAATTGGAAATTTTTATTAGGTAGGATAACAACATAATATATCGGCAAATAAACGTTTTGTGTGCACAATCAGAAAGTTAAAATGGAATAATTCGTAAGTCGAAAACCACTTCTAAAACAATATGCATTAACTAAACAGCCAATAATAGTAAAAATAACTAAAAATATATGTTAAAATTAACTTACTAAACTTAACTACCGAAGATTTTGACAAACCCAACCTTCATTTCTAACACTGTAGTTGACACAAAGAATATGAAATATAATTAATTGAACTAGCTATGCTTTTGTGGTGTAAGATCAGGAACTTCTATTTTCCATTTCTTTCTTTTCTCGCCATAAAACATCAATTTCGGGAGTTCATAACTGATACTTAGAAACTAACCGGAATTTAGGACTTAGTAGATCTAGGAATAAAACCGATATAAATTTAGATGTTATTGGTCAGTTAGATTTTGTGATGTCATTGTTAATTAGTTGTCATGAAAAAATTATGAGCAATTTTGTTATGGGATTTGCCTGATTTTCAAATGATTTTTATCTTAAAAATTGTTGCTTGAATAAATTGTGAAAAATAAGTACATACTTAAACTGTTCTGCTCTTTTTAAATTTGCGAAACATCAGAGAAGTAAATTCATAGCACAAAACATAGTTGAATATTACATTTGAAAAATTTGAAAGAGAAAAGGGATTATTGGAATTAAGTAGTGATCGCTTTAATAACGCTGAGCAAACCTAAGCATGTTACATCTCATTTAAGCAAGTTCACTATAGACCGATCACCATTGTGAATTTAACTCTATTTTGGATTTCAACTGAAGGAAAGTTTTTGTTGCATGTTGTATGACCAAAACTAACTATAGATCTCTTAATTCCAAAGCAATTTCGAGATCAAGAGTAGTGATGTTAGTTCTAGGGAAGTTGGAGGGATAAAGGGAATTTTTGTGATTAGCTAAGGATTTTTCTTGGTAGAAAGAATTTTCGAGTAATAGATAGTTTTATTATTTTTATTATATTATTTTATCATTAATTACAAAAACTTTTTTTAAATTTTTAATTTAAAAGAAAATGGGTACCTATTTTATTTATAAAAACTAGTTTTTTATAACCCTTGATTTAAGTTTCCCGCTTCGGCAGATGTCTAATCTGTCAATAGCCTCAGAATCAGAATGTCAGTATAAGTTTAGAAGTTTGAGGTTATGATGATTTTATTATGAATGTAATTTACGATGTACGATGTTTTTATATTTGTGAAAATAACTTGTGATTTTGTGTGAAATAAAACTTAAAAGTTAATATTATAGAGTTTAATCTCCAAATTGGGAAATTCTAACGATAGTTGGGGAAGAAAATCTAGGGATTCTAGGAGAAATTTGCAACACCGTCTCGGGATTTTTATTCCCACCCATCTGACATCACTGAACAAGAGCAATAATAACATAATGAAATCTGGTTCTTTCAGATGAACCTTCTTCGTTCTGAAAATTGATTTAACCTCCACTTTGATTATATAAGTTCAGAATTATTATTATCCATTTTTCTTCTTTCTTAGGAATTATTTAATGTTAAAAGAGTTTTACGTGCGGGTTCACTGTCGAGTTTTATTTCAAATTCGGATTAATTTGATAATTAAACTGACAATTTCAGACTCACTTGTTTCTCTTCAATAATAGGTCAATGATAAATCAACACTAAAAATTAAAATAAACAAAAGCAATTAATTTTTGTTTTATTAGTTAGTGACTAACAATCATAAAATAATAATCCATATTGTTGTTCTACACTTTATTGGAAATGTACTTAGGTATCTTGATTTAATGTCCATCACATTTTTTTTCAAAACTCAATGTTTATAACCTCCTCCAGCATTTACCAAATGTAGTCATGGGTTCAGTAGTCATAAGGAATTATTTCTTGTTGACTCAATTCTAGTCCTCCCTCCGCGTTATTCAGGATTTTCGATATAACTGTAGTTTATAGCATGAATGCGGATAGTCGAGATTAGGTTTTTATTGCCATTACGATTTCCATATTAATTTGTCAAACTTCACATCTGACTTAGGTAAAATCGCCAGATTCCACAACATATTTTGTTTTTCAACTTAATATTCATAATTTTGGATTTCTGGATAAAACACCAAAGTAATCATTATTTATCCTTTTATTATAAATATATGTCGAATTTAACAGTTTTGCAGTGATGGGCGATGTCGACAATGTCATGTAAACAATTGAATTGTCGACGCGTCGACTATGGTGTATATGTCGACAACTTAAACGATGTCGACAACTTAAGCGATGTCGACAACGTCGACAATCACTTTAAAATTTATAAGGCACATTAAAATAATGTTAAAAGATACCAAAAATACATTTAGAACGCGTTTTAATAAAAACTTACATTCTTACAATAATAATACTGAAATTAAGAAAATAATATTAATAAAGGTCGTCGTCTAAATCGCTTTCATAATGATCACAATTTGGCGTGTTTCTTACTGTTTCGAGTTTAAGTGTGAAATAAACATGTATCAACCTTTCTGGAATGCGAGATAGACACTCTGTTTTTTATTGGTTTGTGAATGTATCCCCAATTGGAGAACAACCTTTCAAGTGTTGCTGAAGATGCTGAAATTTTAAGTAACTTAACCTCACATTTTTAGTAGTCTTGGCATTGTCGACATTGTTGACATTGTCGACGTTAATTTGATTGTTGACGCATTGTCGACGCGTCGACGTCGACAATTAAAGTCGACGCGTCGACGCCCATCCCTGCAGTTTTGTAACTCGTCATGTATGTATGTGGTATGCCTCTTAAAAACACATCTATGTTCACTAAGAGAAATTCCTAACTAGTATTTAGTTGCAATGTCACTTAAATAAGTATATTTTAAATTACATATAAGTACTTAAATGCTTTGCTGTAATAAATGTATAAATAATCAATAACTAATTCTAACTATTATAACATTGCGTTTATACTCTTTTGGATTTAAAAAAGTATTTTGGATTTAAAAAAGTAAAAATCCGAGCTTAGAGAACATCCTGTATTATTTCATGCAAATATACTCACCTAATAAGATTAAATTAATATTGATATAAGCAACTTATACCTAGATCCGTTACGGTATCGACATAAAAGATGTGTACCAGCTTTTGGTCCCACGTTTTTGTCTTGTGTTATTTATGTGAGAATTTAGTTGAAGTGACAATATCAGTACACAATTATTTATTTATTGAATATCATTAATTGATTTATTGGATTGCCAACTTGGAATTAAAGTTTTTCTAAGGACGTGATAATATTCAAGAAGAATTTTGAATGATTTGTTTAAGTAAAACTAATTTATATATTGGGGACGTTTTGTTAAAGATTAGCGTGATTTGTAACACGCAGAAATCCCACCTACACGTAGAATATTTTAAGATAAATAAAGAATTTTTTAAAACAAACACTACTTTTCTTCTCAGCTGGCTGAAAATCTTGTTTTCAAAGCCAGCCAGTCAGTCCCGAGATTTAGGCCAAGCAATAGAGCGATTTGTCGTGACATTAATCCTATTAGAAAACCATCTGGGCTATCATCTAAAAGACTGAGATGATTTCTGTTATACATATTTCAAACTTATAAACATTTTTAAGCAAAAAAAGCCATTTTCTTAGTTTTTGCTTATAAAATGGAAAGTAATGAAGCAATCTTAATGGTGTAATTGACGATTTGTAGAGAATAGAAATATGAACAAAATGAGAGGTCGAACGTCCCGATCGGATAAGTAACAACGGAGAAAATCCGAAAAAACCTGAAAATTAAGAGTTTTTTAAAAATTCATAGGTCGGCCATTTTTAAACGTGGAGGGCTCAAACTTTGGGAAAAAGTAGTAATTTATAGCTACTTTATATGTGCAAAACCCCGTTGCTGTCTGACGATTAGTTTTGCCACAATCGTCATTTTAATTTTTCAATACACTATTTTGCAACAGGTCTGGATGCGCTATGGATCGTCCGATTTTAATTATTGAAACGCATTTGAAAAGTACAAGTTAAATTGAACAAAATGTATATTTTAATTTTTCCATAAAATGCTACGAAACGTAAAGATGCGTGAAAATGGTCGAGCGCGCGAATATTGGCTCTCCTTCGCTCCTCTGCTCTTCCCAGTACTCGACCGCTTTCTCTTTCTCATTTTGTTCGTATTTTTATTCTCTACAAATCGTCCATTTACATCATTAAGATTGCTTCATTACTTTCCATTTTATAAGCAAAAAACTAAAAAAATCGCGTTTGTTTGCTTAAAAATGTTTATAACAAATTAATGGAAAAATTTCAGAGTTGGGAATATAGCAGGAATAACTACGGATCGTCTTTCAGATGATGGCACAGTCAGTTTTCTAATAGAATTAATGTCAAAAAATCGCTAATATTTTGCTCTGTTGCTTGGCCTAATTTGTGTTTGAAGATTAGCGTTAAGCGGTAGCAAAAACTCCCTGTTGGAGAGTTCTTCTTAATAATTAATGCTAATTTTTAAACGCAGAAATCTTTGCACTTGAACATAGAGTATTGAACACCTACATGTTTACCATCTTTAAAAAAAATAAACAATGAACATTTTTTCAGTTTCAGCCAGTAGTCAGAAAGTAGTTTGGGGACGATATATAGTTTGCCAGATTAAGAATAACCTTGGAATCTCTGATTGCTCTAAAATGTAAATAATGGTATCGCCTCCTTTTTCTAAATCTATGGCCGTATTGCATCTGCTTTTTACTTCGAGATCGGAATACTTACGGTGACTCGAGTTTACCAAGGCGTTCCGCTTATCGGGAGCAATTAGTTTAAGCACAAATCAAAAAGCTTACCAAACTTATCAGCGAACCTAATTATCTTCGATTTCAGGAAACTTAACAAAAAGTTATAATTTTAAAATGGCGCAAGTACATATTATTCCAAAGTCAATTTAATTCGAACATAATTAGGTTTATTAATAAATAAAAATAATATTTCAGAGTTTAACATTTTTTTTTTGAAGTCGGTCAAATTTTTTTTGGAAGTAAATAAATCGCAGTTAATTTGTTAGCCAAACTTTTCTTTTCTAATTATTCCTAATATCTCTCTTAAACAATATGTTATAATTAAGACATGTTTCCCAAAATAATCGCTGACATACGTATAACGTAACAATTGAAGCGAAAAGCAATCTTTAAATAAAATATCTTCAGAAAAATGGTAGATATGACATCAATTCAAATCCATCAAGACATTGTGTGGCAACTATTGGGGAGTTTGGAGATTCTTACGACATAGTCAACCCCGCTGGTGCCGGGATTTTAAGTGAAGAACATCTTCTGAAAGTTAGCCAGTGGTTCTCCTATAAGGGAAACCACATACCAAAATATTAAAAAAATTGTATTACAAGACCGATCAATACACTTCGGGCAAACTGTTGATGGTACTGGATTGTCATATCATGTGGTGCAACGCATACTTACTAAACAACTAGGTATAAAAAAAGTGAGCGTAAGATGAGCTTGCCGAATGTTGACCATCGATCAGAAAAGAAACCGTGTATTGATTTGCAAGCGTCTTTTGGAAATGTAATAATCAAACAAGTAGAACATTCTTAGTCGATATGTGGCCATCGATGAGATCACTATGATCCTGAGACCAAATCCCAAAATAAAAAATGGAAACAGCGACTCTCCTCTACCACGGAAATTCAAAGTTGTACCGTCTTATTGGAACGGCTTTGCTCTCAGGATTCTGGAATGCTAAAGGAACTATCCTGACTTTAAGAAAGCACATACAAGAGCCTGTTATGCAAGCTTAATTTTCACATTGCGGGAGGCTCTTAAAGAGAAATGCCGAGGAACGTTAGGAATGGTGTGCTGTTCTACTAGCTATATCTTCTGCATTGCTGCGGCTGCCACCCATCAAGCACGTTTCGAATTTGTGGAACACCTACTATATTCGCCTGTTCCTAAAATTGAAGAATCATTTACGTGGTAAAAATTTGCAAGCAACCAGGTGGTGATGCCCGCTGTAGAGAGGTGGTTTGCAGAGGTCGGAAAAGAATTTTTCCAGGAAGCTATTGAAATGCTGAAACTCCGATGGAATAAGTGTGTTAGTGTTAAGGGAGAATTTGTTGAAAAATAGAGAACAATGTTTGAATGTAGTTCAATTGGAAGGGGCCAGGGATAGAGCATATGGATCAACCTAGTTGTTAATTTGTTTAGAGGTTAGTTTTTGTATACAGAATTGAAACCTTTTGTTACTTTTACATGACGGGCAGTATTGTACCGCGACTTAAACTCAACTGATACCAAAAAAGGGTATTTGTAGTACACAACATTTAAAAGGACCTTAACAAAAGACTTGTAAGAAAATTAATGGCATGTATATTTTTCTTCATTTTCCTAGGAACCGATGTCTGTTGTTCCAGTACACTTCACTTAACAAATAATACAAAAATTGAGCAGATGAAACCTACTGACTTAATATTGTTCTTTTGCTTTATCGTACAGGGTGTCCAGTTTTCGACACTTTCGTAGGGTACGCTACTTTTTCGTGAAACGTATGATGCTACAAACAGAATTTTCATAGCCCCCTACATTTCGGAGATACAGGGCCATTGTGAAAATGTGTCATTTTCAAGCACCCCTCGTATCTATGTTGCCCTTCAACTTATCGGTAAGGTAAAAACTGATTATTATATATTTTTTTGCGTAGAATCCAGTAGAGTACTCAATTATTTTTTCTAGAAGGAACAAATTTGATGATAAAAACCAAAGTTGTATTTTTTTAAATGGGACACCCTGTTAATTTTGTTTTCATTTGATTGCTTTTTTCATAAGCTTTTCAAAAATATATAATGTATGTAAGTATATATCTTTTGGAATAACTTACAAATTTTACAATTAGAAAAAAAAGGGTACTTATAATATTTCATAGTAGGCCGTGATACACTGATTTGAAACAAATGAATATAACAGTATCCTTTCATGGCTGCTAGTCAGCCTGCTTGTCAAAATTTGTAAGAGATCACTTAAAAAAATTATTGTTTACTGTGTTGTTCGTTTAAAAAAATGGCTGAAACGAGAGTTTATCAGAACAGAAAAGTATATGTTAGTTTGCAGTATTGAATCGAATGAAAATTTGCATGATGCGGCCGAACTATATTTTAACAAGTACCTAGTACGATTTTATATCCATATATATTATTTTCTATATTCATTCTAGATATAGACAGAAAGACAACCTTTAACCTTTTCCCGATATATTTTCTAAAATTAAAAAAAAATTAAGTTAATTATAGTGCGTTTATGCAGCCAGGACGAAAATCTTATAAGGAAAATCAAGAAATCGAAGAGGTTAACGTTTTAGCTTCGTGTAGGGCTACTGAGAAAGAAGTTGGAGTGAACAACGCTCGAGCACTAACTATATTATACAAATATAAATTTAGACCATATAAAGTCAAAATCGTTCAGCATTTACATCCGGCGGACGCTGAACGTCGCCTCATTTTTTGCAATTGGTTTTTACAGCAAACTCAAGCCAAGGTGAATTTTGGAAAATTCGTGATATAGTCCGATGAGGCGTATTTCACAAGCTCTGGGATTTGCAATAGACATAATACCAAACATTGGTATCAACAAAATCATCATCTTTACCTTGAACGGGAGCAGCAGGGACAATTCGGTTTCAGCGTTGCTTGTTTTATTTTGGGAAAGCAACTAACTTATAGAATTTATGAGGAAAGCCTTTCAGCAAATCGTTACCTTGGTATATTGCAAGATGTTTTACCTGAATTTCTAGATGGTGTTCCCAAAGAGTATTATTTTCTTTGGTGTTCCCTTGGCTTACTTAAACAATATATATTTCTAACAGGATGGAGCGCCTGCAAATAATGACATTTGTTAGAAAACAATTTTCCTTAAAAATTTATAGGAAACAACGGACCTGTAAGATGGCCACCACGATCGCCCGATCTTTCCGTCTTTAACTTTTTTTGTGGGGTTACTTACAAAATAAAATTTACAAGTCTCGACATCGCTCTATATAGAAGAACTGCGTGGAGCGACTACGCTCGAATTTCCAAATTTTTCAGAGACGACCGATCATGCTTTTAAATGCCATACGACGAATAAGTAAAATGTGCGAATTTTGTGTTAGAGAAAACTGTATCAATTTTGAGCAACTTTTGTGATTTATAAAATATAAACAAAGATTTTTTACATTAACATTTTAAATTTACCAAAAAACATCTGTTTCCTCTTTTATCGAAATTTGTTTGGAACAGTGAATTTTTTTATTCAACGTTTGATTCGGATATGTTATTGGGATTTACAATTTTAAAACTAAACCTCAATGTTCATTTGTTTACAAATCAGTACATCACGGTCTACTATGAAATATTATTCCCTTTTTTTTAATTGTAAAATTCGGAAGTTATTCCAAAAGATGTATAGAAACAATTATATATTTTTGAAAAGCGTATGAAAAAAGCAATCGAAGAAAAACAAAATATACAGGGCGCCCCGTTTAAAAAAATGCAACTTTGGTTTTTATCTTCAAATTCGTTCCTTCAATAAAAAAATTGACTACGCCACTGAATTCTATGCAAAACACTATATAACAGTCAGTTTTACCTTACTGATACGTTAAAAGGCAACTGCTATACGAGGGGTGCTTGGAAAATGACACATTTTCAAAATCGTCCTATATCTCAGAAACGAACGGGGCTATGAAAAGTCTGTTTTTAGCATCATACGTTTCACGAAAAAGTAGCGCAGTATTGCGAAAACCGCAGCTCTCTATCTTTAAAGATAACCGACATAACCTGCAAAAGTGTCGAAAATTAGACACACTGTACATATAGTGAAAAATATACAAATTAGGTATACTTTAACAGAATCCAACCTTTCTTAGTAAATTTCTTTCATTGCTCCCTAAATTGGTTTAAAACAGTCAGGCATTGGTTTTTGATTGATTTTGTTAAATTATGTGTTTGCTACTAATATCAGTAAAATATTGCAATTGACTTTTAGTTTCTTTTGCAAATAAGTGTAACCGTATCAAAGACTGTACATTTTTTTTGTATATGCTCACCAATTGTATTACTACCATTGTCCGTAACTACATTAGCGTAAAACTCCCCAAATGAAAATGGCATATTCACACGCTATATTATTTCAAGCATTAAATGATTACTCTAATTTTTCTCATCGATTAGGTCGTCGAACAACCCTTCCAGTTTAAATATGTACATCTCAATTGCCCTATTGTGTTGTAAAATAATAAAGACACTTTAAACGAGCACCCTAAATAGACCCTCTCATTTACTCTACAGTCGATGACTTGACTTGGTAGAGTTATTCTTTTTCAGCCTGTTGTTTTCTAGAGAATAAAGCAATAGTTCGCGAAAAAGCTAATGTTTGTATTGATGGAAGGTTATATAAGTTTCTATAATATTACAATATGGACGCTGAAAACGTTTAGAAGAAGTTGAAGAATGTGCTCTTACTTTAGGGTTTGAAAGTTTACTGTGGGAAACTAGACTTGTAAGTAAATGAAGAATTTAATGCAAAATATGCCTAAGTCACATTTTATGGTTTTTGAAAAAAACGACTCTATGAATTTTACTAGTGTCTGGACATATTATATTTAGGATGCTACTTTTTTAACTGAAGATACTTCATTTTCATAGTCTTTGAAATATAGCAATATATTTATTGGATTACAGTACTGCAACTAAGAGAAAGAATAAAGAAAAAATGGACTTAGGATCTTTTGCTTAGGATTATAATTTTTTTTCTGTTTGAATACCCAATAATTTAGACAATAAAATATTTTGTTTCTTACATTAACGTCGTTAGCTAAAATAAATAGAAGCTTATTTATTAACTCATATGAAAAATGTTTATTACCAAAAATAAATGTGTCATTCTTATTCTTACCTATTTGTCTTGAAGTAAAGCAAAATTAATTCAACTCAAAATACGAAATAATGTAGCTAATTAACTACAAGAAATGCTTACTTTAAGAAATAAAAATATATTTAGTAAAGACTAAGCAATACTGCGTATTTAAGTTGTATCAGCAGACTTAAGCCCTTATGACACGGTGCTATTTTTGCAGAATGTTGTGTTTGTCATACAGAAACTGCCAAAAATAGCATATATCAGTGGTATTTTTTGAGCAATTTTCGTCTGACAATACCATATTTTCAAAGATTTTTAAGTCTTACATTGTACAAAAAATAGCATGTATCGGTGCTTTTTTGGGCAATTTCCACTACAATATTCAAGACGGACATTGTACAAAAAATAACGTGTATCGGTGCTATTTTTTGTACAATTTCCGCCTGACAATTAGCAATATTTTTAAGGATTTTTAGCAGCGAATTTTACTGGTAGAATTCCTGGAAAAAATAAGACCTTGGCATATAAGTAAGCTTTAGGTACCTTTTGCACTGAATTAGCAGAGAATTTGTTAAAATGTCGTACATGTCTAGACTTGTATATTAAAGTGATTTTAACATTCTAGGGGGCATATTTGCAGGAACTGCAGGCTGCAGACTGCAGCGTGAGCGGCCGCAGACTTTTTTCTCAGGGGTGCAAAATAAAAAAAATATATATATTTTTAAAGATTGTATTAGTAATAATTAAAAAGTATGAGAATCACACAATCTCAGGGGGCTGAATTGTTGTAATTACTGCAGCTCCAAATTGTAAGAAGGCTATATTACCTATTTTATTTTAAAAAAGGTTTGGCATTGTTTTATTAATTAGATCAAGAGATATCTTAAATAATATTGCTTGGCTTGGTTGCATATTCAGTAAGGAAAATTGTTTGAGGAGAACCGATTCAGACCAACTTGCCATAGCACAATTTGGCTTCCTTGAAATGTTATAGGCATTTTAACTTTGTATTTTATTTTACATTTTTTAAGTTAGACTGATCAATGTTTTTAAGCTTTTGTATTTTAACTTGGCATAAGGGAGTTTTTGGGTAGCCAAATCAAAATATGTTGTTATGCAAAACACAGACACTTTACACTCTATTTTGGCGTGCCTAGTATTTTTTTGTACTTGACAGTTTAAACTTTTAGTTGTCAAATTAGACCGGACTAGCGTTGGAGAATCTGGCCGTAAATTTTTAAGGAAGTAAAACTGTCAATAGCGAGTTTGTCTAAATCCATCTATTTTGACTCCAGAAAGCTACTATTGAAATAACTCATTTGTTTCGGATACCCTGTAGATTTATTTTTATCAATAAAATTATGACTTAAAACCAATTGGCTACAAAAGCCACAGAAGTTCTAGTATTATTTAACTAGTACAAACAAATTTTACTGAGGAAATACATATAGAAAATAATATATTTAGAAAATAATTTGGATCGATACGACCGTACATACTTCTTGGGTAAACTTTCGTTACACAAAGAATATTATTAACAACTAAATGAGGCTTTCCGAAGATACAAAAGGAAACAAAACGTTCCCAGCTGGGTTCGAATCAAGGTGGTGTGGAAATGACAAATGAGTGAGTGACCTTCGCAGCAGGGTTTTGAACCGACTAATGAAGCGGCCTGTCTCACTGATTACCACCATAACTTGGACAAATGTGATCGTCAGTTGTTGATAGCTCTATTAGTCAAGAAACAATAGCCAATGACAGCCGAACGACACGTGGTCCGGAACAATACTGAATCGCACGAAGTATAATAACTGATTAATAAGGAATATTTTCTATCTGAAATACGAGGGTTTGTGGAAAGTTGTTTTTCTACGACTACATTATTAATAGCCACATCATTAATTTAATAACAAATACATAATATACTACGATTTTTCATTTCCATGAACCTCCGGAAATGAACCATAACAATACTTCAATAAGCTCATTGCGATACTACTTAAAAAACATAAGCCGAGGCGAAACAAAATCGCCGTGGCCCCTGGCAACTGCAGGGAACTTCTGTTAACTTTAACGGATTCTGTATTTTTACGCGTTGTTTTCAGTTTTCAATCGTGAGCTTTTGCCTTAAAAAAAAAGCAATTCGCAAGAATTTATTTAATCGCCATAATATCCTGAAATCAAATTCTAATCCAAAAACTTTTAAAAATCAAGAAATGTTTCCTGCTGTACCACTTACACGGAATGCTTATTTCCCAAGAGTATGAAAGTTTCTCGCCTCCTACAGCTCGTGCCGCAAATCATCCCTTGCCCGTTGTGCAATATAGGTACTGTTCTAGTAGTATGGATTTACTTTAAATTTGAATGTTGTCGAATGGAGTAAAATATCTTACAAGCGTGAAAAACAACAAACTTTTTGCATTTACTGCCAGTTATGTCAATGCTAGCTGATTTTTAAGTATTGAATATTCCTTTGAAGACGTGAATGGATGAAGGTGATATGTCTAATTTATTTTTGTTTACGTGTTTTTTTTGACATGAATGATGTTGTTACGTCCATGTACAATGTTTGGAACCTTCAAAAATCATGTTTTAAATCCTCAAGTGGAATTCACTATCATTGCGATTTTTCCTAAATTGTAATTTTGTAACTTATGTTTTCAAAATAAATATATTTTTTTTTCTGGGATGACAAATGCATCTTTTTTAATTTAGGTAACTTAACTTTAATTTTTTCTTATATTTTTCTGTCAACTGGTATCAAAATTATTTTACAAGTGTCAATATAATTTGTATAATCATTTACGAAGTAGTTTCTGAAATATTTAAGAGAAAGTGACCACCAATGATTTTACTTAGTTTAATAACTCACTGAGCAATCATATGTTCATGTTAAACAAGGCATGGACAAGAAATGTACTGATGTAGGTGGGTAGTATAATATTTTTGAGTTCATACTCTTCAAAATTGTACTAAGTATTTCAATATAACAGAAAATCTCAAATGTTAATTTGCCATTAGTTTTCAAGTAATATAATAAATTTTAAAGCACATTATAGAGGGTGTGGAAAATGCATCAGCATACTTGGTCTCGTGTACTCAATACTTTCGTATCCAGTCTTAGTATGGGGACATTCAACACATACTCGCACAGTCTTTGCGTTTCAGAGAAGGGCCATCAGGATTGTGGCTGGCCTTTCATATAGAGAGGACTGCAGGGATGCGTTCCGCTCTCTTCAGATTCTCACCCTCCCGTCTTTCTATATCCTTGAAAATCTCCTCTACATTAAGACCTATGAGGATAATAAGACTTATGAGGATAAATACGTATCACGTAGTGTCATACATAACTATAACACCAGAAATAAGGATAACTTTGAGGTGGCATAGCGGAGGCTGAGGAGATGTTAGGGTGGACCTGATTTCCTGCGTGTTAAGTTTTACAACAAAATACCGATTGCAATAAGGTAGCTTCCATCATTATAAATATAATAAAATACTAAACAAAAAAGGTGCTCTTCATCCGAGTCGATAAACCTCACCGTTTAGTCGCAAATTAGAATTAAAAATTGTATTATCATTAAATCAGTTCTTCAAATGGAAGCAAAAAATCAAGTTTCCAACATAATCGAAATGTTATTGGACAGATATAGAATAAAAAATAACAGCAAGCACATTTTCCTATTATTAGTATTATTATATTAGTAGTATTAGCATTACTAGTTTTAATTTAGTGGTAAAACTTAATTAAATAAAATTAGAAATAAATAAAAAAAATTGATTGAGAAAAATAGTCATAAATGGAAAATGGCGCTTCGCAATAATACGCTGATAATCGCCCCTTAAATTTTCTCAAACCAGCGGTACCCGCCACTGGCAAGACACACGTGATACGGAGTAAGTTGCCAATTCTATCAATATTTGTTTATGTAACAAGTTAGCATAAGAAATAATGTTATTATTACCTTTGTAGTAAAATCTCTTTAAAATACACTTCTTTTGAAAATACCAATATAGGTACCAAAAAACATTGACAACACAGTACAACCATTAATTTAATGCAAGGAACTAAGGCCTAACTACACTAAAAAAGTTCCAATGCATGTTGCATGCGGGGAAAATTAAAAATATTCCACGGTATGTGTCACTTCTATTAAAAACTGAAAACTTATGTTTTTTTATTTTTAAAGTAAAGTCTCCATAAAATTCACTTCCCTTATCATAAAAAGATGTTTACATTAAACTGGACACACTACACAATACTAACAAAACCGCAGGTATTGCCATTAATGAAAAAACATTCCACTAACTAATTAAGTACAATGCTTAAAAGAATCCACGGTATTTTTTACTATCAGCACTATTAAAAAACCACAGAAAAACAAAGAGTTTGTTGTGAAAAACTGGGAACTAATTTAAAAGGAAAATGAAAAGTATTGGCGACTCAAATTAATGAAGCCACCTGCAATCAGCTGATTTTTAACGGGGGTGGAAATTGAGGACAAAATTGACAAAGATGCCAAATAAAGCGATAATGAAGACAAAGACGAAACGAAAACATTCCCCCTAGCAAATCGCCTAAAGAGGACGCCACGCTGTTCTCAGTTTGAATCGCCAAACTGCGGACCACGGCGAAGCCAAAACACTTCATAGTGAGGTTTTGCAACTAGCAACGTTAAGCCAAAAACTATAAAATTTAATGGGGTGTTTCTATTACATGATTTATAAAAAAACCTAAAAATTAAAATCTCTGGTAGGCGTATAGATTCATTTAGCAAATGAGGTGAAAACTCTGACTAAAAAATACCACTCAAAATTATAGCGTTCATTAATTAGCGTATCCGCTATTTCTTCTTGCAAATTCTCCCAAATAACGTGGGTACGGCCATAGCTAAAAGATATTCCATACGGCACTACGGTCAGCTTTCCAACAACAGAAAGAAACGGACAAAGACAGCGAGCATGAGCGAGATAAAAAATAAGATGTATTTCGTAGTTATCTCGTAGTCGTCAAAACCATGTGGTGTGCCGAAGAAGTTGTTTGATGATGTAATTTTTCATATTTTAGTGTCCTATGTTGTGTTATAAGATATAATATTGACGAAAACCGATAGCTTATGCGAATAATAATACCGAGGGCAGAACCCTACCAAAAAAATAAGTAATAAATGGGTGATTTTTTGTGGTGCCATGAAATTTTGAAGCATCGCTGAAAGAACTTTCACGAAGTACCTATGTTGTAAATTCGGTTATAAACAATTTATTGTCTGATTTGATTTTGAAACTTTTTTGAAAGGCAAATTGTTTAAGCTAGTAGTATGCTCATCTCATTAATAAATAACGTAATAGGTAAGTGTCTATTCTTTGTGTTAATGGTACAACATAGCCTATTTTGTTCTGGTTACAATTTCAACCGAATTCATGAGAGTTCCATATTTTCCGATATTAAGTAAAAAAGTTGCTACCTATTAAATTAAAATACACATCTTTAAAAAAAATCCGTGTGTGGAATTAAAAATACTTAATATTAGAGCCCGTGACGTCAGGCTCCTCCGATGCGTCGGACAAGGGCCGGTATTTGGGCATTTTTTAAAATGAAAAAAAATGTGCGATTTGAGGGAAAAAAAAGTATTGGGTATGTCTGTAGACTACCCCAGGAGTCGCTCATTCAAATATATGCAGTGAATTATATAACACCCTGTATATCTTATAATTTTTAATAACATTTCGATTATGTTATTGTCATACTTAATTAAATTTAAACCATGGTAACATGATTTTTTGCTTCCATTTGAAAAACTGATTTAATGATAATAAAATATTTAATTTTAATTTGCAACTAGACGGTAAGGTTTATCGACTCGGATAAAGAGTACCTTTTTTGTTTAGTATTTTATTATCTGTAAAATGACATCGTTTTTAAAATATCTGTCAAAAGAAACAATATATGGTAAAAATAGAATTTATGTTTCAGGTAAAGTGGCCTCTGGTGACACAGTAGAGAAACATTTTTATAACAGAATGATATAAATTACCAAGCTGAGTCTCTATGCCAAATATCGAGTTGATTAGTTAAAAATAATTATATATTTTTAAAAAGTTGTAATAAACTGAATCATAATATCTAAAAATATATAGGGTTAAAAAAGGCAAGTTTGCTTTGTCTCTCGAAAATAATTGAACCTAGAAAAAATGTGATTAAGCCACTGGATTCTACGTGAAAAAAAAACAATAAGTTCAATTTTAATCTTTTTGATAAGTTACAGCGTAACCGAGATACCTTCGGGGGTGCCCAAAATGCAAAATTTTGAAAAATACCCAGTATCTTAAAAACTAAGAGGGCTAGGAAAATTCTGTTTGCGGCAACTTTTGTTCCTCAAAAAAGTAACACAGAGCCGCGAAAATCGCATCCTTCTATCTTTACTAATAACGGAGATACCCTGTAAAACCATCGAAAAATGGACCCTCTTTACATACCTACAATACAAATAACTATCTATATATTAGTAGTAAACATATTAATTTTCAAAGTTCTATTATGTACTACGCATTGCATTACATGATCACTAAAGCTTTGCAAACGTGGGTAATTCCAGGGCGGGAGTTACCAAGCGACGGACGACTTCGACGGAAGGCGGCAGAGCGGCTAGTTTCGCAGCAACAAGCACCGGGAGCACAGCGGGCTGCTTATCCATTCCTGTTTAGCATGGCGATATCGAGACCTCGTCGCTCTTTGTCGTTTGGGTACAAAGTTCGAAGATTTTTATATCGCTTTCCTGACCTAAAGTACAATGGAAAGGAAATACCATGTTCTGTTTGTGACACGTGCATCGTGGATTGGAGTTCCTTTAGTTGCAGACGACATATTCAGAGTAAAAAACATGTCATTGTGTTAAACCGGCAGCTGGAGATGCCTTATTGGGGCTTTATATATGATCTAATATATGTTAAGCTGTTGCAATATTCCTTTCTATGTACTTCAAAACGAACATTTGCGATCTTTTTGGAGAAAATATGTGCGTAAGTGGCCTCTACCGACCCAGTGGTAATTACGGTATGCTTTTCCTCGTGCCAAAGAACAAATGGAAACTACCATTAGGTCCCAAGCAATAAGAAACTTTGGATAACAGTTGATGAAAGTACAGATACCAAAAATAAACAAGTAGGACATGTTTTAGTATGCATATTAACACCGAATTCACCAACGAAGCCATATGTACTTGCAAGTAAAAGATTAGAAAAAGGCAACGCTGAAACAATCCAACAACTACTGACGCAACTCTAAAAAAGTTTCACATTAATACGAACAATATTGTACTGTTAGTTACAGACGGTGCTGCGTATATGGTAAAAGCAGCGAGATGGCTTAAAATTGTGTGTCCTAATTTATTGCATATAACCTGTTTACTACATGTTTTCCACCGAGTGGCAGAAACAATTCGAAACAAGTATCCAGATGTTGACAAGCTAATTGTCAGCACCAAAAAGGTTTTTACAAAATCTCCACAAGCAACGGATTAAAAAATTTCACCAGTTGTGCCCCGGAATTACCGAACCTCCACAGTAGTGATGTAAGGATACGTATCCAAAAATCCATTGGATCCGAATATTAAAAGAATCCGGATTATCCGTAACCGGCCGAGAACTTGATTCGGAATCAAAATAAATTCGCATCGGGTGGTTAGTTACTAATGCAAAGTGCAAAGAGAAAACGGAATCGGAATCGAGTTTAAGCGAACAACACGGTCTGCGATTTGGCATATTTGATCTTATGCTTTCTCTTTCTAATGACATTTCCTAAAAAAAGATAGCATAGTTATCGGGGTAACGGGTATCATATGGGATGAGACCCATTGGCTAAACTTGACCCGCCTCACCCGAACCGAATTCAAACGAGAACGAACGACGGTGCCTTCTTATCCCTAACCTTTGATTTCGAATGATATGATACCGCATGGACCTACCTAGCCGTATCCGGATAGCAAATGTTTTAGTGTTGTACATGTATACATGATTTGTAACCGCTTTCGCGCGGGTCAAGAAATGGATACGTATTCAGATAATGGATACGGATATTAGCTGATTCCGATTCCGTATTATTCGGATATCTAAAGAATACGGATATTTACAACACTACTCCACAGTCCGTATTAACAAGATGGGGAACGTGACGGAATGCTGCATTTTATTACAATCAACATTTTCAAGCTGTTAAATCTGTAGTTCCGCAGTTCGACCCAAAAAGTGCGTTAAAGAAAGTCAACAGCACTTTAATAACCCTACAATCGAAGCAGATTTACGTACTATAAACGCAAATTATCGTGTCTTAGTAGATACTATTGATCGCCTTCAACATAGTTATCTGTCACTTCCTGACTCGTTTAACATAGTTGATATTGAAAATACAGCTCTACGAACTTTAAAAGATGACCCTGGTGTTGAAGCTGCGAACAAGTTTAAATCTTTGTTAGACAAAAATCCGGATTTCTCGCAACTCCGTGATATTGGGCAGTGTGTAAGTGCTGACAATTGCGGCAGTAACTTGCAGTGTTTTAGATACGCAAACATTATATCTTTGGATGCAGAGCGTTCATTTTCAAAATAAGTGCAATCTTTACTTCAAAGCGTACAAGCTTAAAAGGGTCTACTGTTGAAGGTTTTTAATGATGCAGGCGTTTACACAGGCTCGAAACTAGGTTACACGCATGTGGTCTCAGGGTATATTGTAATATCCATACATTTGATGCGTTATAGTATATTACAATCCGAGACGGGAAATTGTTTATTACTGTTGAGAGATAAACTTAAATCTCGAGACAGTAACCAAATTTCTTGTCGAGGATAGTATACGATTTTATTTTCAACCGTAATTTTTATAATGTCATTGTCATGAATTTTCACAAAAAAGAAATTGGAAAAGACCTGCTACATTGTACTTACGCAAATATCAAGATAGCCATTTTTAATGGTTGCCATGTTAGGTATGTAAACACAAAATCATAAAAATCAACAAAGTATCTTGACAATTCCTTTGAATAAGTCGACGATTTAGTTTGGTGTTTTAAGAGTGACCATTTTTTGCAAAAATGATATCAGATAGCGAAGAATCCATAAGCAATACTTCACTGGAACTAAAAAGAAACGATGAAGTTGTTACGATCAGGGAAATGAGGACGGGAAATGGGGACGGGAACCGAGGACGGGAAATAAAAAGACAGAAACGTGACTTCCATATTTTAAAAAAGTCAATAGTGTCAACATTACATTATGATTGAAAATAAAATATTTTTCTATTATTTTAGCCGAAGGCTTTTCGTATTTCGCATTTTTACATTACACACTGGAGGTTACTAAATATTTGTATTTTATTTTCAAACCGGATCCTAATTTTATTTCCAACTAGGGTAGAGACGCCCCTGGAATAACCCACGTTTACAATGATTTAATGATGACTGATGACATTCGTCAAAAGTGTACTAACAGCATATTTGGCAACATAGGATTTTACTTTTAAGGTGTAAAGTGGCATTACGGTGCCTAACTCTTATTTTTCTGAATTTCGTTCCGATAATACGAGCTATTTCATGGCCGCTAGAGATTATTATTAAATTTTAAAGAATTTTACATGGCAGTCATTGACGAGTTTATTCTTAAATGCTCTTCGCCTTTGAGAAGTAATATGTCCCTGTGATATATTATTTCATTGGTTATTAAACCCTTTTAGGACCTAAAAATAACAAACAGCCCTCGTATTACCTAAGTAATAGGGATCATTCAGATTCAAAACTATATTCCGAAGGTAGTCTGCGTTCTCGTTCTAAACATAACGGGAATTACTAATGATCGTTTTCTTATTCTTTAATTCTAATAAATCGTACTTTCGCTGACGATAAATTGATGTAATGTAAAAGATAATTATCGAAAAGGTGATAAATTATGCTCGACGCAGTCAATAATATCATAGAGTAGTAATTACTGAGAGCGTCGCCGTTTGCATTTGCCGCACGCACTGATATTTTATACTCATCTATTCGTAGTATACCGTGTTTACAGCCGCTAAGTTGAATATAAAATCTAATTATAAGAAAATACAGGATAATTTATGCATACTGGCATTAGATCCTGTTTGAAGATTAGATTCATTTAGACGCAAATATTTAAATGGATGTTGTCTCAGTCTAACAAATATGAAGAGCAATTTCCGACCTGAAGAAATTTCACTTTTATTTTATTGTTTCTTATTGATCGCTGTATACTCCTCATGGATTTATTATAATAAGGATTCGATATCTGTATACTGTGAGCGTATCGAACGTGAAGACTTATATTTTTTTGTTTGTTATTCTCTTGGGGGAGCAGTTTACGAACTACGAACATAGACACGACTACGAATTACTACGTAATAGAATCAAGAATGGTAGTAGAAAGAGATAAAATAGCATTGGAGTGTTGGAGCTCAGAAGTGTTGCTGTCTGTTATGGTTATTTAGGAACACGGTTGAACCTCGGTCTGAACACTCGGTTACACGTACGTCTTTGTCTAATGAACTAGAAAAGAAAAAGTGCGACGTATAGATTTATATAGATTTATAAATGACTCGGAGCGACTTTAAATAAACACCTTTAGAAATAACATAACCTATAAATAATAAAACCTTTTTAACTTTAGCAGAAAAATAAAATATTTTAGGGCTTTTATTACTTTTAGTAAATCTTGTGATTTGTGATGCTTCTAACGTATTTTTTGTACAAAAATAAAAGGTAAAATAAGATGTGGCCAATGTTTACAAATTGTGTTTACAGTTTCGTTTATTTGTCATTTGTTTTGGCTTCAAAGAATGTGAACTCATCCCGTATCCAGTCCTAATAAATCCATGATATTCCTAATGTGTATAACAAAAATTATCAGTGCTAATGTTGCTAACGACACAATCTAATTTTAGTTGTGTTTGCTAATAAATTTAATGATTAAAATGAACTGGAATGATATATAAATAATTGATGTAGTGAAATCTTCGAAATGAAACAGTTCTGTAAAGTCTAATTTTTAACTTTAGTCGACCGAATGGTGTCCCCGTCTGCTCTTGCTGAATGTCCATGTCACAAACTATGTTTATACGCTTCCTTTAAAATAGTTTAGCATAATTAGATTTTGTACGAAACGCACGTAGAAACGATAATAAAACTTCTGTAGAGGCTTAATTAGTTTTAAAGTTAATGCACTCTAAGCAATTAAAACTTTTTTTAACGTTTATCCATGCATTTTAATAAAAATGATTTCATTATACCTTTTTGAAGAGACAATGATGTCACCACTTTTAAAGCTTAATAATAATTTAAGGGGTTATATACAGTTAGAATTTTCCAAAAATCGAGTTCTTTTAATTTCATTTTCGTAATGTATATATATTCAAGTACATACACAGAAAATTTCAAGGTACTCCGGCGATTATTTTCGAAGTTACACGCATATTTGTAAAGACGTGTCAGAGCGATTGTACGCTATGTAAAGTGCTTTTGAAACTTTACAAGCGTTTTTCTCAAAACTGTGTTTTTAAAGTCGGTGACGAAGATTTCTCGGAAACGGCTGAACCGATCAGTCTCAAATTTTAACACAAGCTTCTTAAGTATATTTTTTACTAATTAAAGGAAGGTTTTTTCTCACCGATAAATATATTTGTTATATAAACACTTTAAGGCCAAAATTTTGGTCAAAAATCTTTTTTTTTTTTGAGAAGCCGCCATTTTGTCAAAAAAAATTATTTTGCTTATTCCTTCCGTTAATTAGAAGATTATACATTACTTTAACGAAATCCGTTTGGTTTTTTCATATTAGATGATCCAGTCCAGAGATATCGTTGTCACCGCAAGATGTCTTTTTTGAGAGGAACTTCTGGAGATCAGCTATAGCAGCTTTCAAAATTATTATTTGTACAAATACAAAAATCTTAAAATACAGCTAAAAGTTACCATAATATGTGTACAAATTTTTACGTTAATAAATTTAAAAGTCTTCTCAAGAAAAAATCTTGAAAAATCGCTTTTTTTTAGGCCTCCTGACTGTATATAACCCCTTAATAATTGTTGTTCTGATTCTTTATAACATACGAGTACTGTTTGCACTCGTCATAATAAAAATAAAAAACTTCTCTTTAAAAATGGCCGAATGTGCTTAAAATATAGTATGCGGCAACATTGTACTTTCGTCAAATTTCTTACGATCCACAAACACTCAAACACAAGAGCAGCGTCAAATCCAGACATTTTTTTCCGGGGGGGGGGGGCATTCTTATTGGGGGGAGGGAATAAAATTTATCTTTAGGTAAACTATGCTTTAAGCAAATAAATTTTTATATTTTACAGATATTCAGGGGGAGGGATTTTTCTTGCTGGGGGGATCCCCGGGCTACCCCTTGAATTTATCCCTGCACAAGAGGTTATGAACAAATAGGTAGGTACAACAGGATTGCGTTCGAAAACTATACTGTGCCATATACCGCTGAGGTCGTCACGTGATTAAAAGTAAGCCTTTAAAATAAGTCACGTGACAGCTCAGACTGTATAGTTTCCAAACGCGACTCTGATGTTGCCAACAACAAGTAGCCGTAAAACGTCGATCACACATAATTAACAATCTACGTCATTGTCTAGATTTTCTAAAATTGGCAAGAGATACTTGTCTATCTACCTTTTGTAGCTAAGGATCAATAAAGATTATTATTATTATTATTGTTATTATTATTATTATTATTATTATTATTATTATTATTTTTATTATTATTATTATTATTATTATTATTATAACAACGCAAGTCAATCATCTGCCTAAAGGTTAATAAATTTAGGTATGTAAAAAGCGCCCATATAAAATGCTAATGGTGCAGGAGTTAGTGGAAGATGACCCAGATCGTCGAATTCAATTTCGTGAAATTAAAATGAATTCACTGGACCAGCATTCAATAGTTTTAGACTAGGTTCTTGTTTCCGATGAGTGTACTTTTGTATCAAATGGTCATGTGAATATAAGCAAAACTGTCGGTACTGGTCCGATGAAAATCCTCACTGGATTCGAGAAACTCACACTCAACGTCCACAAAAGCTTAATATTTGGGCAGGCATAATTGGTGACCGAGTCATTGCGCCTATATTTTTTGAAGATAATCTAAATGGGCCGTTATATCTCAATTTTTTGCGAGAGGGTCGTATTCCAGCTTTGGGCGCTTTATTTCCTCATTATGCAGATACAGATCTTTATGATGATCGAATATGGTTTCACCAGGATGGTGCACAGCCACATTACGCGCAAAATGTTCGACAATATTTGAATGAAGTCCTTCCTAACCTGTGGAGAAGAGGTACAACTGAGTGGCCGACAAGATAGCCAGATCTTAACCCTCTTGATTATTTTCTTTAGTGCCACCTTAAAACTAAAGTTTACGTGATAAAACCAGAAAATTTAGAGGAACTTAGGCAACGAATAACACACGAAATCCTACAAATAACTCTAGAAATGGTACATAATGTTACAAAATGAGTTTTACTTTAGGCTAGGGTTCTGCCAGGAAAAAAATGGCGAACATTTCCAACAACATTTACAATAAAAAAATTATTTAAAAAATCACATTTTTTTATTTCTTCTCTCTTATCAGGTAACAGAAATTCAAAAGTACCTAAATAGTGGGATATATTCCTTTTTTATGTCCTTTTTCGCCAAGTATCACAATTCATGCATTTGCATTTGAAAAAAGTTGGGTTAGTTTCCATCCTTGGATGAAGGGTAAAATTCACGGAAATGCAAAAAAAACTGTTCAATCAAATAAAAACGGTACCCGTGTTTTTGGATTTTTTAAAGGAATGGACTAATTCTTTGTTATCGAATTTATTCGAGCTAAAAAAAACCCTATATATATATATATATATATATATATATATATATATATATATATATATATATATATATATATATATATATATATAGGATTTTTTTTAGCTCGAATAAATTCGATAACAAAGAATTAGTCCATTCCTTTAAAAAATCCAAAAACACGGGTACCGTTTTTATTTGATTCAACAGTTTTTTTTGCATTTCCGTGAATTTTACCCTTCATCCGGGTTGGGTAAACTAACCCAACTTTTTTTCAAATGCAAGTATTGTGATAGCTGGCGAAAAAAGACATAAAAAATTATATAATATTCGTATAATAACATACCATACCCTGACTTAAAATGTTGGTATTAAAATTATTATGAAATTCAGATTTAATGAAATAGTCGCTGAAGTCGCTAATTTAGTAGAATGACAATAAAGGTAAATTTAAAATTAATATAATAAATCCTAGATTAATTCCAAGTGAGCGCAGACATGAAGAGACAACATACTCTATACTCGACTTTGTATAAGCTAAATCCGTAGCTATGTTTGTGTGTCTAAGCGGCCGACTTGGTTTGAACAAAATCGGTACAAAATTTTAATTGTGTCTTCGTGTCTACATGCACTCAGACTGTACAATTTAATTTAAATTACTATTTAATGTATTGCTATTGTCACTTTAATATTATATTTTTTTGATATTCCAATCTCGTCCGACTTATTTGTGCGTCTATAGCGCTCGTTATTAGCAATGTAGGTATAAAGCAAGTTTCAAAGATTAAAATCTTTTTAAATAATAGATGAAAAAATTGCAGTACTTTAAACTCTTATGTATTTAATACCACGGCTAAAATTACAGACACAAAAACTGACATAATAAGTCTGATAACCAAGATCGCCAAACAAGTTTCTCAAAAAAAATATTTTCTGTTGGATTTAAACGTTCGTCGCGTCAATTAAGTCCACCCGTCGCAAAAGTTAATGAGTTTGACGTAATAAATAATAATTTCATTCAAGCATCATCGCTATCACATTACCGTAAATCTATACCGTTTAAACGCAAAATAGAATAAGTCAACTGAAAATGATTGGTTCTCAAAGTAGATCCTATCGGTTTCCAGGTAATGAAGGTATAATGTTTTAAAAACATTCATCTTATTACCCATAGGCAGTTTATTAAATCTATGTTGCAGTCAATTAGATGCGATACATTTCAACGTCAAAACCTAATTAATTTTTTTTTATATTTTATGATCAGTTATTGAAGTTGAAAGTAGCGTGTGGCGCCAAATGAATAATTTTTAAGAACTGCCATATGTTTCTTGGAAATGGTTCTTAACAAACCCCTTTCTTTCAAAAACTCATCCACCAAGATTCACTAAATAAGGTTTAATCTTTAGTACCGGTTTAAATTAACATTGATAGTATAGTATCAAAAATAATTTCAGTTACGATATGTTGGGCTGATAGATGGCCCTGGCGCGGAAAGGGAAAGGAGTGGTGTGCCATAGATGAAAGAAGAAACAATGATACGGAATGAGTTTTCATATGCGAATCATTCCACTGGCAAACAAATTTTATCCTTCTCTGTGCCAATTACTTGTTTGGCCGAGACAGAAAAAACAATACCCTGCGGGGAACGATTTTCGTGGTTCATTGAGCCGGAGAGAACAAGACAGATACTCGAGTGCAGCTGTGCAGCTTCAACGGGTTGATAGTAGAATGGAATACCGCGTCCATAGTTTTTTTTCGTCCATGGTATTTACCGTCTAATTACTGTTTTCGCATAATATAAACTGATTTTTTTTAGTTATTGTGAAAAAGGTATGTACCTAATACCTATACATATATTTTTTATATGTTTTTATTACGTTGGCATTACAAGCGAGTGTATTGGCCCGGGACCTACAGTTTAACGTGGGCTCCGAATCAGTCCTCAGTAACACGACAAGCAGAGCGCTATCCTATGCTGCCTTTTTGTTACCTACCGACAGGGGAGTGTGAAACGGCGCCCTCATCCTACGAGATATCTGGTCTCATCCGGCCTGTAACCGGCGTGAATAAGAGGGTTTTGACGTCGAATCATTTTATACTCTTCCCTACACTTTTCCACCTACCGCACGGTAGCGTGACGTAAAATGGGCTCAGAACTTTTTACGCTTCCGGTGGGATTTGAACCCACGACGATGATCGAAACTCGGTTTATAAGGCTGACCAACCGAGCCATCGCTGAGCCTAATATACAAATTAATACATTTATTTTTTAGTTTATAAAAAATTGTTCGACATTAATATAAAGTCTAAAATTCTTAAAACTATCCTCATACACCGACTATGAAATAACTCGATCAGCAGCTGTCACTCAAATGTCACAGCTATGTCAGAGTCTAATTCTTAACGGTAAATAATAAAAAAAGGTTACCGTTTAACATAATATATATATATATATATATATATATATATATATATATATATATATATACTAATATACTAGATCCTTGAACCATTCAAATATATTCTTTATAAATTTTTCTTGGGTTTTTTTGGTTCAACAAAATTCAGTAAGTCTACCTCATATTTTTTATTTCAAACGTTTCGGCAACACTTTTGCCTTCATCAGTGTAATTTTTATTCTAAAATAACATTTTGAATTTCAGTCAAACATACATTTTTATAGGTTAATTAGACTGACTTACCATAAAAAGGTTATTTCCTATTGAAAGATAGGGTGGTCAAAATGACATAATATTTACAAAAAGACACCACATTTAAAAACTTTAAAAACGTTCTAAAATACATCCATACGAAACATAAACACATGAAGTTGAAACGGTACTGAGATTTGCCAAGATAGATTTGTATGGGATCTGCTTTGGTATTTTTTTGTTATTTTCGAGATAAGAAGTTATTTTTTGTTTTATATTTATGATTTATTTGTCGGAAAAGAAAAAGGGGGGTTGGGGGGGGGGAGGATTGTTATTAATTGTATTAGTCAATAAAATATTGACTAATTAATCAATAACGTTATAATAAATTTTGCTTAAGTTTTTTATATCTGATTTCTCGTTCACAGAATCCTCATATTTTTTGATAAATAACATTTCTAAAAATTCCCTTTTTTGCTGGTTTATTTCCGTTTTTAAAATTTTGGTTTCAGAAAAATTAAATCTATGGGAGGTTTCCGTTTCATGTTTAGTAAGGGCGGTTTTATTTCTTTTGTCGTATCGATGGCCGTTGAGTCTGCTGTTGAGGTATTGGCTTGTTTGACCTATATATACTTTGGGGCAATTATTACATGGTATTTGATAAATGGTATGGGTTTTACGGTGTTTCTGTGTTTTGCTTTTAAGTGAGCTGAAGTGTCTCTGTAGAAGTTTATGACCTTTGTGACATACAGTAATTTCTTTACCTTTAAAATATTTTTGTAAATTTTCCGATAGACCCTGTATATATGGTATTGATAAAAATTTATCTTTTTTATCTCTATTGTTTTGTAATTCTAAATTTTCGTTTAATTTTTGTAGACGGGAGTTAAAAATTGAGTTTATTAGTTGTGCCGGATAGCTATTTTGAATAAGGATATTTTTAGCTTTTTCTATAGCTGTATTTCTATAATTTGGATCGCTTAGTTTAATAGCTCGGTCTGCTAAGCCTACGACAACAGATTTTTTTTGGGACATAGGGTGTTGGGAGAAGAAATTAAGGTATCGTCCAGACCATGTTTTTTTTGTATACCATTCAGTGTAAATTTTATTATTTTGGTTATACAGGGTCATATCCAAGAAATTAATTTTTCCGTTTTCCTCCGTCTCCAGGGTGAATTGCAATTTATTATGGAAAACATTGAACGCATTTAAAATGTAATTTATTTTATCTTTTGGTACTGCAGTAATGCAGTCGTCTACATAACGTAAGAAAAATGGTATTTGCAGATTTAAGTTATTAATTACATTGTTTTCTAGTTCCTCTAGAGCCATTTGTGCAATCACACTTGAGAGTAATTTCACTACGGAAAATAAAGATGAAATCAGAGCTAGCTGTTGCAATATGTTAACAAGTCACAAAAATAAACTTAGCTCTAATCGACACAAAACTAAAAACCATGCCCTTGAAAAAGACTTATGCAAAAAACTTAAAAAAACAAATACATTCCTGAAGCAACACCCAAATTTAAAAATCCTAAGGCCTGATAAATCAAATAAAACTGTAATTATGGAAGCTGATGAATACGACAGGAAAATGGCAATACTTTTGTCCGATGCACAGACCTACAAAGAAATTAATAACGACCCGACAAATATTCTTCAAAAACAAAATAATGAAATAGTAAAACAATGGGAAAATAAAAACTATATATCCCCAAATATCGCCAATAACCTGAAAATTCACAATGCTCAGCCACCAAAAATATACGGATTGCCAAAATTGCATAAAACGGGGATACCCATGCGCCCCATCGTCTCTTGCGTTCAATCACCATTAAGTAATTTATCCAAATTTTTAAAAGACATCCTTAAAAATATTACAAATAAATCCAGTACCTATATTAAAGATTCGTGGGATTTCAAGGAGAAAATTAAAAATGTTATTATCCCGAATGATCACATCCTGATATCCTTAGATGTTGTGTCTTTGTACACAAATGTACCCATAGAATTCGCCCTAAATTTAGTTAAAAACAAATGGGATCAAATAAAAAAATATACAGATATTCCTCTCAATGAATTTCTGAAGGCTGTTAAACTGATATTACACTCGACATATTTTATGTACCAAGACAAATTTTACAAACAAATCGAGGGTTGTGCAATGGGCTCCTCCATCTCAAGTGTGATTGCACAAATGGCTCTAGAGGAACTAGAAAACAATGTAATTAATAACTTAAATCTGCAAATACCATTTTTCTTACGTTATGTAGACGACTGCATTACTGCAGTACCAAAAGATAAAATAAATTACATTTTAAATGCGTTCAATGTTTTCCATAATAAATTGCAATTCACCCTGGAGACGGAGGAAAACGGAAAAATTAATTTCTTGGATATGACCCTGTATAACCAAAATAATAAAATTTACACTGAATGGTATACAAAAAAAACATGGTCTGGACGATACCTTAATTTCTTCTCCAACACCCTATGTCCCAAAAAAAATCTGTTGTCGTAGGCTTAGCAGACCGAGCTATTAAACTAAGCGATCCAAATTATAGAAATACAGCTATAGAAAAAGCTAAAAATATCCTTATTCAAAATAGCTATCCGGCACAACTAATAAACTCAATTTTTAACTCCCGTCTACAAAAATTAAACGAAAATTTAGAATTACAAAACAATAGAGATAAAAAAGATACATTTTTATCAATACCATATATACAGGGTCTATCGGAAAATTTACAAAAATATTTTAAAGGTAAAGAAATTACTGTATGTCACAAAGGTCATAAACTTCTACAGAGACACTTCAGCTCACTTAAAAGCAAAACACAGAAACACCGTAAAACCCATACCATTTATCAAATACCATGTAATAATTGCCCCAAAGTATATATAGGTCAAACAAGCCAATACCTCAACAGCAGACTCAACGGCCATCGATACGACAAAAGAAATAAAACCGCCCTTACTAAACATGAAACGGAAACCTCCCATAGATTTAATTTTTCTGAAACCAAAATTTTAAAAACGGAAATAAACCAGCAAAAAAGGGAATTTTTAGAAATGTTATTTATCAAAAAAAATGAGGATTCTGTGAACGAGAAATCAGATATAAAAAACTTAAGCAAAATTTATTATAACGTTATTGATTAATTAGTCAATATTTTATTGACTAATACAATTAATAACAATCCTCCCCCCCCCCCCCCAACCCCCCCTTTTTCTTTTCCGACAAATAAATCATAAATATAAAACAAAAAATAACTTCTTATCTCGAAAATAACAAAAAAATACCAAAGCAGATCCCATACAAATCTATCTTGGCAAATCTCAGTACCGTTTCAACTTCATGTGTTTATGTTTCGTATGGATGTATTTTAGAACGTTTTTAAAGTTTTTAAATGTGGTGTCTTTTTGTAAATATTATGTCATTTTGACCACCCTATCTTTCAATAGGAAATAACCTTTTTATGGTAAGTCAGTCTAATTAACCTATAAAAATGTATGTTTGACTGAAATTCAAAATGTTATTTTAGAATAAAAATTACACTGATGAAGGCAAAAGTGTTGCCGAAACGTTTGAAATAAAAAATATGAGGTAGACTTACTGAATTTTGTTGAACCAAAAAAACCCAAGAAAAATTTATAAAGAATATATATATATATATACAGGGTGTCCCACGACGAACTGCCGCGATCGATTATGGAAAAAGTATAAATAGCAAAGATCTGAAAATTTGGTAACATGCTAATGTCAATGGGAGCAATTCGGCTAAAATATTTTCAAAATGGTGGCACTTCCGGTTGTACCGGAAGTAGATATCAACTTGCTTATTTTAAATGGAACACCCTATATATTATTTCATTTTCGGATTTTACGTAAAATTCTAATCGCATTTCATGTATAATCTCCTATACCTAACTCTAACCGTTTTTGACATATTTCAAATTTTATGCCAAAAATGACGTTTGCAGGCCGAAAAATAATTATCGATTTTTCCTACATGAATGCCTTTATGATTTAATTGGGGTTGGTTTCCTTGTGGAAGGGGATCTACTTTAGTAGACTGTGTTGATAATTTGGTAATAAATAAATACAGGGTGATCAAAAACTAACATTAAAAATGAAATTGAAAAAATCGTTAAAAGTCATTTTTTTTCAAATGGAAGCCCCCTATTTTTATAATTTTACCCTACTCAGCATTAAAAATAAGGGTAACTTTGTATAAGGTTGTCTATTCCGAAAATCGATAGTTTTAGAAAAAATGTCAGTTTAACATTTTTCTATTGTAAAAATCATATACGGTTTTCAAGTTTTGTTATTAGTTGGCCATGGCCGCGAGGCGCGGCCAAAAAAAACACTCGAGCACTACAGAAATGTCATTATTTCGTGCCATTTGACAATTATTGATAATAATCATGCCAGGGCGATTAAATTATACAAACGAAGATTATTTAAATTTGTTTATTATCTATGGGGAATGTAACAAAGTTTTATCAGGAACATGCGAGACATTTGCTGACAGATATCCAGATAAACAGAAACCGTCACGGAACAGTGTTAAAGGAATAATGGAAAATTGCAAAAATTCAGGGAATCAACTTATTTTAATAAATGTTCAAAATTTCCACCATGAGCTTTCAACAGAATTATATGGATTGAGCTCTTTGAGATTCCTGTTTGTAGAGCCACTTGTCTTAATGCTGTCATAGGATATGCCGCAAAATATCCCAAAATTGCAATTTCGACATTTTCATCATTGAGAATGGGTTTTCTTTTATGCATTTTTGCCTTAACAGTGCCAAAATTTTTGAAATTTTCCTTTTTTCGTTTAACACTGTTCCGTGACGGTTTCTGTTTGTCTGGATATCTGTCAGCAAATGTCTCGCATGTTCTTGATAAAACTTTGTTACATTCCCCATAGATAATAAACAAATTTAAATAATCTTCGTTTGTATAACTTAATCGCCCTGGCATGATTATTATCAATAATTGTCAAATGGCAAGAAATAATGACATTTCTGTAGTGCTCGAGTGTTTTTTTTTGTCCGCGCCTCGCGGTCATGGCCAACTAATAACAAAACTTGAAAACCGTATATGATTTTTACAATAGAAAAATGTTAAACTGCCATTTTTTCTAAAACTATCGATTTTCGGAATAGACAACCTTATACAAAGTTACCCTTATTTTTAATGCTGAGTAGGGTAAAATTATAAAAATAGGGGGCTCCCATTTGAAAAAAATGACTTTTAACGATTTTTTCAATTTCATTTTTAATGTTAGTTTTTGATCACCCTGTATTTATTTATTACCAAATTATCAACACAGTCTACTAAAGTAGATCCCCTTCCACAAGGAAACCAACCCCAATTAAATCATAAAGGCATTCATGTAGGAAAAATCGATAATTATTTTTCGGCCTGCAAACGTCATTTTTGGCATAAAATTTGAAATATGTCAAAAACGGTTAGAGTTAGGTATAGGAGATTATACATGAGATGCGATTAGAATTTTACGTAAAATCCGAAAATGAAATAATATATAGGGTGTTCCATTTAAAATAAGCAAGTTGATATCTACTTCCGGTACAACCGGAAGTGCCACCATTTTGAAAATATTTTATCCGAATTGCCCCCATTGACATTAGCCTGTTCCCAAATTTTCAGATCTTTGCTATTTATACTTTTTCCATAATCGATCGCGGCAGTTCGTCGTGGGACACCCTGTATATATATATATATATATATATATATATATATATATATATATATATATAGGATATACAATAATCGTATATTAAAAATAATACCTTATCTACTTATTTGAATTAATTGATGCAAATATAAAATACCTTAAATTGCTTAAATTAGTGTTTGGGTTCGCCCAGTTCTTTTATGTTTTTAACAATGTGCCACCTTTTGGCGACTCAAATTAGGAACATGGCGTCCTCTTCAGCCAATTTGGTAACTACTATAACGGGAAATGTTTTCGTTTTGTCTTTGTCTTTATTATCGTGTTATTTGACATATTTGTCAATGTGTAGTAACCCCTTCTTCCCCGTTAAAAATCAGCTGATTGCAGCTTGAGTCGCCAATACACTGCTGGTTAATACCGCACCCACAGCTACCACGTCTAAAAAACTTTAGCATTTCATTCAAAATCAATCATCCGTTTAAAAAATGCAATGGATGCGACTAAAGGTGCATTTCCTATGGGGCGGCTGACGCTCGCGGCTGCCGCACAGCGGCTGCTGACGCCAGTAAGTCCATTGACGTTGACGCTTGCGGCTGACGCTCGAGAAGAAACGGATACATTAAATTATTATTAAATTATGGAAGATAACTTACCCTCAGTAAGTAGCTTCCCTCAGTACTTGCAGTTTGCTGCAATGCATGTCTATTTACAAGAAAAGTTAAAAAATAAATTTATTTACACACGCGAACATCGGTATGGATGGTTATTAAAATACTTAACAGTGTAAGAGTTTCTTGAAACGTACAGTTTAAACCTTCCTCATTCAGCAAAATCGACGAGACAGCTCCAGAAGTAGGACCTACTCAATTCGTCTCTCTGATATAGTAGGTAGTACGTGCAATTCACTTTTGAGCTGATTTTTGTTCAAAAAAGATAACTGTGAACATATCTTACTCCGAAATGCTTCGGGGAACTCATGTTTATAAGCAGAAAACTTCTCTGACAAGTAAATTAGAAGCGACTAAATACCCAGAAAAGTGAAATCTTGTTTTGATTTGTGATTGGTTTTTATTATATCCCATACATGGATAAGATCATCAGTGCCTCTTTTTGATCAAGTTTCGTCACCTCAAACAAAACACATACAAAACCAAACAGTTTATTAGTTTCTTTACAACCACACAATCCATTATTTTTTATCATAAATAGTTTTATTAAATTTACTACAGCGAGATTTTTGTTCACTTCCACCTTGTTTTTCAATTTTTAAATCGGGTGCTAACCGTCCTAATTTTTAATTTTAAAGTTGTACTTCTAGCGAAAAACCACAAAAAGTTTTTTAAAACGCAGATTTTATTCATAATCACTGAACTAACATACATTTACGACGACATACCAAAAGTCAACTAAATAAAAAACAAATGAATTAGGTATTTATTGAAAATTCGCCGAGAAAAATACACAGTAAAACGTCTCTACAAAACTTTGTTTTTGCTAACGCAAGGAATCATAAAAAATCGCGAAATCTCCAAACAAAGAGATCCTGAGATTTTACCATTTAGCATGAGTAAAATTGCAAACTTAAGTTTCATCTCTGTCGCTCACACATGATCCTGGTAAGATCTCTGTCTTTTCATTTGCGCTGAATAATAACCGGCACAGCGGCACAGCGTTGTCAGAGAACAATCGGGGGGTTTCGGCTTTATTATAGCGAGTGGGACTTCAGGCGTGGATAGACGACGATGGATTGCGCACTGTTGCCGGACTTACAATTTATAAAAACACTGAAGAAATGCATGCATAAATGCAGCCCTATGCCGTGTGGTACCTCATTTTAAAGTACTTCAAACTAGAAACTTTAGCCGCAAGCCTATAAAAATTAAAAATCGTGAAAAAAAAATTGAAAAATTGAAGTACTTACCTTTATTTCTCTTACAACTTTAAAAGTTTTTCAAAATGACTTCCATGAACTTCTTGGCAGTAAAAAGTCTATTTTCAAACTCTGCCAAGAAGTAACACCTACCAATATCGAAAATGTAAGAAATGAGTTCCAAAATCGACCTTATTACTGTCAAGAAGTTCATCGTGGTCATTATGAACAACTTTTAAAGTAATAAGAGAAATAAAGGTAGGCTTGCCAGATATTAACTTAGAGAAAGGGGTATTTTGACAAAGATGAGGTGTCATGGGTAATGACATAGGTATATGGCCATAGTTTTATTTTCCGTATTGAATACTTACAATATGTACATAATATATAGTACATAAATGTTTGTCACTCAACCTTATGGTTATGTTCAGAGGTGTAACTAGGGAGGGGGGCTTAAGGGGGCTTAGCCCCCCAAACTCGAAATGACCCCCCCTAGACCGATTGATGTTCCATAAAAATAAGAAATTCAAAAAGTATAAAAAATACATTTTTACAGAAATATGAGGTAGTGGCTTACGAGCCACAACTGATGTCAGCTCCTTCAAAGAAAAACACTTACACGTTTCTCGCAAACCGCAAACACAGAAAACACAATTTCACTCTCGAATAACATCGCAATCGTTAGCGAAAGGTATGAATGGCCCTCGGAATGGCCGCTTGCATCACTTCTCAATTCGTAGTAAAACTGGTAGTAGACGGTAAAACAGCGTTGCCACTTTCACCTAATAATTTAATAATTTATTACAGTGAGAAGGGAATAAGAATTTGTTCGGCTATGATGCATAAAGTAGAACAACATTTATTACCTTTTTATTACTTCATACTTATGGATGCTAATTTTATTAGATGAAGATATAAAAGAAGAAGTAAAATTATAGATATAGATTATATAGATATTTAATTTTTTTTTAAATAATTCCATTAAAATATAAGTACATATTATGTATATTGTTGTATTTTGTTATTGTACCTTAACACCTACTGCACAGAAAGTTGCTGTTTTTCCTTAAATTGCATACCTAATAGCGATTTCCTGCTTACAAAATCAAAGTTTTTTCTTTATTGAAAAACGAAAAAGCAATAATAATAAAACATGCACTATCCAGACTCAAAAATCGTAATGACCGGTGTTATTTTGGATGACATAGTTAGGTTTTGACAAGTTTGTGTCCTGTCACTGTCGTCATTGACAACGTATGAGTGAGTTATTCTAATGTTCCCGCAATTTGCTTGGTTTCCAAATGACTTTTATCTATTCCTATTAAATTATATATTAATTATTCAACTACTTTTGAACAATTAATAGTATCTATAAACAAACAACGTGAGTTATAATAACTCACTGCTATAACTCACTATAATAAATCGGAAAAGATTTACGAACCGAATATCAAGGTGGCTCTGTACAAGCCGATTGGCCGAAAGGAAACAGTCCATTATTGTTATTGAGAGAAGTATTGTCACTCGAATAATTTTGACGTTTTCAAATTAAGTTAATACCTAATTATTGTAAATTGTGGCTCTGTACAAGCCGATTGGCCGAAAGGAAACAGTCCATTATTGTTATTGAGAGAAGTATTGTCACTCGAATAATTTTGACGTTTTCAAATTAAGTTAATACCTAATTATTGTAAATTTTGTGCTAAAAAAGATGTTATAGTCGTAGATAAAGTATAGTATCCAACTTGCGGTAATGGTCATAACTCACTTGATGAATTACAGCACTCGCCTGCGGCTCGTGCTGCAAACTTCATCTGCGTGACTTATGACCTACATTACCGCTCGTGAAATAATATACTATTATCTTGGAACTTTTTGCTAAACTGTATTTAGTTCATAGTAAATAACTAGTTGTCTTAGTCTTACACTTGCCAGTTTAAAACTTTTAATTGTCAAATTAAACCGGTCTGACGATAGTGAATCTGGCTGGATCTAAATTAATAAATTACATGTCTTTCTGACATTAAGAGATCGACAAGTAAGAAATATTATATTTTCACCTACAAAATATACTGTGCGTCTTTAGTTCATTTACCAATAGGTTTTAGGGACAGATTCGTGGGGTTGATAGCAACGTCTCTTTTTGTTGTAGTGAAGTAATAACATTAGAATTTAAATTGAAAAGTTAGAAAACCCGTAAAAACATAAAAATATTAGAACACTAAGACGTTTCAAAATATGCATGAAATGGTGGAAGTGCTAAAAGAATAGTTTTAACATTTGCCTAATACCACAGATCCATATAGATATGGATCTGTGCTAATACTAATCAGGTGTTTATAGTTAAGTGACAAGATGCACTATTATTTATTTTGATGGCGGAATTTGACCAATCAAGTCGTAATAAACAAAATATGGATAAATCGTTAGAATGGCTCCACATCGGCAACTCTTACCCCTTTAAGGGTCTCGTCAGTTTTAAAAAAAATAGTCCAGAAATTGCAAAAAGCCATATAAGAGATTTCCGGGAAGTTGATGGAGTTGCTTAAGGTGGTAATAGAGAAAAAATCCTCTATGTAATCTGCCAATTATCACTTTATCAGAAATATGGCTATTTTGTCCTCCAGGTGCGCATAATGATTTGACCTAATGGACTATTTTCATTATATACTTACAGGATCATCGTAATCATAGAATAATGTCTTAATAAGTATTGCTCGGAGTTAGGCGCGCTTTTCTGGAAAATCTTTCCTTGGGCGTTTTTCACTGGAAACAATAGACTTTTGTGTCAAGTTCGTAGTTACTAGTTTAGTGCCAGTAACGACTTTCTTTAAAAATCAGCTGTTCCTGAAAACGAAAAAAAAAGGGACAAGATTTGAGGATGTGAAGTAGATCAAGAAGAATACGACAAAGCATTTCAAGCAAAAGTTCGTAGCAATAAGAAGGAAAGCTAAATTTTAAAATTACTTCAGAAAGTGGAAAGGGTTACAAAAGGTTGTGAATTTCTTAGGTGACTAGAGCGTTATTTCAGTTTTTTTCTTAGATTCATTTGTCTTTATGGACATTATTCTACTTCATTTGTGACCATGTTTTCTTCTAGTATACCTTACTGTTTCTACGGTACTACTTTTCACTTAATATTCTGTATAGGCACTATAATAATTATCAATGATAACCCTAACTAGCAACAGACGAGACGGGAAATAATATTTTCAAAAACTGGTCTGACGCTCTTTTCGATTCTTAATCCATTTTTCCATATAACTTAAATTATTTAAATGATGAGTTTACTTCAGACCGTTTTGTGTACTTTTAAGTTAAAATTATGAGGAAGGCGACAAGAAAATTTTAATATTTATATCGCGAAACTGGTCTACGCAACACGTAATAACTAATAAGTATATCATGTTATTATTTTGTGACAAATCTGGTTATCAAGAATCGAGAATTAGGCTCTAATGATAGTTTACAGAAAATTGCTTATAAGTATAACCGCCATCAGTAACGGTGTTAAGGAATTTTATTTAATCAATGCATTAAAAAGTAATTATAAAAAAATGAAGATTTGAAGGTGAATTGTAAATAACAAGGCATTCAGTACTCAAAAATGGTAGTTACCTACTTGTAGTTATTAGAGATACGAGGAACGAGGATGTGTACGTCAATAACATGACGTCTAACAAACGCCCCAACCTCAAGGTCTGTCGAAAACAAGACTTATGCTAAGGGTGCAAAATTTTCCAGATATATGAAGACATAGTGATATACCTAAGTACCAATTTCATGAAAAAAAATTACAATATGTTCACAACCCGCTTAGCGAATTAAATTCCTAGTTGACTTTTTTTCGAATCCTCCCCCCACCAAACTAAAGTGTCGACTTATTTTTATAAATTTATAAATTGTCGACCAGTATTTAATATATGTTTTATTTTTTACTAGCGGGTACTGCGGGTAGCCGCGCCTTTGCTTGCGTTTACTCCATGTATGTATTACTATAGCCATCCTTCTTTGTAACAAACCCGCCATGTTAGTGGGGGGTTTGATTAACAGCGACTGAGAAAATCTGAGCAATAATCATTAAAACGTTAAAATTCTCAACTGGCTTAGGTAAAAATAACGCATTTTCATGGAAACGAATAATAATTTTGAAATAAGTGAACTTGATTTATTAGTAAAATTTCTTTCTTTCTTAAATTCAATCAAAATTCCATAACCGAAGCAAAGAAAAGAGCAATCAGAAGTCACATCGCGGTGACATATCCTGTTTATTACGTATAAGTAATGAAAAGAGACACTAGGGCAGTCAGTCTTATACAGGATGAGTTTTTTAAAGTGTTACAAGGCGATATCTCGAAAAGGGGTTTAAAGTATTTTCATGAAATTCTGGTGAGTTAATAGGGAGATGGGGGACATATTTATACATATTTTTGACATTTAGCCCCTCACTCTATTTTGAGGGGTGGGGGTAACTTTGAAATTTTAAATGGGATGATGTATTTTTGTGTATAAAATTCCAATCTACATACGGACGTGTACAAAATTTTTTTGGTTTGCTCTTTCGGTTACGGAATCATGGTTATCTAAATTTTGATAGAATTTAAAAAATAAATAAATTTTACCAATAAATCAAGCTCACTTATTTCAGAATTATTATTCGTTTCCATGAAAATGCGTTGCTTTTTCTTAAGTCAGTTGAGAATTTTGACGTTTTAACAATTTTATTATTTCTCAGTTTATTGCTTAAGTTTGTTCATGTTTGCTTAGGTTTGTTCTAACAAAGGCGTGCAATAACAAATCCGAGCAAACCTGAGCAAATCTGAGCAATAATCGTTAAAACGTTAAAATTCTCAACTGGCTTAGGTAAAAATAACGCATTTTCATGGAAACGAATAATAATTCTGAAATAAGTGAACTTGATTTATTAGTAAAATTTATTTCTTTCTTAAATTCAATCAAAATTACATAACCGAAGGAGCAAATAAAAAAAAAAAATTGTTCCCATACGTAGTTTTTTACGTAGGTTCGAATTTTAGAAGCAAAAGTGCATCATCTCATTTAAAGTTCCAAAGTGACCTCCACCCCTCAAAATAGAGAGGAGGTAAATGTCAAAAATGTTTAATCATGTCTCCCCAATCTCCCATCTCCCTGTTAACTCACCAAAATTTTATGAAAATAGTTTAAACCGTTCTCGAGATATCGCCTTGTAACACTTTAAAAACTCACCCTGTATAGAGAAGATTACAAAGCGTTTTCCCGTATTGCCAGAAAATATCTTTTAAAATATACAATTTCTAAAGGGAATTAAAGTACATCTTGCTGTTATATCAAATATTAAACTTAAAATTATTGACTAAACTATACCTCAAAGGACTAACAAAACTCAAAATGCTCTGATAATAATAATAGTAGCCTCTCAAAGCTTTGTGACATTATTATAGACCGCCTTTCAGGCTCGGTCTATATACCGAGCCCTTGGTCAGAAAATGTGTGTGCGTATGTGCGTGCGTGCGTGCGTGCGTATGTTGTCCGTTTCGACATTTTCACTTTTTCAATTTTTTTTCTCGAAAATGGTTAGAGTGGCGGCAACCAAATTTTCTGGGTTAATAGAGGGATAGTGCGGCTAGCTTCGGTAAAAAATTCAGTTATACAGGGTGTTCCGTTTCGGAGCTATTAAACGTCAAAGTCGAAATTTCAGCGATTTTCGTTGCAATCGATTACAGGTCGCAAAAGTGAATTAAATCAATTTAAATTTTTGGAGGTTGTGGAGGACCGGGAGCTTCAGAACTCTATTGAAACTGGCGGTATTCGGAAAATGGGAAGCAATTTTTTTGAATTTTTTTATGTCGAAAAATGCTGTTTGTAGACCCCACTTTGGCACTGAATAAGTCGAAACTGGAACATCGGACAGAAAAATGTATTTGAACTTAAAACTAAAGAATCTCAAACACTTTCTTTTTGCAATACATTTACCTATACCTAAAACGACTGCAAATTGGAAAAATTTGAGAAAAAGTGGAAATTACGATTTTTCGTGCAATTTTATGACAGTTTTTAATTTTTTTGGGGGTCAAAATGGATTCAAATCGAAATCCCATGTGCCTTATCGGAAAGAGGTCGCCGAAATACGTGATTTGCATATTTTTTGGTTCCTTCATTCCTAATAGGAAAGGAGCAAGCGATAATTAAATTTAGATTATTTACGATTTTTTTTCATGACATCTCTACATTTGAATCACTCTGTATCTTTTCCTATCTAATTTCTTTCAACTTTTTCAACGCTATTCCTTGGGGATATAATCAGGCTTTAAAATGAATCCCGAATGGGTGATTCAGGACCGAATTTAGGGGGTAAAAACTCAATTTTTCTGTTTTTTTCAACCAAAATTCATCTTTAAAAGGCATTATTATATATTATTTCTCTTATTTAACGATTCTTTTTTGGTTTATTTTCTTCCCTAATCATCTAAGAACACTCCGAAATAATTAAAATTCCATATTTTTTCGTTAAAGTTATAAATAAATACCTTTTTTTGCATCGGTGCAGGAAAAATTTTAAAAAGTGCATATATAAAAGCCGTGCCTTGACAAAACAATTGAACGGACCCTCTTTACATCGAAATTAAAATATGACCTGTCAAAATGTCATGAAAATAACAGTTTTTGTAGCGATATTGGAAGCTTCCTGGACCGATCTCGGCTTGAAATATACATGGCAAAGGTAAAATGGACTTTATATTTTTAGTTAAAATACGTTTCATTGGACGATTTAAGCATTAAATACGAATTTTTTAAATTTTTCTCAGACCATGCAAATGCATGTCAAAATCAATTTCTATACGGGGAAATTTATTCATTTAATTATAATGTATGAAATGTCACAATTTGGCTAAAATGTCAGCATTTTGATGCGAGATTGGAAGGAGTCCGGACCAACTTCGGCCTCGAATTTACCGGGCAATGCATTTAGGGACCTTATACTTTCGGTAGAAAGACATTTCATTTCATATTATACCGATTAAATACCATTTTAATCGATTTTCCTATGACGCTACAAAGCATCATTGAAGATTCTAATATGAAGCTCAGTGGCATCGAAAAAATCCCAAAATATGCATTTTATTTTCTATCCATGAGCGTGTATACTTTTGGGGCAATATATTAATTATTATTGAATAATTTTAATTTAATTTTAGGGAAATGACTTGATTCGGATCGTTTTAAAGTAACCAGAACGATTCTAAAATACATTTTATACCTTCCGGCATGTGCATGATTGTATATATGTCTACAGGGTGTCCGAAAAGTCTTTGTATGCGCAAATATCTTTGTCATTAGAGCGAAGAAAAACTTAAATGAGTCTTATTTCAAGGAAATCGTAAATTTTTCATTCCTTTGTGTGGTTGTTTATATGTTGGTACACAACAGAATGTCCAAAAAGTCTTTGTATGGGGAAATATCTTTGCCAAATTTAATTTTAGGGAAATGAATTGACTCCCTTTTAAAGTAACCTGAACGATTCGAAAGTACATTTTATACCTTTCGGCATGTGGGTGATTCTGTATATGCCTACAGGGTGTCCGAAAAGTCTTTATATGCGCAAATAACTTTGTCATAAGTACGAAGATAAAATTAATTGGGTCGGTTTTCAAGAAAATCGAAAATATTTAAATTACCATGTGTCGTGTTGTGTTGTGTTTTTATGTATGTATACAGGGTGTCCGAAAAGTCTTTGAATGGGCAAATACCTTTGCCTTTCATACAAATAGTAACTCGATGGTCGGATTTAAAGCAAATCGTAGGTATATATTTGCATTTCTATGTGTACGGATTTATATGTTTGTATACAGGGTGTTGGAAAAGTCTTAGTTTGGAATGGGCAAATACTCCTATTAGTACTTAGCATTATTAGGTCGAATTTCAAGTAAATCGAATATATTTGTATTAATATGTGTTTATGCTTGTACGTGTGTATACAGGGTGTCCGAAAAGTCTTATTATTTGCAACTCCTTTTATTAGGACCAAAATAAACTTAATTAAGGCGGATTTCAAGAAAATTGTCTATATTTGTATTACTATGTGTTTATGCTTGTGCGTGTGTATACAGGGTGTCCGAAAAGTCTTATTATTTGCAACTCCTTTTATTAGGACCAAAATAAACTTAATTAAGGCGGATTTCAAGAAAATCGTCTATATTTGTATTACTATGTGTTTATGATTTTACGTGTGTATACAGGGTGCAACTCCTTTTATTAGGACCTAAATAAACTTAATTAAGGCGGATTTCAAGAAAATCGTCTATATTTGTATTACTATGTGTTTATGCTTGTACGTGTGTATACAGGGTGTCCGAAAAGTCTTAGTATTTGCAACTCATTTTAATACGACCAAAATAAACGTAATTAAGGCGGATTTCAAGAAAATCGCCTATATTCCTATTTAAACGTGTGAGTGTTAGATTGAATGTATACAGGGTGTCCAAAAATTCTTGGAATGGGCAAATACTCCTATTAGTACTTAGCATTATTAGGTCGAATTTCAAGTAAATCGAATATATTTGTATTAATATGTGTTTATGCTTGTACGTGTGTATACAGGGTGTCCGAAAAGTCTTATTATTTGCAACTCCTTTTATTAGGACCAAAATAAACTTAATTAAGGCGGATTTCAAGAAAATTGTCTATATTTGTATTACTATGTGTTTATGCTTGTGCGTGTGTATACAGGGTGTCCGAAAAGTCTTATTATTTGCAACTCCTTTTATTAGGACCAAAATAAACTTAATTAAGGCGAATTTCAAGAAAATCGTCTATATTTGTATTACTATGTGTTTATGATTGTACGTGTGTATACAGGGTGCAACTCCTTTTATTAGGACCTAAATAAACTTAATTAAGGCGGATTTCAAGAAAATCGTCTATATTTGTATTACTATGTGTTTATGCTTGTACGTGTGTATACAGGGTGTCCGAAAAGTCTTAGTATTTGCAACTCATTTTAATACGACCAAAATAAACGTAATTAAGGCGGATTTCAAGAAAATCGTCTATATTCCTATTTAACCGTGTGAGTGTTAGATTGAATGTATACAGGGTGTGCAAAAATTCTTGGAATGGGCAAATACTCCTATTAGTACTTAGATAAACTTTATTAGGTCGAATTTCAAGCAAATCAAATATATTTGTATTAATATGTGTTTATGTTTGTATGTATGTATACAGGGTGTCCGAAAAGTATTTTTGTTGGCAAAAATAGTTTCTACGTGTAGGTGTTTGTATGTATGTAGCGATGGGGTCACGAAGGGCGGTCTATTCTCCATCATCAGTCCGAAGGAGTGTGATATCTTCCTTAATACTTGGCCTAGAAACACGAAATTTTCAGGGCATTACAATGATGATATTACCGACCTTATAGAGCCCCCTCGGGGGGCGATTAGGCGGTCTATGCAATCTAGGTTCGAAATGTCACGTTGTGATGGGACGATTTTGATAGATTGACATCAAAATGATGAAAGGTTTTAAAATTCGGTAATAAATAATAATAAAACATGTCATTGTCATTAGTTTCAAATAACACACGAGAAGAGTATCAAGTGTTTAATAATTTTTGGGTTATTTTTCAAATATCATTTTGTAATTCAAGGTCAAGGTTCCCAGGTATTAGATATTGGTATACAACACCGTTAAATGAAAAAGCATATGAAAGAATATTTTTAGTTGTATATTACGTTAAATCAATCTTGTAACAAAATACTTGTTTAATTAGGAGGAAACTTACAATTATTTATCTATAAATAACTTGCTTCTGTCTGCACAAATTAAGGAGAACACTTAACCCCTTTTTAGGCCTACTATTGCCAGTTTTTAAAAAATTGACACATGCAAAAATTAACTCTAAGGGCCAGATTCTCCAATGTTAGACTGGTCTAATTTAACCTTCCGTTGTTAACGTACGGTCTCTCAGACCGACTCGGCCAACTTCGGCCGATAATTACCAAACGTATCGGTTTAAGCGCTTGTCCCGCTCAATAGCTTCATTTTTTTGGTCCACAAATTCAGTGCGAGAAAATCTTTGACTGACGGCCCATAATTTTTTTAATATTACGGATTTCGGTCTCAGAGACCGGTGTTATACTTTGTGTAAGTTTTCTATCTTGGAGTCTGCTATTTAAACCGGTAAGTTTATTACTACAAAAGATGTATTTTTCCCTTGTAACACCAGAATTTTGTTATGAAAAATAGGTTATTATTTTTTTTTATTAATAACATGAGTTACAAAAAAAACAAGAGTGACTTAAGCGTCTTCATGAAGACATGCTATCTGACGGCAATGCGGATAAAGCATTGGAATGCGATGATGATGATAATCAAAGCTTGGAAGAAGATATGGTCAAAGTGTAGGATATTAACACAGACAGTGAGTAGGATATTGATGAAAATGATGTTCAAGAGATCGACATGGAGACAGAAAACATGCATGAAATGAAGGCAGTGTTTGATATTAAAGTTTCACTCCCTATTATATTTTTTTTAGTATAGATATGTTTAATTAAGGTGTTGTTGTTTGTACTAAAAGTAATTATTTTATGTTTTAAGATTTGCGACAATGCTTTTTTAGAAAATACAAATTCGTTTTTTTGTTGTTTCCATAATAAAATTAAGGCTTTAAGAGAGAAAATTGTATGAGTTCTTAGTCCTACATTCAGGAAAACTGCTTTAATACTTAAAAAATATATATATTATAGCAGTGGCTTACATCTACAAATGTAATTTTAACATAAATTTGTTTTGACAGTTTTCGGTCTCTCAGACCGATGTTAACCTTTTTGTTACAATCGAGCATGTTAAACACGGAAGGTTAACAACCAAAGTTTCAAACTGACAAGTGTAAGAATAAGACAACTAAGTTTCATACTATAAATTTGTTTCTGAGTTTTTTCGCAAATTTACAAAGAAGAGGGTAATTGTAATACATACCTACCTACTTTCCACAATAATAGAAATAAATTCATTGCAGCAACACGTTTCAAGAAGAATATCTTTAAGAGACCAAGCCAGTCGCTAAAATATTAGAATAACTCATAAGTTTTTAATGACGACTTATTAACAATGACAAGACAGAAACCTGTCAAAACCTAATTGTTCAACTAGAAGATCTTAATTTAAACTACTAGGTACTAAATCTTAAATCGTTTTAGTGAATCTGAACTAACTCCTTACATCTAACTATTATATTTCATTAAAAGAGATACTTTATTATGTCCCAAAAAGGGGAGAATGCAACGACTTTCTGAGAATTATTTTTATGAAACAAAATATAGTCATAATCCATTATTAATTATACCAATAATTATTAGCCGGCATGCCAGTCAGATATCTAGTTGAATTTCTAAAAGCGCAGCGGAAATCTTTTTACAAATCTGTATAGCATGGTCTATTCAAGGGCTTTTTATTTTCCCCGTCGTTCTGTAACATATACTACTTAAATTACAGCTTAGTAGGCTATAATACACTGCCCGTATCGCTTAAACCATCATCGAATTACACTACAACCTAAATCTGGTGGATATGGTGCCCTTTTAAAAACACAAAGCTTTTTTAAAAACCACTGAAAATGAATGCTGCAATGGCTTGTGAAACTGATCGCTTACTATTCCTCCAGTTCTTTTGTTTGTAAATGCAATCTATAATTTAATTGTCATTGCATACAAAAGAGAGGCATATCAGTTTCATAAAATTGGGTGGTTAGAAAGGGGATCATGTCTTTTATTTTGCTTGTATTATGCGAGAGTAATGTGCAAAGTGGTACAAACAAAAAATGCCCAACGTAAATATATTTGGTGCATCGAATGTTGCATACAAATTCTAATAACCAAATGTGGGAGTTCAAATTTTAATGGAGAAGAGCGCAAGTGGCAAATCAGCAAAATTAATAATTTAACATTCCGAACAGTATTAGAGCAGTAAATTTATTCAGATTGGAAGGATTTGGCTTAAGCATTCGTCAAAAACGGTATTTTAAAATGCTTTGTTTCGTAGTTGTATTTAATTCGACTTGTCCGGGTCAAATCCTGTAATCGATTTTCATTCACTTTCTAACTTGCATGTCTGTGTGCCTTAGAACTTCACATAATGAGTGAATCTCGATAACAAAGGAATATATGGTGTCATTAAGGTTAAAATTTTCATGAACTTTTTGTTAAGGGGAGTTACCTACATTGATCTTATTTATCAAACCCGACGCACAGTGTGACAAACGCAAAATCTAGAAAATAAAAAATCTTAACTAAATTTCGGAGCTTAAAATGGCAATCATTTGCCAGTATCTTCTTTACCAAATGAACTCGTGACACAAAAATACCATTTCTATACATTTTGAGTATTTTATTATATCGGGTAAGCCAAAAAAAAAAACAGATTCCAAAGTCTATTTCGCGAGTGTAAAACATTGTATGTGGGTAGATATTTATGTAATATTAAATAGCAAATTCCAGTTGTACCTACTATATTACTACTACTATATTGTATATTTTTATTTATGTATATACTTAGCATGTTTCAGTTAAACACAATAAAAACTTTTTTAATATTTATTTTGGCATATATTTTGTGTGTGCATAAATTACCGTAGTAGTAGATAGATAAATTAAAAAAAAAAAGGAAAACTTAATTATTTTAGAAAACTTAGTAAATAACTATAACAGCGCATATACGCGTATTGATGCATGCTAGCAACGCTGGTACCTAAATCTATATTCAAATTTCATCGGTTCCAATATTTTGGGCTAAAATGGTTTGATTATTATCCAGTAACAGAATTTAATACGAATTTAAGGGAATTTACTATATCGGGTAAGCCAAAAAAAAAATTGTATGTAAAAACCTAATATTTTTGACTTGATTTAACTGATTGCTGTGGTTTTGGGGATAGTTTACTCGCTATCATAATATAGAGCTAATTTACGACAGGTTGATAAACTCGTACCCGAGCGGCAATTAAACGAGTTACATGTAATTCACACTCTATATCATGCTTAATCGAAAATTTTTTGTTGTAAACTTTATTAAAATGAATTAGATTCTGTTGAATTTCATTAGTTAATTTACAATAATAAAGGGTAACTATTGAAAGCAATAATTTGTGTTTAGAAATTTTTATGAAGCGGTTATACGACATGACCACAAATTCCACTAAAACCCGAAAACCTACGCCTGCCACACCGACAGACATGTCGGTGTTTAGAGATGAAGCTTTAACCTGGATAAAAACTGGAAAAATTTGAGACTAAATATAAACAAAAAGTTTTTTAGAAAAAAAATAGTAGGTACCGCAAAGTAAACATGCAAAAATAAATTTTTTTCGCTGGTGTCATAAAAGACCGTCAAGAAAAACTCGAAGAAAGGGACTATTTTTAATTCTGGTCCAGATGTCCTTCTGCTATCTCAATTTCTGGGCCTTTGCTGAGTCACCTCTTGATGGTCTTTTATTAATTACTATTTATGTCTCTTTGAATTTTTACTACTCTTACCTACAGACCGAAAAAATTTCCTTAATATTAGTTAACATTCAACTTTATGAAGGCAACAATTAAAATTTGTCTATTCTTGCTCTTAAGGCTTATTTAGCAGTATGATCGAATGCAGAGTTTCACTAATGATAATAAATTTAAGGCATTTTTAACGCTTTCTCCCCAAATTCTAACAAAGTGCCGTTTCAAACTTTTTTTTGTTTTTCCTTTTAAATTGATAAATGATTTACAAAATTTAAAAATTTTGCCACGACAGTTTTGTAGATAATTACAATTCCCAATAATGTTTTTTTCTTTTTTGAAAATTGACAACCAAATTGTTATATGTGTCTCTCTTCAATTCGAGCGATTTACAATTGCTTCAAATCCTATTATATTCTGTGTTGAGAAAATTGGATGAACTTTTAATAGATCATACAGGATAAACGGCAGCGAAGAACAAATTCTGCTTATTATTAAACTAACTGCAGAACATAGACTATATATTAAAATATGATAGCCGAGACCGCACTAAGGTCAGAAATATAATATGTAGCCTCTGAGCGGAAGAAATAATGTGATTGATAACTGTGCACTTTTAAAAACGCTGCATTCTCAGTTTTATATGATATCTATCTTGTATATCTAGGCGAAAAAATTTGTCAAAGTCTAAATTAGATATTCAAAAATATGATAATTTGTTTTGACTTGTCGACAATAATTAAACTACCTATATAGGCAGGAAGAATTACAAATTACAAGTAAATATATATAATGTTTAGAAAAACATTTCTTGGATATCTACACACATTTTTACGGTTGTAGAGTATCTAATATAAGAAAAAAAGTGCAGATAGCTTACCTGTTGAAAAAAAATACTGCCGCAAAACCTACTGACCCTGACCACCTTCCTGAAAGAACGATGAATAAATACTGCAGTGCGTCGAATTTCAGATTTTTACAAGTTTGGTTATATAGCATTTTTTTTATGAGAAGGCGATTTATTTATTTTTTTGTAAATAAGAAGCATTATTTTGATGAAATATATTTAACAATTTGCAAATCCAGGATAGTATTATGATGCATTATAGATTATGTAGTTCTATAACATTAATTACAAGGTGCAGCGAATTAAATATTACAATACAAGTTCTTTGTTTGTACTAAATACTCTTTGTTAAAATATTAATACCTTAACTTGGTAAATCTGATATTGACAAAAATTTACCATACAAGAATAAGAAAGTTTATAATTCGTCACGCTCATTTTTATAAATTGTCATTTTATAAGAAAAGTTTTACTAAACTATTTTGTAGGGAAGATTTATTATCGTTACTAAAAACATCTCATGGTTATTTCAATATAGGACTACTAAAGATCTACAATTTTTTTATTGTAGCTTTTAAAGTGTGATATAGTAATAAACACAATGAATTTTAGCAACACTTACTGAAAAATTTTACACTACACAATTTGAAGTGTTTTTTCAGTGTACGCATATTCTATGTATAATTACTGTTAAAATAAAAACCTGCACAATTACGACACACTCGCACAAGATGTGTATAATTATACCTATGTTAAAGTTCTAAAAAGAAAGAATTAAAATTTATTATTAATATTAATGTTTAAATAACTTTTCGATGTGCGCCTCTGACCTATGCCTGAAAGGAAGGCATTAAGCAGTGCTAGAGCTGTTACCCTTGTGGCAAATACCCTGACGTCTTAGCATTAGGCCCAGGGATTTTAAGGGTAATTTGTTGGCTGGATAAAGAGCACAAACAGACCACCCCTCACGGTGGGGTGCCTACTAAATACTTTTAATAAGCTGGTCTTTAAGATATGGACTTGGGAATTACTAACTTTTTAAAGCCCGAAACTGTGTTAAAAGCATATTTGAGTATAAGGTTTACCCCTTTATTTTAATTTTAGCTCCGGTGATTTAAGTATAACAGAAAAGAAAGTAACCGTTATTCACAATCATTTCTATAAAAATTAACGGATTACAACAATTTTTGCAATTCTTGCTTAGAGAAAACCAACACTGTTTATCTGTGGAAGTCGCCTTTGTAATCTTTCACTTGTATGCGATTTTTTCTAGAAAAGCAATTTTGTGCAGCGGGAAAAAACTTATATCATGTAAATTACAAAATCAAGTTCTTAAAGGATTTTAAATTTTGCACATGGAAGATATTGCTGAACCATCGATGAAATATGGCTTTATATAATGAGGATATACATATATATATATATATATATATATATATATATATATATATATATATATATATATATATATATATATATATATATATATATATATATATATAGATATATATATATACAGGGTGTCCGGGAAAATGTTGGAAATCTCCCGGATATGAAAAAACACGTGAAAAGAATACTACAAGTTCATATAAACTTTTTTCGTATAGGCCTCCTCTTCGGAGATATGGGCTCCCAAAGAGCTCCAATGAAATCAAGTTTTTTACACATAATTATTGAACCACCAGGTATATTCCATTTTTATTTTAATATGATGTATACCAGGTTAGACCCTTCAAATTACTATCCAAGAAAGTGTTGTGAAGTACTCACAGCTGCAGGGACGGACTAGCTGTGACACTCATGACCCCATTTTTTTTACGCCCTGTATGATAAGAACTTTGGCGACGTTTTTTACATACCTTTAACCATTGACTAAAAATTAAGTACTCTTCATTCATGTCGTTAATCCTAACCGTTTTCGAAAAAAAACTCATTTTATTTACACTGTTAGTCCCCTAACTTCTGTCGGGTTGAATATGAAAAAGAGGAATTTTTCCCTGTCGCCAACATAGTTTCAATAAAACGTTAAACTTTAACTGCTTAGTTAAAATCTTCGTAGGAGGGTTCAACATGGGCTCCGTGAAGTCTTATACACTCGCGGGCACGACGAATTGAGGACTGCTGTACCCGCCACAATAACCCAGCATTGTTCCTTATTTGGCCACAATGAAACGTGATTCTCCGTAGAAGTTCCTCCCTACTATCGACAGGAGTAGAATACACCAAGGTTTTGAGGTGTCCCCACAGGTAAAAATCCAACGGCGTTAGGTCGGGAGATCGAGGAGGCCAGGCAATAGGTCCTCCCCTACCAATCCAACGGTTTGGATAGATGGTATTCAGGTGCTCCCGCACAGCAACGCTGAAATGAGCTGGTGCTCCATCGTGCATGTAGTACATGTTTCGGCGGATTTCAAGTGGTAAGTGCTCTACTAAATCGTGAAAAGCGTTCTGGAGGAATTCCAAATAAAGTTGTCCATTCAGTCGTACCGGCAATACGAGTGGTCCAATTAAATAATTACCAATGATTCCTGGCCAGACATTAATTGATTGGAACTGATGTTGATGATGCGAAACAATAGTTGCATGAGGATTTTCATCAGCCCATACATGTGAGTTGTGTAAATTCATGATACCATTTTTGGTAAACCCTGCCTCGTCCGTGAAGAGAATAGTGCTAATGAAGTTTACATTATTTCGTTGCTGATCCAATAGCCAGTTTGCAAACTGCATTCTACGGGGAAAATCTTCAGGAATCAGTTCATGCACTTTTTGCAAATGATATGGATATAACAGCTGTTCTTGAAGAACTTCATGTACTATTGCTCTCGACGTATTAAACTGAGCTGATAATTTTCGAACGAGCATTCGAAAATTATCAGCTCAGTTTAATACGTCGAGAACAATAGTACATGAAGTTCTTCAAGAACAGCTGAAGGAGTGTCATATACAGTATTTAAAATATTTACCTCTAACTGCGGCGTACGTACTGTTCTTCCCCGACCAGCATCAGTACTTCTTTTCCCGAAATTTCCTAAAATTATGAAGAAATTTAATAATATTACCTTAGTAAATGCAATCGCCTACCATTCTCCCTTAGATGTTGGTCAACTCGTTGAAATGTTTTCTGATCGGGAATAGTACGATTAGGATATCTGTCGTGATATAACCTTCTGGCTTCCAAAGCATTGCAAGATGCAAGACCATACATCAGATGTATATCTGCATACTCAATAAACGTGTATTCCATATTTCCATATTTCGAATTATTTCACAATTAATTTCACCACGAAATCCAAAAATCAGTAATTTAATATCGAAATAAAGAGTCAATGTGTCAGCGATGTGAAAGTTGACAAGTTCTAAAATGCAGGATATTTATTTCTTTCGTACCTAGCAACGTTTGCAACAACAATACTTTGTTTTTGGGGCCGATAAAATAAAACGCACATTTTTTGCGAACCTAGGTCGAACTGCAGTTCACAGAATTAGATGTACCTGTTATAGAAATACGCCAACTACATGATGTAAATAATATGACGTTTTTTTCGAAAACGGTTAGGATTAACGACATGAATGAAGAGTACTTAATTTTTAGTCAATAGTTAAAGGTATGTAAAAAACGTCGTCCACAGTTCTTATCATACAGGGCGTAAAAAAAATGGGGTCATGAGTGTCACAGCTAGTCCGTCCCTGCAGCTGTGAGTACTTCACAACACTTTCTTGGATAGTAATTTGAAGGGTCTAACCTGGTATACATCATATTAAAAAAAAATTGGAATATACCTGGTGGTTCAATAATTATGTGTAAAAAACTTGATTTCATTGGAGCTCTTTGGGTGCCCATATCTCCGAAGAGGAGGCCTATACGAAAAAAGTTTATATGAACTTGTAGTATTCTTTTCACGTGTTTTCTTCATATCCGGGAGATTTCCCACATTTTCCCGGACACCCTGTATATATATATATATATATATATATATATATAATAATTATCTTAATTATGCCACAGGCCCGGTAAGTTCCTGACTAGAGTCGAATTTTGGCGATTCAAAACCATCAAAACGAAAACCATGTGCTGTCTTTGTTTATCCAACGTAATTAAACGTAAACAAACATAGATAGTGCCACAAAAATCAAAACCATATTGTTATCCATATTTGTACAATGCAGTCAAATGTAAGTGAATAAAGACAACAGTGGTAAACCCTCGGGTTTGGCTTTGGTTTTGAATCGCCAAAAAACGTCTTAGGTATAATACGTATTAAAAAGTGTTCCCTTTATTTATTTTCAGCCGTAAAAATTAAAATTGCTCTAAAATCCATTTTTTTAGATGTAAATAAGGTCACCTTAATATTTTCTTTATTTAGGCATACATTTTAATATGAATAACTTATTCTTTACGTCACTCGCCGGTAAGAACCAACAAATTACCGTTTGTGTTTAAGAAATATCTTTAGGGAATATCTATCGGTTGTATATTGTATACACTCAAATAATAAAAATTAAAAACATATATTATTACTTATATTTTACCATACATTCATATCTTTTTGTTACAGAATGCAGCAACAACAACTAGCAGCACAGTTAGCACACCACGGAAGCGATCGAAGACAGCCCTTAAGTCCAGTACCTTCAGATAGTGATTCAGATATTTCACTTGGTGCTCATTCGCCTGTGGGTTCTCCAGGCCCCTTAAGATTAGGACCATCTAGCCCAAATCCTATGACCTCATTTAGATTCGGACCTCATTCTCCAGGACCCATGCCTGTGCCGTTTAGGTTTGGTGGCACGCACACACCTCCTAGCTACAGGTAAATATGTATTTTCATTTGGATGATTTATATTGTATTATTACTGAAAATGAAAAATTGACTGCTCAAAAATGGGTATCTTTGCCATGGCAATGATAATTTTTCAACTATTTTTAGCCTCGGAGTGATTCTATGCAGCGATTTCTTTAATATTTCTTATTCTGACTTACCACAACCTGTTAAGCAGTAGGATTATTATACAAGTGAAATAATAAACGTAGTTACTTATCCAAAAATGTCGCAATAATAAATGTATTGTCAAATAGTTGTACCTATAATTAAAATACTTATAAAACAAAAATATTAAATTTATTTCTCGCCTGTGGAATATATACATTTGCCTATATTCGATCGTAATGCTAAATTGAAATCATTCTGCTTTCAGACTAGACCGGCAGTCACCCACACCTCCAAATTTCCGGCTGGATCGGGCAAATTCGAAACTGGATTCGGAATCACCCCCGATGAATGTCGATTCGACCTCATCCACCTACGCGGACGCCGTTAATATGAGGCTGACATCGAACGAGAGTCCGATCGATGTCGATTCAAACAACGACTACGAGACGGAAGTCGGGGTAAGTATTTTATTTGGAAAATTGCGAGCGTGCGAATGCGGATCTAAAATCTGGCATTTAATCGATTGCTATATAACACTACGCGTATTAAATTTGCATCCATCGATTGAAGTGATTAACGACACTCCTGTGCGTGCATATCATATACCTACACACATATATTTTTGGTATAATGTCCCTTTTTGATTTCTAAAATTAATCTTCATTTCATATACACATAAGATAGTTTACCAATATTAGGACTTCATTTGCAGACCACACCCATTTATTGCCAACTTAATTTTCTTTATATTTTATTTTTATTTTAGCTTTTTATTTTAATTTTTATTTCTTTGAATATATCCAAAAACTTAATCGTAGATCCATATTCTTCAGGTAGGTATTTTTAAATATGTTAAAACCCTTAGTGGCCCAAATTAAATTTTCATAAGAAATTACATTTATTATAAAATGTATACTTAATGTTTGTTCTAAACCCCTATTTTATACAAAAAAATTACATTAATCATTTGGTTGTTGTTAAATCGTGTGGTTCCACTGTGGGACAATAAAAGCTTTTTCCTCAGTTTTTAATATAGTTATTGTCACCTAAAAAACAATGAAGAGAAAAAAATAAAGAGTCCTACTTATTTTTTATGAAAATGGACGAAACAATTATTTGTAGCTGTTGGATAAAGTCCAACATTGCAAGACGAACAGTGCCATCTGGTTCTGTCAGGTGCATGTCTTTTACTACAATTCTCACATCACACCTTAGTGCCGTGAGTGAGCCTTACTTATTCGCCGTTCTAAAGCTATGTGGCTTATATTTATTGGAAATAGGCTCTGAGCTTCTGCGACCCCTCTGAGGAACTTCGGAATCAGCACCTAACATTTTGCATAAACACCGGTTCTTTCCTTGAAAATAAGGTGTGTATTTACTAATGTAAGATCTACAAAATGCCAAAAGATTCTGTGCCACCATTTTCTCGATTTACGGTTGATTTCATAACATGACTTGTACATATCGCTTTTGTCGACATATCCCATATGCTGATTGTAGTCTTTCACAAGTTTTATACAGGGAAATTATTTGCTGGAACCATCGTTTTGTTCCCGTGAAATAAGCTGAACATCTGCAGGATTATGAAAATTAATTAGAAAATGTACCGATTTATTATCTCCCCATTTTAGGGCAATAATTCCAGTCTCGCTAAATTTCCAGTCCGTGTCTCCCCTTTTCATGGTCTTGTCTTCCGCAAAGTCCTTTGGAAAATATTTTCGATCTTTTCTGGCAGTGTCAGAGCTATATAATCCATCTTTCTGCAACTGTAGTTGTAAGGTTGCAGAATTAGAAAAATTATCCATATAAACTTCATGATAATTTCCTACTACCATTCTGGTCAAATCAGTAATCACTCTTTCTCATAAGTTGTGTTCACTGCGTTTTCTGCTTTCCCTGTAAAAGAAACAAAATGATAGTTTCATCAAGTGCGTATTTTTGTATATATTTGAAACTGGGATTACTGGGAAACATATCCAGATTCATTTGCTCGAACCCACATTTTGTAACCTTGGTTGATTGGTTTCATTGGCATGTATTGGCTAAATAAAATCCTACCCTTGAATCGAATCATGGATTCGTCTATTGCTTGGCATCGTGATGGTTTGTAAAACTTTGCATAGTTTTCTGAAAGCTTTTCCAACATGGGTCGAAGTTTATATAGTTTATCATATGATGGTTCCCCTTTTTTGGTTTCCACCGATTTGTCGTTTAGATGAATATTACCAAGGAGCCAACTAAAGCGCATGCAAGAGGCAATAAAATGATCTCGAAGTTCTTCTCGAGCGGACCAGTAATCTTTGTAACTAGGTAAATGTTTGATACCCATTAGAATATTTAATCCAAGGAAACATTTAATTTCATTATATAATGTCGTGGGCAGGTGAGTATTTCCTATATCGTTTTGAAATGCATAGAGATTTATTTCAAAAACTAACTTTTGTTGAAGTTGTTCTGAAAACAGAAGCATAAAAATATCCAAGGGGCAGTCAACATCGGCGATCGATTGCAATATCAGGTCCAGCATCTTCGCTAAAAGGTACTGGTTGAACAATATTATGCACGATGTATATATTTTGACCGTTAAAACGTTGGTACGGCCGTCATTTTAGCACCAGGTACTAACACTGCTAAAGGTAATTCATCGTCTGGATCCCAGTCAAGGTTCATATTATTGCAGCTGCCGTTACCGGATCATAATCTTCATTGGGTATTTTGAGGTCCATATCAGCAATTTCTTCATCATCGTCGCTGCTATATATGTCGAATAAACTGATTCATTGTCCGATGGAATGTCATCTAACAAAGTATATAAATCAGCGGGCGGCAACTGATCGAATTCGGAAATGTTGAACTGTTTCTTTTATTCCTAAAACAAAAAAAAATAGATGGTCAAGCGTACTAGTGGTTCCATAAGGAACCACATAATATAAACTCCAAAATATCAAAGAACATTTTAAAATTTTACTAATATACCTAATATTATGTTTAACTATACAATAACAAAAATAATTTCTATATACACACTTTCATATTTTCGTTTTACATTGTAAAACACTACGAAGTTATATTCACACAGGAACAGTTCCAACACGCAAAATAGACAGGGTAAATACACCGGCTACAATGTCGATTTATCATCTGAACACGCGATGCCGTCTACAGATGATTGCTCCCACCACTACAAAACGTGTGGTTCCAAGCTGCCCTTACTGGCCGCGAAGGATTTAATATTTGATATGTGGTTCCAAGCAGTCCACACATGCCCCCAAAGAGTTAAATAAAGTTTCATGATATTATACAATTTATTTAATGATAATTGTATTTTAAAAAAATATTGAGATCCTAGTGACAGAATAAAAGTCACCATATAACTTTTAAAACATAAATCTCTTAAAAATGTAATAATTTGAAAACACTTTGAAACTCACTTTAAAATTCAGAACACTTTGAAACTTTAAATAGGACACTAAACGCCAACTCACAATGAAATTAAGTTGGCCTACATTGGCCGGATCGGCAAAAATACTGCCTTAAAAGGCCGGTTTAGACTCTCATGGAATTGGTGCAAATTGATTTGTGCATGCAAATTTGCGTAAATGAACTGATTCGTTCTTTAAGGCATCGTTTACACGTTCCTGCAAATATACCAATCTCCTGCAAATTATCTGGCAGAATAGATTTTACTCAAGTCAAATTGTTTGGCTTGCGCAAGCTTCCTCCTATGTTTACATTCAACGATTAACTTGTGCAAAGTGGCTTGCACAAGCCAATTGCATGAGTGTCTAAACTGGCCTTAAGAGCAGGATTCAGTGCTCATTACTGATATTTTGTCTTTTTATAAAACAAGTTCTAGTGTAAGTAGCAAGAAAGCAAAATTTTCTTTGTACCTTGCTTTTTAAACCGCACCCCACAAAAATTCTATACGTCTGTCTTTAGTACTATCTACAGGGTGCTCACGGAGTAACATTATAACCATTCGAAATAATTTACAGGGGGATATATTTTGGGGGTCACAATCCAATAGATAAAACTTGAATCACTGAGATTAAAAATCCAATACACGATATTAAAAATTTTGCCTGGCTTGTCATGTTTGTTCAAATATCACCTCAACAGTACAAATTATTTTTAAAATTCAAGATATAGTTTTGCTACGATGAATAGATGTGATCAAAAACGATTTAACAAGGGAATGCGTCATGCCCATGGGCGTACCATCGATCTCATAAAAATTATTTTTAATTGACGCTAAATATAAGAAGGTACAAAATATAAATATAATATAATATTTAATTTTTATTTCTACATATCAATTCAATTTGTAAAAATAGCACCTGAACTGGGTTTCAAGCCCCTCACTCATACAATGTAGATGTTTGCTCATTTTGTCAATAGCAGTTATTAAGTAAGGGTTGGTTCATTTAACAAAATTTAGTTTTAATTGTAATTTTAGTATTAAGATATCCATATCTAATTGTTGGGCTTTGGTCATGTGACTTGCCACAACCAATTAAAATGCAAGTAAGACTAAAATGATAAGAAACATTGTCCATGACTATTACCGAGTTCGGCGGAATATTTGGTAAAAGTTGCTCAACAAACCAGTTTTCAAATAGAACCGCAGTCAAGCCCTCATAATAAACGGCAGAAGATTCAGCAATATTTTTGGCCGAACAAGCAACGCATTGGGCACGAAACCACTTTTTCCTCCGGCATGAATCATTAAAATGCGCTTGCCTCTTGAATAAGGTGTATCCAAGCTACAATTTTTTGTTCAATCTACCCACCCGTATCGAACTGCATTATGAGTATCAAACCATGTCTCGCCTAAGTAAATTATATTATATCTAGTTGTTTCCCGATATTCTTTTATTTTACGCAAACAATCGTGTCAGCGTTCAATGATATGGTGCGATTCCATTATAATCATCCGGACATCTATTTTTTTTTGTTTAAAACAACATTTTAACGAAATTCCTCGTAGCCAGCCTTCCTAACATCGTAATTATAACCAGGGTAATCACGTAATTTATCCCGGATCATTTATAAAGTTGGCACTATGTTTTCCTTGTATAAATTGACATTTCTCTGAATAACATCATTATAATAACATTATAACAACATTATAATAAATGAATCTGACTGTCCCGTAATTCCTTTTTTAAACACCTGTAATCCTGTAAATATTTAACATGCTCCGCTGACTTTGCATTTGTAAATCCTTACAGTTAAATTCTGGACTGCTCTCTGTTGCCAGTACCGTCGGAAATTCAACATTTTCCTGACATGATTCATTTTCATTTATCTCAAAAGGTCACCAAAAAGCCATCTTAACAATATAAACTACAAGCCTAAATTTACTTAGATAAATCTCGGTGCTAAAACACTTACCCATTGCACTAGCTAAGTCATCTGAAATCACCCGTCTTGACATTGATGTCTCAATTAACTCCACAATAGAAATACCAGGTGGAAATTTAGACTATCTAATTGGTCATTTCAGTATGGCTAGAGAGCGTCCAGACAATCACACCTTTACTTGCGGTTGGAGAACAAGAATATTTGCAAAGTCTTTACGGGGCCAGTTTAAGACAAAAATGTATCCAATATGCATGACATTTCAGCGCTGTAAAGCTTCATATCGAGTTAACTCGGTATATGTACGTTGATCCCGAATGGACTATTCAAGGTCATTCAATTAGCTTTAGAAATACTACACCAAAAAGCTACATACAGTCTCAGGAATGATCTCTTTTTACAAAATGAGAGCCAGTATTGTTGCAAAAAAATGGGGGGAGGGGGTCAGAAGGATCGTGACCCTTAAACCCTGTCAATTATTTTAAATAGTAATAAGGATATTCCACTGGTAATCCAAAAAGTATTGTATACAGAATTTGGATGAACTATCTTTAAAAACTTATTACATAAATAAGAAATTCAAATTTTATCACCCTGTATGTCGGAAACAAACCGGAGCTTAATGTTAATAGGAGGAACTTCTTTTCTATTTTTGGCTAAACAATCTCCTGCAGAATACTAAGTAGCTCAGACAAATAGTCAAGTTTGGGTTATCCCCTAATATCATAACACCAAAGTTGTTTTTTTCTATTTTAGCGTTTTAAAACTATTACAACAGATCACGTGCTTTTACAAAAGTTAGGTTATTCATCGATATCCTTGTCCTCACCTATCCACAGTTTACATTGTTTTTAGAAAGAACGTTAAGTGTCTACACCTGTCACCATTGAAAATACTTTTCTTATTTTCTCTGGGCAAGCTCTTGTAGTAACTTGTAGTTACTGCTAAGTACTCTTCGCACAGTAACCGTGATATCTACGAAATCGAAAGTTGTCTCAATGTAAATCTTCTGTCTTAATAATATACAAAGTAGAAATCCACAAGAGTCTTCCCTTATCATAATATCATAGGGGCATATCGAACACGTAAGGACCTTATGCTTCCATAATACGCCTTAATCATTTTTTGAACTTTTATTTGAAATAATTTCACTGGGAGAAAATCGTTGTCCAAGAAAAGGGCTTCTCTTTTACATTGCAATTCCCACAGCTCTATAGATTCTCCACGGGAAGAGCTTGCATTTCTTCAAAACATTTCTTCATATTTATCACTTAAATCACGCCTAAAACTTTAATAAAAAAAACACTCCATGAACATGTGTTCGTTAGCGATCTCTTGCAACAAAAAAAAAATTATACCGACCGCTTCTCGCACCAAAACAAAATAGGTATTAATCATAAACTTTGTTAAGGACCATCAGTCACGTAAGATCAAATTTTGGTACCCACCATTACTTTACGCTAGTACAACAAATCTTATTAAACATTATTTATATTTTACATTTTTAACGATCTATTTTCTGTTGTTTCAGGACAAACATAGTGGTAATAGCCCAATACGGTTGGATAAAACTCCACCGCAAATTAATCATCAACACTCACCCCCGATGAATCTTAGTAACTTAAGAGTTCCTTCAGAAGGGCGAAAAATTGAAACTCCTTTGCCCCTTCGCCTCACATCAGCCAATCAGCTGTCTACTCCTCCATTAACATCACCATTGCGAGTACAAATTAATTCGCATCCTCCTAGAATGATGACAGCACCTTCACCACATACTCATTTAATGAATCCTCATGGAGGAATAGTCCGAATAGCACCTCCAACATCTCAATGCAATGGACCTGTATTACACAGGCCGTATTCCCCTCCAAGGCTAACGTGATACTCAGCTTTTGGGTGGGAAGAAACAATGTGAATAGGTATATTGTCAATTCGGAAGGGTCAATTTATGGCAGGTGAATTTACTATGAAATACTTATAAATTAGAAATTTCATTTTTCAAACACACCAGAAACAGATTGAGTCTAATTGTTATAGATCTGTACCAGTCCAGTGAATTCCAAACAAAAAGAATTTAAATTATGAATTCAAGATTTCCTTTTTTCATAGAGTTGGTAAATAAAGAAAAACTATTTTAACATTGGGTAGTTGTAATATATATGTACAAGATATGAAAGTTCATAAAACCTTTTTGAAATATAGTTGGGGAACTTAAACAATGCAGTAATATGTTTTACAAAATTAGGTAAAGTTGTATACAATCTATGCGGTAGATTAATTTTTAAAAAAATGTTTGAAAGTTATCAATAAATTACCTTATATGGAGAATCTTTACAAAATACTTTCAATATTAACATGTAGTATATAGACATAATATTAAGATTATTGAGCATTTTTATTCTCACTAAAAGTTTCAATTATTGTAATTTGTATTTTTAGGAGATTTTTCTAATCTTTAATGAATTTTCATTTTTTTCACGCCTGCGCCTGTACGAATGACACCAAAATAGGTGACAGTTTTTTTGTCACAAAAAGTAAAGATGTAACTTTTATGTATAGAGGGAAAGCGCCTTCCCCAGTCGAAAAATTCAAGTATGAGTTGACTATTAGTTCCGAGAAAATTTGCAAAAAGGTTAAAATTTAATTCCGGGAAACGCAAAAAGATCTACCACTGAAAATAGGAAAAAACATTGACGGTTTAGTTCTGGAAAAATTTGCTAAAATGAACCAAAAAGAAGCCAAAGAACCAAAAAGGCGACAGTTTTTTTGTTACAAAAAGTAAAGATAAGCACTTTATGTAGAGAGGGAAAGCGCCTCCCCAAGTCGGAAAATTCGAGTAGGAGTTGGCTATTGATTTCGGGAGAATTTGCAATGTTGACAATTAAATTCCGGGAAACGCAAAACAGATCTACCACTGAAAATAGGAAAAACGTTGACACTTTAGTTCTGGAAAAATTTGCTAAAAATAACCATAATAGAACCCAAAGAACATAGGCGACAGTTTTCTTTTTGTTAGAAAAAATTAAGATAAAAATTTTATGTAGAGAGGGAAAGCGCTTCCCCTAGTCGAAAAATTGGGTTATTGGTTTTGGAAAAATTTGCAAAATGGTTGACAATTATTAAATTCCGGGAAACGCAAAACAGATCAACCACTGAAAATAGGAAGAACATTGACAGTTTAGTTTATGAAAAATTTGCCAAAAAGAATCAAAATAGAACCAAAATAGGCAACAGTTTTTATTTGTCAGAAAAAGTAAAAATATAAATTTTATGTAGAGAGGGAAAGCACCTCCCCAAGTCCAAACATTTGAATACGAGTTCGCTATTGGTTCGGAAAAATTTGCAAAATGGTTGACAATTATTAAATTCTGGGAAATGCAAGACAGATTCACCACTGAAAATAGAAAGAACATCGACAGTTTAGTTTTCGAAAAATTTGCCAAAACGAACCAAAATAGGCGATAGTTTTTATTTGTCAGAAAAAGCAAAGATAAAAATTTTATTTAGAGAGGGAAAGCGCATCCTCATTCTTTTTCATTTTACATTTTTTTATATTAAATTGCTCCATATTTAAGCTATTTAAACTTGACTGCCGTAGTAGGGGTTTTGGGGTAGCCAAATAAGAATTTTATTTTTTCTGTAACATATAGAGGCCACTGAAAATACCCTACACATACTTTTGCTTTCCTGGTATAGAGTGCCAAGGATTTAAAAAAGTGTTCTGTTCTTTTTCTAGGCGGGCATTCAATTTGCTTTAAAATAGCTGTAGGTTTAATAACACTAATGTGCACCGTTTTAGTGAAAAATGCGACTGTGCGGCGGACTCTATTAATTTTACTAAAGTATTTCCTAAGTTTTAAGCAGGTATAATAATCTAATACGCGAAGAACTTAAAAAGGATTTATGGTATTGGGTTTTTTAAGTAGAAATATATACCAAATTAATAATAATTCGAAAAATCAGCAAGCTTGTATTACATGTTGATATGAGGTTAAATCTTTAAATTAATAATCCTCGTAAATTTTAGAGAAACTACAGAAATTTATATGTTTTAGGACAAATTATTAATTTGTCTACTCTTACCGCTCCTTCAGAAAAATAGGTCACTTTTTAGAAACAAATGCTTACCAAAATATACCGTGTAAAATACAAATATGTGTTGTTAGCGTCTCCATGTTTTAAACAAAAAATGAACTCAAGTTTCTATTTGGCAACCTCAGAAACCCCTCTTTGCAAAGTTGTAATCAGAAACACTAAATAATGAGCAATTTAACTTAAAAATATAAAATTCAAAATAAAGTTTTAAGCCCTCTATCTTTCTAAGAATAGAACGATCTCCAACCATTTTCTAAACGAATGAGTTCCTATGCACCATTGGTCTAAAATTTAAAATAGTTGAGTTATGCCCATATTTTGTTTTTAGTCAAATTGGCTGTGAATTTAATAATTAAAATATTTAGACAAATGAATTTCTAAAATTAATCTTTTTTATGCCTTTAATGACACTTGTTACGTTATAAGAATACCAATGATTTGATATTTTATAGAGAAAGAAACTAAATTGATGGCTCGTAGTTTTTGCTAATGATTACAAAATGCCCTTCATGCATTTAGAAAAATGTGTAAGGAATGATTTAGTGTGGAATTTGTAGATAGCCACTCTCAGTATTGTTTGACTGAAAATAAATTATGGGCATAACTCCGTTATTTTAAATTTCAGACCATAGAAAAGGAGTTGCCATCGTTCTGTTCAACGAAGAAAGTGCAAATGGACATAACATCCAAATTTCGCGGTGTCTTGTTGATATACAACTTTGTATTCCATTGTATTTGCATATCAGATATCTAAGATATCCTACATAGGTACATACTTCCAATTGCTGTACTTTCCTATCGACGGTATGTTTTATTTTACAAATATCTACAAAAAAACACGTGATCCCGGGATATTTCTTTTGTGGTGTTTTAGTGCTTTCAATACTTAGTTCTCAGGAGATTGCTCTATCGATGGCAACAGGTTTTTTGCCTTTGTCATAATCAGGCGCGGGTTCAGGGGGGGGATTCATCCCCTCTTTCTTTCATGGTTCTGTTAGTAAATGTATTTAAAAAAAGTATGTTTTAAAAAAATGTTCAGAAAGGCGATATTCGATGGTTTTCTCTTGTTACCGTTTTATTTAGAGGAACAAATTTGCTAATTTAAGCGATGTTATAGCTCCAATAATAAAAAAGTTAGCAATAGTGCAGACTTAATCTGAGACATCTTGCATAATTTCTGTTTCTGCTAGAAAAAAATAATCCTCACATTAAAACTGATGTATAATAAAATAAATTGTACCGCTATAAATTGACCTGTTCCTCTTTAAGTAGTCTTGTTGCAATATTGTATTTTTTGCTTTGGAAGTAAAAAATTGTATATAATGTGCGAAATAGAAAAATTAATATTTGGCGCATCGGCATCGTTTAAAATTGGCAGTAATTTTTATAATTGTGTTTTTTAATTTTGATATACTTTAATACATTATTAAAAACTTGAACATTCAAAATAAACTGACTTCAGGTAAAACATTGGCGTTAATGGATTAAGCTACATTTAATATGTGTACACTACTAAAACTAAACAACGAAAGAAAGTGGACACAGTCGCGATACAATCAGTCGCGCGACTGATTCCCGTTTGCATTGCTACTCAAGGATCTATTTTGCATCATAAGCTGGTGTATAAAAGTACACAAAGTGAATTGCGACAGTATGGCGCTTGCATCGATTGTATCGTTCCTGTTCCGATACAATGAGTATCCGCGTACAAAGGTTCTAAAAATGAAAAATTAGGTTATACTGTTGAACGTCGACTGGAGTAAACCCATTGACATTTCACAATTATTCATTCGGCTTAATAAACATCGGATCGAAAAAAAGGAAAGGGTTGAGTGACTTAAGAAATCAATTTGTCTTTATCAAAATCCGATGTAAGGACAATTATTACGAAAAGTTGGTACATACCTTGTGAAAAGTCAACTAGCATACAGGGAAGAAACAAAAATTTGACAATCGCATTGGAGAGTACTTGGCCTTTTTACAAATACGGTGATGTTAGCACAGATTACTCCTACCAGATGCGAATCTCTTAATAAATTTCCTATATCAAGATTCCGCGGTCTTGGCGATACGGACAGTGCTGCCAGTCGCTTCGAGCGTCGATGCCGAGAATGGAATTTTCCACGCGTTGGGTAGGTTTTAATTCAGAGAAATTATGGATTATATTTTAAAATATTAAAACATGATATTGTGTGGCATTTTAGATAGATAGATATATATTTATTTGACAACGTTACATTCTTTACATGTTTGTTGCAAGTCAAAGGAAAAATGCATAAAAATAAATAACACATTACTAAATAACAATTGTAACCAACCAGATACAAAAAATATTCTTATTTTTAGTAAAAAACACATAAAAAAACATATAAATACAAGTATTTAGCTCACAGACGGTGCCTCCATGTATTCATTAACAGAATAAAAGCAGTTTTCTAAGAAAATTTTTTTATTTTAATTTTAAACTTTATGTAGTTTAATATTTTTACAGCATTGCCAAGTTTGTTATACAGAGATACATTTAATGCATTTCGCTCAGCATTTACAAGTCGATACCTTGGAATCAGCAACGTGTTCGAAGATCTTGTACCGTACGTATGATTGTATGATAGTTTGGTGAATCTTTCATAGTGGGAGTGGATTTCAAGGAGGGTATGATAAATATAAATACAAGGAAGAGGCATAATACCAAGTTTTTTAAAAATTGCTCGACATGAATCACGGGGGCCAAGATCATCTATAGTCCTGACTGCCCGCTTTTGCATTTTAAATGCTCTGCCGGATTGGGATGCGTTACCCCAGATAACTGCACCATAACTCAGCAGAGAGTGAATGTTGGCAAAATAAACCATTACCAGGATTTTTTTATCGAATGTTTTCTTAAGTTGCCTAAGCAGATAAATTTGACCACTCAATCTTGAGCAAAGATTATCGATATGAGAAGACCATTTTAATCCATCGTCCAGCAAAAGACCCAACAGTTTGACGTAATTGCCCTCAATGGATGCGCTACTAAAGCTAAATGTTATTTCTTGTGTTTTGTCGTTATTTAGTTTAAGACTGTTACTGGAAAACCAGTTTTGTGCACGAGACAAAGCACTGACAGTGTTTTCTTGAAGAGAGTCCTGACTAACAGAAGAAACTATGATTGTAGCATCATCTGCGTATAAAACGCATCTAAACTGCTGGCCAATTCAAGCGGGACAAACTAAATTTTTGATAAAATTAGAGTGGAATATTTTCGAAACGAAAAAAGATTTTGATTTAACTTTTTCAGTATGTAATTGAATAGTTCTTCTAGTTTTTATACTTCAAGGCACTATTGCTAGCAGTCGCTGCAACTCTATTTTACAGGGTGTTAAGTGAAACCCTGACTTTTTTGGAAAAGTTTTCCAGTTCCGAGAATCTAGGAAGAATTTTTTTTGAATTTTCTTTTCATACTAAAATGATCCATGGTCAAATACAAAAAAACAATTTCTCCGGATTTTCTCTATTTTCATTTGTTTTCCGTATACAGGAGTTAGTCGAAATTATCGACTTCTTCTTACAAAGGAACCCCTAATTTGGCCGTTTATTCACAAAAAGCGAAAGACCAAGTAAATTTGTAGTTTGAAGTAGTCCAGCTAACAAAATTAATACAAATTTTTGTACAGGGTGTAGCAAGTTTGGATCACGGGCTAGTAAATTATTATTTTTTAATTTCTACTACTTTTTCCTAAGTTAACTATTAATTATCACGTGCTACGTTAAAGGGTTAAAATTTGTTAGGTCCGATAACAGTACTGGTTAGAAAGATCCTTTTTGCCCAAACGGGTTTTTCATTTTTTGTCTAGTCCCATTTTTAGTGTTTAAACGGCTCGCATTTTGAACCTAACTTTTTGCAATTGCATCCATGAACGATTGAAGTGAGAGTGCTTTTTTGGTGGTACATAATGAATGTTTTATCCAACCAAAAAACATGTAGTGGCCAAACAGCTAATGATGCTTATTCGAAGAATTTTTTAGCATTATACAGGGTTGCAAAAAATATACCACCTATACTTTATATGGAAGTCATGTGATTTTCAAATTAATTGAATATAGTCCCAATTTTCTTGGAACTTTTTGCCGAAACTGTTTTTGAATTTTTTTGTCTGGTCCCATTTTTAGTGATACAAATGGCTTGCGTTTAAAACTTAACTTTTTGCGATTGCATTCATGAACTATTGAAGTGGACATCGTTTATTGGTTTAACCAACCAATAAAAAAGTGTCGTGGCCATAGAGCTAAAGATGCTTATTCGCTGCTTTTGTCCGCGTTTGCCCAAAACATATCACCTACATTTTATATGAAAATCATGTGATTTTAGAGTCCTTTAGGTATTCATAAAGTTCCTTTTTGCTATATTAATAATTATTAAAGAAAATGTCCTACTTATTATTAATAAAATCTAGTAACGATACAGATAAAAAGAATAATATTCATTCGGAACTTTTTCACATTATACAGGATTGTGCAGAAGTTACTACTTATAATAGAAGCCACGTGTTTCTCGATATCTTTGGATTTTCGTAAACTTCGATTATTCATTATAAAAGAAAAATATTTTACCACTGCTCTAAAAAGTCAGTACATGGCATTGAGAAATTTTAATTAATAAGAAGTGTCTTAAATTAATAGTCACGGAGTACATTTTTCTCGTCAAAAATTGGAGATGGATAGTGAATTCAACTGAACAAGTTATAAAATTCTGTATAGCGTAGTTTTTAGAAGGTATAGAAATTTCAGAAGATTTAATTACTTTTGAAAGTACTCGAAAAGATACGTAATTTTCAAATTTAGTAGTTATTTTTCCCGGCATTACTTTAGGAGATCCAAAATGTAAATTTTGGTTGTTACTTTTATAGGTAAACAGAAAACGTTTTAAATTATAGAACATTTTTTTTACTTGAAGGTATTATAAAAACTTGCAACTAACGAAAACAAAACAAATCTTAATACCTAGTAGGACCTCCCCTTACATTTATTATCTCTTGGCATCTTCGAGGCATGCTTATTACCAAATTATTTACAAATTCTTGCTGAATATTTTCCCACTCCTGAACAATGGCGTCTGCAAGTTGTTCTAGAGTCTGAGGAGGATCTTCCCTAGAACTTACCAATAATTTCAATTTAGACCAGACGTGTTCGATAATATTCATGTCTGGTGATTTTGCAGGCCAGACCATCCTGGTAATATTATTAGCTTCCAAAAACTCTTGCACAATGCGTGCTCTATGAGGTCTGGCGTTATCGTCAATTAGCACAAAATCGTTCCCAAAATTGTTTGCAAATGGTAGAACGATATTGCTTAAAATTTCGTCCCTATATACCTGACCGTTAATGGGCTCCAATGTTAAAAAAAGTTCCGTTTTGCCATTAAACATTACACCACCCCAAACAGTAACGCCTCCACCACCAAAAGGTTCCTGAGGAGCCATATTCTCCTCCATATACCGTTCGCCACGTTCACGCCAAACTAATATTCTGCCGTCCGAGTGAATTAAATTAAATCTTGACTCGTCTACAAACATGCAGTTTTCCCAGTTATCTAATGGCCAATTGCGATGTTCATATGCCCACTGGAGACGTCTTCGCCTATGCTGTGGTAGAAGTCGCACACATTTAGCACGTCGCCGAGCTCTAAAATTAAAATTTTGGCTTAAAAATCTGTAGTATAGGTGTAGGGAATGAACCAATAAATAAGCCAACAGTAGCTTTTATTATACTAAAATGCAAAATTAGGTCAATTTTCATAACGTTAGTTCTAGGGAAGAACTAAGGAACATTACGCTGCAAGCACAAATAATGTGTTTAGGGTCGCCTATCAAAACTTTAATTTATGAACAACTTAGTTCAAGTTTACATTTATAATATCGGTGCGCAAAATCCAAGATTCACGCCTCAGCTGACGTCGATATTATAATAGCCGACTTACTAAAATGAAACACTAAAAATATTGGTACAAAAAATAAGATCTCATTTGAAGTAACTCACCTTAAGTTATTATTGTTTAAAGTTCTTCTAATGGTCCTATTGCTCACACGAATGTGTGTTCTTGCTCTGAACTCCTGGTTAATTTTCTCTGATGGAATTTTTCGCCTTCGACGAGCCTCTCTAACCAACCATCTTTCATCTGCAATGCCGACTTTCTTTTGGCGACCTCCCCCATAACGATAGTTTGCACTTCCCGTTTCGTGGAAGCGTTGACGCAGTCGAGATATTGTACTTCGCCCAACCCCGTACATATCCGCAATAATACTAATTTTTACCCCATCTTGTAGTAAACGCAAACAATTAGCTTGTTCTTTTGCACTTAATCGAGCCATTATAAAGGATAATAACGCACCAATTCAAAGAAGAATACTTTGTTGCCTTGGTAACTGTCAATAGCAAAGAAAATGTTTTATTTTTTGGCCTACTAGATCTTTTGACTAAGAAATAGAAACGCCGCTAAATTAACAGAAATCCACCTGCAAAGTATAGGTGGTATATTTTTTGCAACCCTGTATAATGCTAAAAAATTCTTCGAATAAGCATCATTAGCTGTTTGGCCACTACATGTTTTTTGGTTGGATAAAACATTCATTATGTACCACCAAAAAAGCACTCTCACTTCAATCGTTCATGGATGCAATTGCAAAAAGTTAGGTTCAAAATGCGAGCCGTTTAATCACTAAAAATGGGACTAGACAAAAAATGAAAAACCCGTTTGGGCAAAAAGGATCTTTCTATCCAGTACTGTTATCGGACCTAACAAATTTTAACCCTTTAACGTAGCACGTGATAATTAATAGTTAACTTAGGAAAAAGTAGTAGAAATTAAAAAATAATAATTTACTAGCCCGTGATCCAAACTTGCTACACCCTGTACAAAAATTTGTATTAATTTTGTTAGCTGGACTACTTCAAACTACAAATTTACTTGGTCTTTCGCTTTTTGTGAATAAACGGCCAAATTAGGGGTTCCTTTGTAAGAAGAAGTCGATAATTTCGACTAACTCCTGTATACGGAAAACAAATGAAAATAGAGAAAATCCGGAGAAATTGTTTTTTTGTATTTGACCATGGATCATTTTAGTATGAAAAGAAAATTCAAAAAAAATTCTTCCTAGATTCTCGGAACTGGAAAACTTTTCCAAAAAAGTCAGGGTTTCACTTAACACCCTGTAAAATAGAGTTGCAGCGACTGCTAGCAATAGTGCCTTGAAGTATAAAAACTAGAAGAACTATTCAATTACATACTGAAAAAGTTAAATCAAAATCTTTTTTCGTTTCGAAAATATTCCACTCTAAATTTTATCAAAAATTTAGTTTGTCCCGCTTGAATTGGCCAGCAGTTTATTTGGAGTTACACTGGTACTAAAATCATTTATATATATAATAAATAAGAGCGGTCCGAGGATTGAACCCTGTGGAACGCCGGTCTCTACTTCTTTTAAATTTGATAATTTTCCGTTTATCGAAACAGCCTATTTGTGATTGGATAAGTATGATTGTAGCAGAAATATATATAAATTTATATAAAATTATATCATTAACAAATACAAAAACGTATATCGTTTATTAAAATTACACTACAACCTAGTACAACCACAATTTAAACCATAAAATCAACGCAACAAAACTGATGTAATAACATTTGCCTGTTATCTATTCCACCAAGCCGTTCGCACGCGCTCGCACCGACAAATTCAACGTTTTGCAACAGATTAAATACGGAGGCGGTAGGCACCTTACAAGTTCTCTAAATCGGGTCACCGTCGAAAGCGTAAGATTCGCATCTGGTAGGAGTAATCTGTGATGTTAGTATGAAAAATTGTTTAGAAAAATCAGATACATACTATGTATGTATATATGCTTTAAATATGAAATCGTGGCTTCCTATCTTAATTTTGTTTTTAATTTCTTTGAGTAACCTCTTATTACTGAATTTTTTAAAACATATTTAAGGGATCTTTAAATTAAATTAAATATAGATATTGCTTTAAAGTAAATGTATGTACTATTTTTAGATTTAATTTTTTTGTTTGTTATTCAAGGATGGGTTTTCGTCGTTGCATGTGCAATTATTAACATCAACGAAAGACAATATCGCTTTTTTCCTCAATAGTGTTTTGCCATCCTTTTCAAAATAAGAGTAAAAGAAAAAGAGTATATTTTAGCTTCTCCCTTGTATATGCTATTTGACCTCGAATAATAAGAAGATAATTCTGATAACGGTTAATTTTGTTTTTAGGTATGCATCAACTTTTTGTGATGCGTACGTTTCACGAAAGTCATTAGAAAAAAATTTCACACTTATGGCAAAGGTCTGGTATCACACTGACAATCCTTCATTGGTCCAAGTATAACATACATATTAATTTATGAACAAAATTTGGTAAAACATCGTAATAAGATGGCACACAAAAATGTAATAACTGATCAATGGTAGAATTTTAATTATAATGTGGTTTTAAGGTATTGAATTTATCCCTTTCAACAATTTTTTCTATATTCTAATGAAATAAGTGAAACTACTAGATATTGTTTGTTTCAGAATCTTTACTCAGGTACGTTTTATTCTAGAACATAATTTACTTTTCATTTATAAATTTTAGACATATAGGTTGTTGCGAAACTTCATCGGCAAAATTTACAAGTGCTTCTTTGGCCATAAATAAGAAATAATGTTCCTATTAGCAGAGGTTCGTAAACGCTTCGTTTCCTAGGTACAGGATAAAACGTTCGATCTTGTCTGCATCGCTTTCGAACATGATCTCAGCTGGCACAAACACATTACTTCAATAGCAACATCAGCAGTCAAAAAGCTTGGTTTTCTATTTCGATCCAAAAAAATACTTCTCCCCTTCCAACTTACACACTCTCCATGTTTCCCAAATAAGACCTAACCTAGAGTACTGACCCACATCTAGGGAGCGGCATCACCTTCGGCACTTAACATCCTTAATTCCATCCAAAAGAGATTCCATTCGACTTATCAATGACCCAGTCCTCACAAGAAAACTCTCGTTTCTCGCTCATCGCCGCGCTGTTAGAAATTTATCTCTTTTCTACCGATACTACCACGGATTTTCCTCTGAAGAACTAACCGCTATAATTCCCCCCTTGGCCGTTCCTAACAGAACAACAAGATGCGCGCTACGTATGCATCTGCATGCATCAATATGCAACTGTCCGGCTACAAAAACCAAGAACATCCCACTTTTCTCGCTCATTCATACCTAGGGCCTCCAGATTATAGAACAAATTGCCTGCAGATGTGTTCCCTTCCTCTCCCAACCGCCAATCCTTTAAATCCCGTGTCTGTTACATTTCCCTTCTCTTCAGACGCCCATGGTATGCTAGTACTTGGGCTTGAAGTCTACGTGGGCTGCCTCAGATAAAAAAAATAGGATACAATTTAAATTATATTCCTTTTCTTATTGATTTTACCTATTTCCGGATAATTTATTCCAATTTCGTACTTGCAACACTTTTTGGAATTCCTATTCGAAATACCCTACAGACTAACGTTTTTGGGGATCACGATCCATGAGATCAAACTTGATTCACTGGAATCACATTAAGAATTTAGCCTGGCCTTTATCCAAATATCATCTAAACCGTACAATAGATCAAAGAAATCCAAAATATTAACAAATCAAGAGATAAAGCAGGAATGTTGTCATTTTACGAGTCAAGGCACGTGACCCTTAGAGATATACTATGTCGATTATTTTGAATGTTTATAAAGACAGTCTACAGGTGCTCCAAATAGTATTGCATGTACATAATTTGAATAACTTTTCTTTCAAAACCTGTAAAATAAACAAAAAAAACTTAATAAATTTAAAATTTTATTACCTTGTATCTCGGAAACAAAGTGTGTCGAGCTTGCGTTAATAAAAACGTTTTTTCTTGTTTTTGGCCACAGAACCACCAGCCTCGCCTAAAGTTTAAAAACAGAACTCAAATTGCGAAATTGCCAAGAAAACGCAGATGGGCCTTAAGTTTTCATTAATTTTTAATATCGCGAATAGGTTTGATCGACTTAAGTTCAGAATTTAGAATTAAAAAAATATAGGTTTGCTTGGGGTTTCTGCAGCAGTTTGAAACTAGTCAGAGCCAATCATCTTCAAGGAAAACAGTTTGCTGATCGAAACCGGATGATCACACTGGCTCTGATTGATTTGAAACTGCTGCAGAAACAAACTCTATATTATTTTTTCAAATATTTATAAGATCCAAATTAACCTGGTCTGAATATATTTTCTTTACACTACCAATGTTTGACCTCTTGGTTAGTTTGTGACCGACAAACAAAAACATTTTCTTAATTATTTTGTGAAATTGAATTATAGTAAAAAAGTAAATTAATGTAAATTTGTATAAAATTTTTAGTCAACAATTAAATCTGCACAAATTTAAGTTTAGGAAGAAATGATGTTGATTTTCATAATATTAATATTATCCGGTTACTAAAAGTGGTTAGAGTGCATATATTTTATATTATTTTATTGTAGACTGTATTTAGTTCGTGATGGTAGATATGTTCTCAACGAATTCTAAACAACTATATTATATTATTTATATCGTCATCGTATAAATAAATATTAGAAAATATATTGAAAAATTGAGTTTTATTTCTTGCCCCTTTTAGTTATAAATTTGTGAATTTTATACTTTAAGCACAGCTTACCATAACACATAAGCATCGAAATATGTTGGAAAAGAAACAAAATTCATGGCTTCTTTTGTTATCAGTAGTTGACAAAAAAAACATAAAAAGTAATTTCTTCATTTAGGTTTTAGGTCATTTAGGTTCCTCTTTTAGGGTTTTCACTAAAAAAACGTATTGTCGGGAAATAATAAATTGAGATTTTTACATTTCTACATACCATTTCTACATCTAACGTCGATATATCTGCTGACCAGTGGAGTAGCCAGCATTTTGGGGAGGTGTGGGGGGGATATCAGGATGTTATAAAAAATAGCTGTTCGTTATGTATATGCGCGAGGGCGCTGATCAAAAAGGGGGGCAGTCGTCCCCTGGCCCCCACTTGGCTACGCCACTGGTGTGGATCTAAGTACTACCTGAGAGAAAAGCACATTTCCGGTTCAATAAATGCAAGTTGGGAACCTTACGTTCAGAGTCATTAAAAGATTTAAGACTTAAAAGTTTTTGAGAGTTAAAGTATACTTAGTTTAAATTAAGATCAGACGATCTCAACTAGAAAGTTGATCACTTCGGTTTTGCCAGGTTTTTGACTGGTCATTGTTAATAAAAAATCGTCATTAAAAACTTCTGAATTATTCTAATATTTAAGTATTAATTAAAAATTATTTAGTAGAAGTAGGATTGGAAGAATGATTTGTTATAAATCAAAATCCAACCTATTTATGCCAACTAGTATATTACTGTCATTTTTCGTTTTCTTTTTTACTTTTATAACTTTCATGTTTATATTTTAAATTGTTTTATTGGCATAAATAAATATCTTTATTATTATTAAACAACTGTATATCATATAACAACTATAAACAACGAATCAGTATGTTTAAATATAAAAAAAAATCCTACTTTCCTACATGGGACAGGTTATGTACCTAGAACCTTTTAAGCTTGGCAGTGAATTTGATTACACGCTGTATATTATGCTTTTAACCTGTTAGCCCATTAACTAAATATGTTTATTCAATTTTTGATTCGTAACTTCTAAGAAAACTGTCTGTTCCATTGTCTGCCAATTAGTAAAAATTAATCATTTTAAAGACAAAGTTAATGTTCTAAATAAGATGTAGTTAAAAAATGTTTACTTTAATTATCGTCATAAAATTATTATGTTTAATTACTCCCTTTCAAGAGGCAATTTGTATGTTCAATCCATGCCTGGAGCCATATTTAATATATCATACGCTTAACGACTTGAATTAAAGTAATTAATTAATTAAATGCCGCTCTCTATTAGCAAGTTTAAATTAAGTTACGGGACCACCTATGTCTAATTGTCCAGTTACTGAGGATAACGTATACAAAAATTAACTTGGTGTCGTTGGAACAGGGAAAAGGCATACCTAAGATAATGACAACAATTGTTGTTCCTTAACTGATCCTTGTTTAATACTTTTAGGTATATCTCATACTTCGAGGGGTGGTAATACACTATGTTTTTTCCTACTATTGGAAAAAGATTGCAATAGGAAAACAATTCGTTTGACTATTTTTTACACGATTCTATGGTACACACATTTCTAAGAAAATGTGATTGCTAGTTAAAGTTTGGATTTTTATATATTTTGAAGCTGCAAATTTATCGTCGCTGTGCTTGTCAAGTTTCAAAATGAAGTTTTTTGACATTTTTTATGCTTTTTATGTTGTTTGTATATACAGGGTATCCCAGAATTTTCTTAACAAGCGATATCTCAGATATTGGAAACACTATAAAAATTAACACAGCGGTATTTTTTAGGATCTCGACTTGGTTTTCACATGATTCCTTCGAAATATATTTTTACTGTTTTAACCCATAAAAATTCACCCTCACTCCTTTATTTCCAAATGGCATACCCTATTTTTTTCTGCAAAAATAGAATCCTTATTTCACTTCACAACATGCAGTGTCTCATTTTTGTGGTTCTCGATACAAAGTTGGTAAAATTAAATTTTGTAAAATAAGTGTTACCATTGTGAATTACCGATTATTAACTTGTTTCTTTAAAAATGTTAATTTTAGGCTGGTATGAAAGAAAATTGCTCAGATTATTTGCCACAAAAATAAAAATTAAAACGGTGAAACAATACTTTTAAAAAACATTTTCGTATTTGTTTCCTGATATTTCCATGAAATTTCCATAAAAGATAGGAATAAATATCCCAAATAAGCTTATTACCAGATATAAAAAAGTAAGATTTCTATTTTTGTGAAAAAAACGAGGGGCCTAATTTGTAACGTTAGGGGTGGGGGTGGATTTTTGAGGTTGACGTAATGAAAAATGATTTCGAGGATATGTGGAAGTCCATTCGATATCTTAATCGACCCCGCTTAGATTATTTGTTTAACTTTTATAATAACTGAGATATTATTGTTAAGAAAATTCTGGGACAATATATTCAGATTGTCCACCATAGAGTCCATACTCGGCGACATATTTCTGTAGGTATGGATAGTGCGGATAACGTTTGTTATGCGCCTTTTAAGATTATTACTATCGAAGAGATTCGTGGCATACACTCGTTCTTTAACCATTCCCCATAACCAGTAATCGCACGGAGTCAGGTCAGGTAACCTTGCTGACCAAGGTAATGGTCCACGTCTTCCAATCCACCGTCTAGTAAATGTGTCGTCCAAGTATCTTCGAATTTAAAATGTGCTGGTGCACCATCTTGCTGAAAGTAGCCATTTTGTAAGACATGTAGAAGCATATTGTTTTCCACAAAATGCTGTAACATATCCAAGTAAGAATCGCTTGTCACTGTAGGAGCATTAAAAAATATGGATCTATTTTAGGTATCATATTTAGAAATAGGACACCATACGTTAATCTTAGGAGAATTTCGAACGTGCTCTCTTATATAGTTCATGGGGATTCTGTGTAGCCCAAATGACGCAATTAGGTGCATTAACTTTTCCACTCACATGAAATGTGGCTTCATCAGACATAAGAAACACAAGGGAAGGATCTATTTCTACAATTTAAATTATTCTAATAATCAGTTTTTTATGCTAATAATTAAAAACTGAAACAATTACCGATTTATTTAAGTTATCATACGTTTAATCATACATTTAATACCACGAAGGTGCTTAAGCCAAGCCATTGTCCTTCAGCAAGAGGAGAAGACACCATTAATGAGAATGAATGACGTCGCCTCCTCTTGCGATTTTTGTACCTTTAAGGCCGAGTTTATACTACGGGGTGACCGGCGATAGGCTACGGGTGATAGGTGTCAAGAGACAGGTGCAGTATGGTAATAATTGTATCACCCACCAGGATGCTACCTAGCTAGGTGTAATAAAATACTTTACTCAATTTGAAAATGTCGTTCAAAATGCGTCGTATGTTTTTAATGCTAGAAAGTAAAGACGCTGAAGCTGACCTGATCAACAATATCCGTATTTTTATGATTAGGATCTGCATCGTTCCAAATTGCAGGTCTTGTCTGCACTTCACCAATTGAAATCTCTCGATCTTCCCTAGAAATCACGCATGGAATATCTCTTGATAATGGCGGGAATACTGGGTGTAGTCATCCGTGTTTGTCCCGTGTCTACAGACACGAGAGGCGGCCGTCGATGCCTCCGCACTGACACCTGCCTGATGGTAGTATACCGTCCCACCACCCGCCAACCGCGGCCTGATATCTATAAGTATTAATGTGGCGTTAGGGTACAAAGGCAAAGCGACGAGGTAAGCGACGCGGCTTGAATTCGATCGTGTATACGTATGAAGCCCAACATAGTAACGAGGTTGCAGCAGCGTTAACTATGTACGTGTCTCCTGCCCCGTTGCGTACCTTGTCGCTTTCTCTCGCCTCGTCCCTCCACTATGTTTCTACCCTTAGTCAAAGTCTAAGCGTCTTTTGTCTTTAGTCTTAACAGAGTCTTTGGTCTTAACAGCTTGGGGAAAAACTAGCATTTTGTTCTCTTCGCACATTATACGTGTGTAAGATAAATAAAGAGGAGAGAGAAATCGCTAAACATCCGACTTCTCACGTCGCGTCGTCGCTATAGCTTTCCGAGCCATCTGCATTCCACTGAGCAAACCTGTTAAAAGACAGTTCCGAATGAAAATAATCCATTTTTCCACACAAAAACTCAAACACTCAAAAAAGCAAGCAAATATATTTAGCTCGAAAATATCGAGGTGAAAAAAATGCGCATGTGATTGTTCAGGTTGCTCGCTACGTCATAAAAGAACGACACCAGAACGAAAAGAACAAATTGAATAAATTTAATAATTTACCAATAAACATCGTACGGAGAGAAATGCAAGTATTATAAGTATAACAGAGAAAGTACCTATGTGAAGTGTTAAATTAGGGCTGCATGTACAATAATAGTTTTTGCATCGATACAGTCGCTATGCAATCTTGCACGACTGAATTGCATTCCATCGACGCCTTTTGCATCATAATCTGGTGTGTATAAGTACAGAGAATTGCGACAGTATCGCGTTTACATCGCAACTGTTTTGCGGTTGTATCGCGACTGTGTCGATACAAAAAGTATCCATGTTTAATCGTTCAATTGCCCCAGTATCTTATTTTGACGGTACGCTTATGGGTGGCACACAAATCTGTGGAAATCTTAAAACTGCGAATATGCCTTTGCATAATTTTATTTATAAAAAATCTGCAAAAGTTCAGCAAATTTTGAAAAATACTACCTCCCAATTAATATAAAGCGCAAAACTAATAAAGTTAATAAAAATTAAAATACTTACCTCAAACTAAAATACTTCAGACAAAACATAGCGAGCGCAACACACGATAATATAGGGCCCATGCACATCAAATATACGAGGCAAAAGCGACATGACTAAAGTAAATGAAGATTATTTGTAGTACAATTACAACTTAATGCGAGCGATACGGAGAAAAATATTTTCGATTATTGTAAACTAGTATGTTCTTGTTAAAATAGTCTAGTTTATGTAGGATTTTCTTACAACTTTTTTTGGATTTATTAATTGCTAGAATAGATAAAATGACATCTGTGCGGCGCGGCGGCAAAAGCCCTTCACGAACTTCACGTTGCCTTCTTGTTAATAAAAGTTAAGTTTATATTGGAAGTACAAATCTTAAGTAAATATAACATAAAGGACATAATATTATCTTCAACAATATAGGAAAACTAAAGAATGGTTAGAATTAGACACTTTTTTGTGTAGATGATAGGCGGAAAATGGCCGCTATTAAATTTATCCACAATTTCTAAGGTCGAAATCCGAAAGGAAATGAATAAATCCACTTATATGACATGTATGTAATTATTGCCAATAAAAACAGAAAATATTTTTGTTCTTCATGTTATGTAGGTAAAAGGTTTACTGTTCCACTTATTTATACAAATTCCAGTAATTGTTCTCAATAAACAATCTTTATCGGCCTTTAACTTCCAAAACAGGAATCAATTAGAGCTTGAAAGTTGAGTAAATACTAGTAAAAGAAAATTTAAATTCATGTGACCATATAAAAGCATAGAATAAATATTTTGCTTCGAATTAAGCGTCTGGCATTTACAGTATGGACAAACGAATTAATGAATTCAACCCTTTCTACATATTTGATTACTAATGGGATATTGTATAAAAACATGCATTTTATAATGTGAATAGCATTAAATACTGCTTAAATATTAATAATATTTGTTAAAATTGTAATTTTTGAAATATTATATTTTTGCGCTCGGTCGTGGTCAGTAGCGTAACTAGCAAGATTTAGTGGTTTTCATCATAGCTTTAGAAACAAGGAGGCGATATAAGTTTGACATATACAGGGTGCGCCAAACTCAGTGGCCTATTAGAAGTATTTAGAAAACGACAGATGTTTTTCTGAAAATTTGGGTGTGGTTATAGGAAATGGTGTTCTATCGTTTAAAAATATTTTGAAAGAGGCAGTGTTGCCAGATCATTCTGAAACTCATAGCAACTTCGGAATTTTAAATGAGACACCCTGTATATTATTTTACATTTTGATTCTGATTTACAATACAAATTTTTTTTGTGTATAATACCCTATGCCTATCTCTGGTAGTTTTTGAAATATTAATTCATAAGTAAATTTTTGGGGCTAAAACCTGCTCCCTAAAAAATCAAATATTTTTGTGACCAAGGCACCTAGAAAGTTAAAATTTTTGCGGAGATTTCCCAAAATATTGCTTTCTTAGAATTGTGACGAATTATTAAAGTATTTTTATACAGGGCGTCTCAAAAAAATTGTATCTTCGTAATATAAATAAATGCAAGAAACTCAACTTTTTTAAATAGAACACCCTGAATTTTATTTTTTTAACACAAACTAGAACAAATTTCCTACCAAACTGTATACCATGTTCCTATACCTATCTTTAACCGTTTCGAACTTACAGGCATTTTAGAAAATTAATAACTAAATAAAAATGTTTAAAAACATTTAATAGTAGGTTTTGGCAGAATTTGTTTAGAAACAAATGAAAAAGAAAACATGTCAAGTAAATTGGCTTTGGGGAAAGGTCTATTTTTTAAATTATCAAACAAAATGGCAAATAACTCTTATTCTAATGCAGAAATTTTGAATTTATTTTTTATACACGGAGAGTGTAATAAAATTATATCAAGAACATGTAGACGATTCAACAAACTGTATCCGAATTCACCTCCAATGACACCAAAAAAGTTTAAAAGAATGGAAAGAAATATGTTGCAGTATAATAATGTGAAAGCGCCCAGAATTCAAATTAAACCGGTAACAGGTAATGAGGAAAATGAAATTAATGTTCCGGCATATTTTCATGCATTGCCGCATGCGTCCATATACAGTGCAGAAAACGACTTAGGACTCACATATAAATCCACAGAGCGAATCTTACATAATCATAAAATGCATGGTTACAAACTTATTACACTTCAGGCACTTCAACAAAATGATCCTCTAAAACGTGTAGAATTTTGTGAAATTATATTAGTCCGGACACAAGAAGACCCCGATTTTTTAAAAAAGATCATTTGGACAGATGAAGCTAAGTTTTCAAGGGAAGGCATTTTTAATCGAAGAAACTCCCATTTTTGGTCTAGAGAAAATCCCCACTTCGTAAGAGAAAGAAGTTTCCAGTATCAGTTCAGTTTTAACGTTTTTTGTTTGCTAATGGATAATAAAATGGCCTTTTGTATTTACGACGATAACTTAACGGGCGCAAAATATTTAGAAATATTAAGGTCCACTGTTTCGGACTTTTTAGATGATTTACCATTAAATATGCTTGAAAACTGCTGGTATCAGTTAGATGGAGCACCAATGAAGTGCGCATAGAATTATTTAACATGTTTGAAAACAGATGGATTGGTCGACAAGGACCATGGAACTGGCCCCCAAGATCTCCGGATCTTACCCCATTAGATTTTTATTTGTGGGGTACAATAAAAGAAAGAGTTTATAAAACACCAGTTACCTCCAAGCAGGATCTAGAGCCACGAGTAAGGGCAACTCTAGGAGCTATAGATGGAGAAGAAATACGGAGAGCTACAACAGACCATGTAACAACGTCTATTCATGATTGCATAAGAGCAAACGGGGGACATTTCAAATAATTTAGTTATTAGTTTTATTTTTGTATTACTTTTATATTTGTTTTTTTTTGTACAATTTCATTCCTTACTTACCATGTAAGCATAAATTAATAACATTCTTTCATTTTAAAATTTAAGAAAATTTTGCTAATTTGTTTGATAATTTAAACAATAGACCTTTCCCCAAAGCCAATTTACTTGACATGTTTTCTTTTTCATTTGTTTCTAAACAAATTCTGCCAAAACCTACTATTAAATGTTTTAAACATTTTTATTTAGTTATTAATTTTCTAAAATGCCTGTAAGTTCGAAACGGTTAAAGATAGGTATAGGAACATGGTATACAGTTTGGTAGGAAATTTGTTCTAGTTTTTGTTAAAAAAATAAAATACAGGGTGTTCTATTTAAAAAAGTTGAGTTTTTTGCATTTATTTATATTACGAAGATACAATTTGTTTGAGGCCCCCTGTATAAAAATCCTTTAATAATTCGTCAAAATTCTAAGAAAGCAATACTTTGGGAAACTTCTGCAAACATTTTTACTTTCTAGGTGCCTTGGTCACAAAAATATTTGATTTTTTAGGGAGCGTGTTTTAGCCCCAAAAATTTACTTATGAATTAATATTTCAAAAACTATCAGAGATAGGCATAGGATATTATACACAAAACAAATTTGTATTATAAATCAGAATCAAAATATAAAATAATATACAGGGTGTCTTATTTAAAATTCCGAAGTTGCTGTGAGTTTCAGAATGATCTGGCAACACTGCCTCTTTCAAAATATTTTTAAACGATAGAACACCAGTTCCTATAACCACACCCAAGTTTTCAGAAAAACATCATCTGTCGTTTTCTAAATACTTCTAATAGGCCACTGAGTTTGGCGCACCCTGTATATCTGTAAGTGGAAATAATGCGGGCAAAAAACAAGGCACTATGCAATGTTACCTAATTATTTTAATAAAATTATATAAATCAATATTATTTGATAGGATAGAGGATAATATTTGCAACCGTAAATATCCCAGGCTAAAATATATTACTAAACTAAGGGTGAGTAGATTAAGTAAAATGCTACAACAAACGTTATTAATTTCTCGTAGTAATAAAATTTTAGCAATCATAGGCATCAGGTTTACATAAATTTAGGTGGAAGGGGTCACGTGACCGCAAAAAAAATGGTGACACAGTTTACTATACTAAATAAAAAGAATGGTATCCTGCGTATCAACATTTAAAAATAAAGAACACGTGTATTTCGTTTAGCTGCTCATAGTAACATGAAGGGAGTAGAAATTTACCTTAACATTTGACAAAAAAATCGTATTTTTGGTTATAGTTAAAAAACTTGACATCACATCAGAATGGATCAAAAAGAAACATGATTCCTGAAATTAACGTTACTTCATCATTTCATTGTAAAAGGACTTATAACAAGGTGGCAGGTAGGGGAGTAATTTTTTACACCTCCGTCCCCCGTAAGAAATTTTTAAAAAATCCCCTCTTATTACGTCACAGCCAAGAAGATTTAAAAAACCTTTTTTGTTAGGTTCTCATGTAGTTTATTGACCAGTAAAGGAAAGTTGAATTTTTGAACAATGTGTACCCACTATATTGTGTGATATCCCCCCCTCAGGCGATAAACAATCACTAATTTAAAGTAACATATTTCTTTTCGGTTGATTTCAATATCTCCTCTAGTTTTTAAGATATAGCTGAAAATGTTGCGAACTTTCAAGGTCAATTTTTATCCCCGTTAATGTAAATGTCAGCAGCTAAAACACTGATTTAGAACCAAGGTCTAGATACCAGTGGCGGCTCGTGGGAAAATATTATAGATGTTCTATAATACACATGTTAAATAATACACAACATCCATTATTTGAAAGTCTATAGTCTACAAAACTAACAACCGAGGCTAACAATAATAACAACAGAATAACTGCAAATAATTGTGGTTGCTTCGAAATTGTGGTGGTTCTGCTGTTCTGCAACTGAGCTGCCCTTATGTACAGGAATATCCAAATAAAAGTGAATAGGCCCTAAAACTTTTTTATTTTTAAAAATGGAAAACAATGTTAAATATGATAGTTTTGGGAATTTTTATGGGTCATTCATATATTTTAAAAGCAAAACAATAGAGCATCGAATAAAAAAAAATAGTATAAAACATCGATTTTCTCGCCTATTTTAAATTGGATGGTATGATGTTTATCATATCTTTGGATTCTAGGAGACGTTCTAGACATATTTTGTATAACATAACCCCATGCGGTTTTTCAGTCGTTTTTAAAATATTTCAAATTAAAAATTATTTCGCATATACTTTACACGTAACTATCCAGATTGCGAATGAAATACCTGCTACCTTTTTAAATTTTCTTCGTGGGTAGGGCAAAGTTAATGTCTGTTGGCATACAACTTTAGTCATCATGAATTTATAATTTTATTTTTATGCAAAATGAGTTATTCTATTAAACAATAAATGCTGATTTTTCTGGATAGTTACTTTAAAGTATATTTATGCGAAATAATTTTTAATTTGAAATATTTCAAAAATGATTGAAAAACCGCATATTGTATGTTATACAAAATATGTCTAGAACTCTCCTAGGATCCAAAAATATGATAAAAATTATACCATCCAATTTAAAATAAGCGAGAAAATCGATGTTTTATATTATTTTTTTTATTCGATGCTCAATTGTTTTGCTGATAAGAGATTTGAATGATCCATAAAAATCGCCAAACCTTCTATATTTAAGATTTTTTCCCATCTTTAAAAATAAAAAAGTTATAAGGCCTGTTCGTTTTTATTTGGATATCCCTGTACCAGCCGCCCCTGCTAGATACTATTTTTTTACCTTTAAGAGCGATCAAAGTTACTTATAATCTGGACAGCTCTATGATCCTTCATCTACTTTTTGAGGATGGCTGATTGCCAGGCTTTCAGTTATGGGACTTATTTGGAGATTGATAAACTACACTAAAATAATCCAATAATTACTCTAAGTTAATATCTGCAATCCTAAATACGACAGGCGTGGCACATCCATATGACCAAGGATTAATAAGATATAACAGCAAACCATTATTTTTCGTAATAATAAATTTCTAGTAATCCATTTCCATTGCACGGGGACGAATTTAGAGTGAGAGTGGCAACGCCGCAATCACGTGCCGTCGTCTCGTTTATTGGCGGCTTAAAAATGTGCCTATGCGTAATGTTTGGTGTGTAACCTTTCAAACAAGTCGGAATATACGTGTGTAGTATTCCAAGTAATTTTTGGTATTTGCTAAAAAGACTTTATTCATAAAGTTTGAGAAATGGTGCGTCAGTGCCAAGTGTGTGGAGAATGAACTCTTTTCATCCAGAACTGTCTTCCCACATGCATTCGCGTAACAAGCTATCTGACCTGGGGGGGGGGGGGACTGGGGAGGGCCTGGGCGATGGTAATGGGTCTCTCCTCTTTCTTTGTCCTACACACGCACAATGTTTGAAATAAAAAAAGACTAGTTATGAATAAACTTGCTCAAGGTCTATGAGAAAAGACATACGTTTCTCTTATTTTTCGACGTACTCCCTCCCTGTATACTAAATTTCGTTAAAATTGGTGATTACCAGTTTTGTCGGTTTGCTTATAAGATTGGACATACAAATTTCAGTAGTCCAGTTTATTGAGAATATTATTGCAATATATAAGCTGATCTTCTTAAGAAAAATAATTATTACACCTTTTATGTTTCGTTAGGGGAGGCTGAGCCCTACTATATTTGCTTTGTGGGAGCTCTGACCCCGAGCTCCCCCGCAGTCGGCGCCTATGGTTTAAACAGCTGTAGATGCATATTTCGTTTTTGGGTACCTACAGGTTTCCTGGCAGTGGAAACGTGTTGTAATGAAACTTTTGTCCTTTTTTACTCTTTAAAGAATTTTCTTCATAAATGTTGGATATGTCAGTGTCATATGTGTGGAAAATTGGACTCTCTTTATCCAGAAATTTCATACGTTGGTTCGGTTGAATATAAACGGCTCGGAAAGCTATAGCAACGGCGCGCTATTTTCGTTCTTTGTCCTACACACGTGCAATGTATGAAACAAAGCAAAAGGCTAATTATAATTAACTAGTTTTGTCACCCTTTGCCGATAAGTCCATGGTTTTTTTGAAACCTGGGCCTGCAAGTCGGCTAGGTTAGGTTCTATCAATTTTCAGCCAAAAATTAAAAGTCTCGCTTCATTTCAAATTAATACAGATAAATCCTAAGATAATGTGCGCTTGCTTTTAATAAAAAATGTTTGAAAATTTTGCTTGTTCGTTAAATAAATGTGAGTTCATTTTGTACCTACCAATTAATTTAGATTCAGCGTGTCTCAAATTAATTAACCCGGAATTTGTATTTTTTCAAGTTTATTAAGTCCTGGATTTAAATCGGCAAACTACGTACCTTCATAATGATAAAATTTCTATTTAAGGCTTTTCCTCACAAGGGTGGAAAACTGAGGTAGAACCGTAAGCAGAACAGAAGCGCGTTCAACTTTGAAACGGTAGGGAAAGTAACTAAATTAAAATCAAAAAATTATATATTTTTTAAAACCGTGAAAGTTCCAGTTCTGTAGCAATTAATTAATTGATTATTTTATTAAAATACTTGATGATTTTTAGGTATATTGATAAATTATTTTCTTGTTGGTAAAAATACTATACTAATATATAAGTACTATAAATTATTTTCGAAGCACCAACGAAATGATCGTTCGTCGTGTCGCATGGCTTACTAAACTATATGTTATTATTTAACTTTGACAGATGACACTAAGTGGATATCTTAACAATTAAATTTCCCATTTTCTCCAAGTATCTAATTTCAGACAGATTTCCCCTACCTTGCCAGCAGAGGCCGCCCGTGAAATTTTAGATGTGTCGTATCTCAGTTATTACGCATGGGACCCACACCAAATTATATGATGTTACCATTGGGTAGGTACTCTAGAAACATTTTCGTAAAAAATATTCAATTTTAAAATTTGCGAAAGAAAGTAAATTTTTTGTCCGCTTCACCTGAGATCTGAGAAAGTAGATTACAAAATCCAGTCGATTAAAAAAACAGTATTCAATATGTCCATTTATTAATTTTTGTCACTATTTTCATTTCTTGCTAGGGAAGAAACAATATAGTTAAAACGAGCTCTATAGAGAAAAAAGTGTTTATAAAAAGTTGATTGCATGAAATATCGAGATACTACTCTCCTCCACCCAGAGGCCGTAAAAGATGGTGATATCAAATCGCAGATGCAATAAGTTCCAATAATGTATTAAAATCTCTGTTGTAATCATTTTCGGACGGCTTTTGAACTCTTCCGGATCTTTATTTTTGAGTTTTCAAACAGGACCTCACCAGACAAGTTGAAATCCTCTCGCCGTCCAATTTCTATCCCAAATTGTTCTTATTAATTTCGTTTTCCACAATTTTCAAAAGCTCTTCAAAGACAGGTTTTACAAACTTTTAAGCAAAATACGAAATAAATACATGACGAAGCCGTCGACAATCCATGGCGAAACACTGGCAAGCAGGCGCGGCCCGTGATATTTTAGATGTGTCGTATCTCAGTTCCTACGTTTGAGACCCCCACCAAATTATAGGATGTTACTATTGGGTACTCTAGAAACATTTTCGTAAAAAAAATATTTAATTATAAAATTTGCGAAAGAAAGTTAATTTTTTGGACCGCTTCACCTGAGATCTGGGAAAGTTCTGAAGAAAATTTTATTTCCAAGCTTTTTTCATAAATTTTATCAGATTTTATCGATAGATTTAAAATGTCATTGAATTACCTCTAATATCTTGAAATTAATTGGTTTTTAAAATTTTTACCCTAAAATTTTGTCTAAGAAATAATTTAAAATGTCATTTCTTTAAGGAAAATTAGAATATTTTCACAAAATTTGGAATTTGTAGATAAAATCTGATAAAATTTATGAAAAAAGTTTGGAAGTAAAATTTTCTTCACAACTTTCTCGGATCTCCGGTGAAGCGGCCCAAAAAATTAACTTTTTTAATTTTAAAGTTAAATATTTGTTCACGAAAATGTTTCTAGAGTATCCAATAGTAACATCCTATAATTTGGTGTGGGTCCCATGCGTAGGAACACATCTAAAATTTCACGGGCCGCGCCTGCTTGCCAGTGTTTCGGCATGGATTGTCGACGCCTTCGTCATGTATTTATTTCGTATTAAGTATGTAAAACCTGTCTTTGAAATGATTTTGAAAATTGTGGAAAACGAAATTAATAAAAACAATTTTGGGATAGAAATTGGACGGTGAGAAGGTACTTGTCTGGTGAGGTCCTGTTTGAGAACTCAAAAATGAAGATCCGAAAGAGTTCAAAAGCTGTCCGAAAATGATTACAACAGAGATTTTAATACATTATTGAAACTTATTGCATCTGCGATTTGATATATCACCATCTTTTATGGCATCTGGAGGGGAGCAGGTAGTATCTCGATATTTCATGCAATCAGCTTTTTATAAACCCTTTTTTCTCTATAGAGCTCGTTTTAACTATATTGTTTCGTCCCTAGCAAGAAATGAAAATAGTGACAAAAATTAATAAACGGAAATATTGAATACTGTTTTCTTAATCGACTGGATTTTGTAATCTGTTTCAAAAAAAGCTCGTGTCATCCCAGCAAATACAGCTACGTGTATCATTTACACGAATATCATGTAACACCTTCAACTGTTATGGAACAAGGCCTTAGGTAACATGTGACATAATATCAACCTATAGTAGAGGTGGAGTATGCAGAATGTCCCCATATGTTACATTTTCTTGTTATATACATACATCATTCTGTTTCATATTGACAGTTATTCCTTCAATTTTTTTCAGCTCGAGGCTCCATTTCTTAATAAACTCATTGCATTAGTTAACCTTAATCAGTATTGTTTCATTACACTAAAGAATTTCAGAGTTGGATTTTTACTACATTATTCTATTGGAATGAAAACGTTGGATTTAGAAACCTGTTGGCATTAGAAAATTTTGAAATAAAACTCATGTAGGTATAAAATGTACAAAATTCTAAACGAATTGCATCTTCCATTCGTTCGCGTAAACGTGGTAAATAATTTCGCAATGTTCCTTCGTATAGCAATTTCCAGTCGGGATATTGCCCAAAAATACGAAACGATTTTTTTTACTGCATAAAAGCCATATTACAAGTATTCATCCTAAATATCAAATCTAGTATAAATTTCGCATTGGGTTTTTGGCTCCTTTTTTATATGTATGACCTGCACTATTAACATGGATTTATTAGGACTGGATACGGGATGATTTCACATTCTTTGAAGCCAAAACAAATCATTCTAAACGACACTGTAAACACAATTTGTAAACATTGGCCACATCTTATTTTACCTTGTATTTTTGTATAAAAAATACGTTAGAAGCATCACAAGATTTACTAAAAGTAATAAAAGCCCTAAAATATTTTATTTTTCTGCTAAATAATAATAAATTTAAGTTAAAAAGGTTTTATTATTTATAGGATATGTTATTTCTAAAGGTGTTTATTTAAAGTCGCTCCGAGTCATTTATAAATCTATACGTCGCACTTTTTCTTTTCTAGTTCATTAGACAAAGACGTACGTGTAACCGAGTGTTCAGACCGAGGTTCAGCCGTTTTCCTAAACAACCAGCACAGACAACAATACTTCTGACATCTCCAACACTCCAATGCTATTTTATCTCTTTCTACTACCATTCTTGATTCAATTATTGCATAAATCGTTTAAGGAAGTCATTACAAACCCAAAAAAAATATTTTGAAGAAAATAACTAGGATAATTTAGCTACAAAAAATGTTTACTTTACGGTATAATTTATTACAATTTAAAAAGCAGCCATTTGCCCTTATTGAAAAATGACTTCACACTGTAAAAGAAAAAGATTAAATTTTAAATCAAATTCAACCCAATTTTGACTAAATCCAGGTCCACGCCAGATTGATTGAAGAAATTAACACTGCATATTGATTAAATCGAAGGATCTGTGATTAAATTTTCTTATTCAAAATTGATTAACCTAACAATTAATTCTGATTACATCTAAATCAATTTTTATTAAAATTTTCTTCCATAATGATTAAATTTCCATAATACTCTAATCATTTTTTATTAAATATTAAATACAATGTGATTGATATGCAATCATCAGTAGCACCGCCCTTCCCCTCTCCGCCCTATAAAGTACCTGATTAGGGCGTCGATTTTATTTATTAAATGACAATACTATAATACATAAGAAAACGGAACACATTAAAGAACAAACAGATGAAATTATATATAAAAGATAGGTAATGCAAATTCCCAAAGCATGGGAATTGTTTGTCCCATATCATAAACAAAAATCCGGGGAGGTGAGGCGTGGACCTGGATTTAGTCAAAATTGGGTTGAATTTGATTTAAAATTTAATAATTTTTTTTTACAGTGTAAAAGTTGAAAATAATTATATGAAGTAAAAACACGAAAATTATTTACTCATCTGTAAATAAATACATAAAACACTAATGAAGACCTGGCATGACAAATCTTTTCTTTGAAAATACATGGAAAATAACTTACATTGGTGCATGAGTTCCTCCAAGGGATTGGATTCAAGATCTGAGATTTTTGCGTATTTCTTTTGTTTTTGAAACATAATTTCACCAACATGATGTAACAACAAAGTTTTTCAAAGAATATTCGTAAAATTTTAGAACAGGTTGACCACTTCATTCGTTATAACCTCACATTGCACATTGCACTACCACAGAAACCGCCATACCTACTGCCGATTAAATGGAATTTTTGCAGATTGCAGCGGGGTGGATGGATATCAGTACTCCCTTGTGATTAAAAGGTTGCGTACTGCGCATGTGTTGGCGGCTTGGTTTAGAAGTTTGAGTATTTTTTAGTCAGTAGGTGATTGATACTGATTATTGTGATTATTTTAACAAGGAAATATGATTTAAAATGTTTGTCTTTTTTATGCATTTGATCAGTATCGATTTAAAGTAATCGAGAATGAGTAATTTGTTTGAATCATAACGAAGATTATGAAACTGATTTAGAAAATAATTACAAATTAAATCAAAAAATTTAATCCGGCCAATAAAATCAGACATCTCTTGTGGTTAATCAACTGGATTTTTTACTGTGCAGGAGATCAGCAAAAATAAGTGTCAATCTACATGTTAACGTAAAACTTAACCTAAAATCGACAAGGTTTGTTTTTCTCGGAAACAGTCAGAGGGAGGCAAATAGAATTTTTTGGGTTGATAGAGGAATAGTTCGACTATAGCTTCGGTAAAAAAATCAGTTATACAGGATGTTTCGTTTCGGAGCTATTAAACGTCAAAGTCGAAATTTCTGCGATTTCCGTTGAAATCGGGTACAGGTCGCAAAAGTGAATTAAATCGATGTACATTTTCGGCGGTTGTAGGGGAACCGGAGCTTCAGAACTCTTCTGAAACTGGTGAGGATCAGAAAATGGCAAGTAATTCTTTTGAATTTTTTTAGGTCGAAAAATGCCATTTGCAGACCCCTCTTTGGTAGGCTAATAACTCGAAAACAAAACGTCAGATCGAAAAACGGATTCATAAGTGAAAGTTTAAAATCTCAACTACTTTTTTTTTGCAATACATTTACCTCAATCTAAAATCACTGGAAAATGGAAATAGGTACAATTTGGAAAAAACTGGAAATGTATATTTTTGACCGAAATATTTCACGGTTTTTAATTTTTTCTGGAGTCAAAATACTTCAAAATAAAATCCCATATACGTATGATTTTCATATTTTTTAGTTTCTTCATTATCTATAGGAAGGGAGCAATCTCGGATTAAATTTCGATTTTTTTACTTTTTTGCCCTCGACATTGGCACATTTGAATCACTCTGTATTTTTTCCTATCTAACTTTTTCCAAATTTTTCAACACTATCTTATAAAGGGATAATCACAATTTAGAGTGAATACCGAATGGGTTATCCAGGAGCGTATTTAAGGGGTAAAAATAGGATTTCCTTGATTTTTTCCGACAAACCCTCTTTTTGACAGGGACATTATTCTACACTATTTACCTTATTTACTGATTCTTTTTGGATTTATTTTATCCGTTAATTTTCTAAGAATACCTCCCACTAATTTAAATCGGTTATTTGTTCGTTAAAGTTATGAATAAATAGATTTATTTGCATCGGGGACATCTAAAATCTAAACTTTTTGAATTTCCGAAGATTGCCATGAAAACAATGAATAGGGAATATGCATGTAATCCAAAAAATCCTGAAATATTTTTTTTTTTCTATTCTCTACATAAATTAAATGTTTATGGCAGTTGCTGTTATCTCTTTATTTTGGGTTTTATTAACAAAAAACAAGGTTTTATTTTGCAAATTTTCCTGCAAAATCCAACATCTCGTAAAACGGACTTCTTTTGTTTGTGACGTCACTTTTTTTTATTACGTCAACGTTTTATAATGGCTAGTCACGGCTAGTGTAATGTAAATTTCAGTGTAAATCCATTTTCTTGAGTTTTTCCCAAAGACTAGAATATTTAGGCGATAGAAAACCTTTTGTTTTATTAAACAGACTGGTTATAAATGACCAAAACGGCATTTGTGCATAGAAAATCGGAAAATTGGCTGGAAGTTAGTGCTGGTGGATTTGCCTTTACAATTTAGTTAAAAACACTTATTGTTTATTATACTATAAAAATAAATGTACAGCAACATATGGTTACTTGAATTTAGCGATACTAACCTTTACAGATACCTCTTAATGTAAAATTTTTGATTAAATTTGCAGTAGGTACTTTCTTCGACATCGGTTTTTTGGGCACATGAAAAAGGAGGTTTGCAGTGCACACACAGTGATACTTTTGCACATTGGCATACTACAATATTTGTAGTTTATATTTTTAATACATTTTAACGTTTAATAAAAAGAATTATACACAAATAGCACTGTAATAAAAACACAACCGCTACCAGCATAAACAACTAAATCAGCTGGGAAACTAATGCCGGTCTCCATATAACTCTGTACTGTAGCTGTCAGCTGTCTTCTTGTCTTAGTCCGAGAGTCGGTAATCATCTTGTGTTTCCTCTCCCAGAAAAATGTTCTATAATTATTTTTAAAAAATCACCTTTTTGACTTTAGGTCTTGTCGACTGGCATTTTTCTATTCCTAAGCATATAACTTTACAATATTAACAATCAGTTTGGTAAATCAATTGATAGAGGATAGAGGTACAATCATTCGAGAAAATACTGACTTGCTTTCGGACTATCACAGAAATTCTTGATTTTCTAGACGTTTGTAGGTAGGCAGCCCTCGGTTCAGCTTTACGTTAACATGTAGATTGCCACTTATCCTTGTGACGTAACTTTTTTGAGCCGGCAAATGGCTCCTTTTGAAATTGTAATAAATTATACCGAAAAGTAAAATTTTTTTTTAGCTAAATTAACGCAGTAATTTTCCTCAAAATAGCAGCTTTGGGGTTGTAATGACCTCCTTAAACGATTTATGCAATAAAAAAAAATGTGCATATTCCTTATTGCAGTTTATGTACTCGAAATTATAAAAATATGTCAATATTTCGCAGAAATGCCAATTTTTGTTGCAAAATTCAAAGGTTTCTCGACCGATTTTGGCTTGAAGTATACATGAATAAGATTTTCGGAACCTTCTACTTTAAATGCAGGGATATTTCATTGGATGAGTTAGGTACTCATTAAATGCCATTTTTATTGAGTTTTCGATGACTTTAAACACTGGAATTCGCCATGTACTCATGATGAGTCATAAGTTCACTTTTGACGACACAGCCAATGGGTCACGTTCTACCAAAAGCGCATTATTTTGTATACACCCTGTACGAGATAATCTAATTTTCATGTCATATTATGATATAGCAACCTATTGAGGAACCGTAACTAAAAATTCATATTTCTAGCTATGCTGGTGGCGAAGAAATGTTTTTTTTATTCAGACATATTTGTTGCCACATTTCTTAAAAAATAATTTTTATTTCCGAAAAGGCTCAAGATAGGTATAGGACATGTTCCTTAAAAAAGTTTCAAAATGTTTCATGGAATTTAAAAATGTAATAATATACAGGGTATTCTATTTAAAAAAAACAAAGTTGGTACCAAGTACAAGCAGATCTGGCAACGCTGTAATGTCAAAAAATTTTAAAATGGAGATTACGGTCTCCTATTGGCGTAGCCCAAATTTCAAACGGCTAGGTACCATTTTTCGTTCTCTAGATACTTCTAATAGGTTATTGAGTTTGGAATACCCTGTATGTATACGACACAAACACAGTCTAAATTATTGTCCACACTCACAGAAGATGGTCCCTTCATTGCAAAAAAACAGAAATACACCCCGAAAAATCCGCAAATACACTTAAAATATGCCAAACTTTCCTGGATATTAAATTTGACCGGTTTCTGGCGTGCCGTTACCTATAAGTAGGGTCAATAACCTACATGATGGCGTAATAGGCAAACTGCGGTCATTGCGATACGCGCTTTCAGGCCCAGGCCATGATAAATATCCATTTTTTGAGAAACCAATTTTTCGGTAACACATTTTTTGAAATTACTATCTACATTTTTAAAAAGACAAATTTCCGAAAATAGGTATAGGTATCGATTTTCTAAACAGAATTTTTCCAAAATGAAATTTTGCGAAAATATATTTTTTGCGAAAAGTTTGTTTTTTAAAAATTGAATTATGAGCTCTATCAGAGACTATACTTATACCTACTGGCATAGTCTTTGGCTCTACTGTTAAGAACCTGTTAATAAAAAAAAACAGGATAACATCCTTAGCAAACCTAAACGAACGTTTTTGGGTTTGATCAGGTTTTCTTAAATTTGCTGTAAACATGAAACGTTGTTTTTTCGAAAAAGTACTTTCGACAAAAATGTTTTCATGCAAAAAATGTTGTGTTTTAAAAAAATGTGTTTCAAAAATATTCGTAGATAGTTTTTATTTTATTTAGAAAAATGTGTTTTCGGAAAAGGATGCCTTTAAAAAACCTTAGTTTCAAAAAAGATGTATTTTCGAAAACTGATTTTCATCGATTACGACTTGTTTTTTCGATTTTTCTCCTTTGCTTCCTGAAGGGTCACGCATCGCATGTGCGTACAAATGCCACGACAATCTTGCAACTACACAATAGGGTCCCTCAACTGAATTTGGTCTAGGATCCAGTATGTTAATCCGCCTATGCTAATATTGTTTGAAAAATAAATAAATATCTATTCCGCGTAGATATACATTATTATTAGCTATGACTTATAACTTACAGCCTATTATCTATACCAAATTTGTCTAGCAGAAACTCCTCTCTAATCATTGATTTCATGGCATATTTTTGTGATATCGTGAATATCGTCCTTTAAGTGATTTTTACAATAATCTTAACGTTTCCTGCAAAGCAGCTGCGTTTCCTGCTCACAACAGGCGTCGCGGCCAACCAAGGCCAACCGAGGTATCAGTTTCATTGGGCGCCAGAAAAGCACGCTGATTGGCTCTGTTTGTTGACTACGTTACGCCCCTGCTTGTCGTCGAGGCTCGTTATTGTTAAGTGGAAAGATTGATGATCCGGCCCGAAGGGCCTACATCACAAAAGGTTTCGGAAGAGGTAGAAATGATGACGAATTGTCCAGCGCTAATAATATTTACTAGAATTTAATTAATTCCATGTTCCAACATTTATTTCTTATCACTTACCAACGATTTTAAAAGGAAAATCAAGGAAAATGTGTCAGCTTTCTCATCCCCGGACGAATGTTGAAAATATTCCATTGGCAAGTGTATTTATTAAATATTAAAATTTAAAGAATGCGCATCAAAACTATGTATAACTTTAATGGGAAATTTTATTTTTGTTTTTACTCCAAACTGGTGATATATAGCCTAAAATTTATCATCATTGAAAAACACAGATTAATATGTAACTTAGTGAGCTTTGAATATGATCTAAATCATGCGCGCTTTCCTTAATCATGATTGCAAAAGCAAACGAAAAAATGATTAAATCTATTACGGTAATAGTATTACCTACTTCCATGGGCGCCCATTGATTCTAGATTACATAGTTTATACAGCCTTTTATAATGAACAATATCTATTTAAGTACCAATAAATTTCTTTCCAAATTTCATGCTATTATCTAGTTTCTTTTCTTTGAGAATAATTATCTGGTGGTTTGTTTAGGTTTATAAAAGGTGATATGTTCCTTAAAAGCTTCCTCATAGGTACCAAAAAAAACCTCCAATTAACATCCATAAAAACTCATTTCTTATAGCTTTCTTAAATGTTAATATGTCATTGGGTCCCTCCACAGGATAAAACATACTGTGGAGGATAAAACATATTGTGTGGGGCGCACTTACATGTAGCGGTCTAGGCATTCATTACATTTTGTTTATTATGCCTAGACCGCCATATAACTGCCCTCCACGCTTTTAAATTTAATTACCTAGTTAAAGACCAAATGTTTTATAGCTGTACAATGTACAACTTAACAGAAAATCGGGTATGCATGTGTGCGGAGTAGAGGGAGGCGCAGTTTGTTAGTTGCTTTACTTCCCGCACGGGCGCTCACTGCACATCCCGGTGTTGTGTTAACTATAAAAGGAAAGTAATTTTTTTAACTTTTTAATGCTCTACTCATAAAAGCGTGTTTATTAGTTTTTTAGTGAATTAGTTTTGGAACATACAGAAGGTCCCAAAAATAAAATTAATTTTTTATTATCGACTTTACAATAAAAGTTTCTTCATCAAAAGTTATACATTGTAAAAAAATAGCATGATTATTCAAAAACTTGATGTAGGACAATACAGGGTGACTCAAAAAGCTGACAGTCACAACTTAAATTTAAATTTTTTAGCCACTACGTATGCCCTAGATACAATTTTTGAAGAACCTTGCTCTTTTTCACAATGTACAACTTTTTATGAAGATATACTTTTTTGTAAAGGCGATTTTAAAAAATTAAATTTCTTTTTGGGACCCTCTGTATGTTCTAAACCTAATTCACTAACGTAAAAAAACTAACTTTAGTACATTTGCAGTGGCAGTTGACCTTAAAATAACGATTTTATGTCTTTTTAGCTTCACGTGGATTACATTTCACATTTCTGAGTCACCCTGTATGTACTAGATCAAATTTTTGAACGGAAATACTATTTTCTCACGATGCAGAACTTTTTATGCCGAGAAACTTATTTTCGTAAAATCAATAATAATTTTTTTTTCATATGGTAAGAACACTTTATATCTTTTACACCACACGTCACATGATATATAAATAATATTATGGGTTAACCAGAAAAACTACTAGTTTGACTTAGTAAACTTCCACTATATTGACAAAATTATTGACATGTTTCGCTACACTGTAGCTTCTTCGGAATAAGTTTTTACCAAGTATCGGCCGACTCAATCGATATATAAATAAGCGGGCTAATATGGCAGGTGTATTACTGTAAATTCGGGTGTTAATTTATTTTTTTCATTTTTTCCCGAAATTTAGGAGATTTCGTGGATAAGACACATTACATTTGATTAAAATGAAAATGACTCTTCAACAATGACCATGAGGGCAACCATTTAATTTGCCGACTAACAAACCTATTCTATTTCCTTTGTTGCCGACAGTTTATGCATTTATGATGATTGCTTATTTTTTACAAATCCTGACTCTACCTACATCTGCAGAAATTAAAGCCTCAAGATATTTCTAAAACTGTTATGTGCAATAAGCCCTAATAAGCTATTTCTTTCATTCGTCTTACGCTGTACTTTAACAGTGGTAAATTGTAACCTCAACATTTATGTTCAATCTTTTGATAGGATGTATTATACTATAAAAATGTATAGCAAAATATGTTTACTTGAATTTGGGACGCTAACATTTAATAATATTTAGGTAACTTTTTTAATTAACGTTGAATTAACTTTCTTCTGATTTCGGCTGCACTTGTCACATAAAAATGAGTTTGTTCGGGGCACTGACAGTGGTATTTTTTCATATTGGACACAATACTTATAGGATAATTTTTGAGAAATTGCATTTTATAATAAAATAATTACACACAAAATACACTATAATTAAAAAAATAATTCTACGCAAACAAATATATCTATCTACATCAGGGATAAAAATTTCCGATTAGATATGGATGAGTAGATATAAGCAACTCGATGATAATCTCTTAAATTACATTTTTTTCCTCCCAATTTTTGACAGGCTAGTGAAAAATTGTTGTAAATAATGCGATTGATCACGTGTCTGTCAAAAATTCGAACCAGAAATACCGCTTTTGTGAATTGAAATAAGTTATGCCAAAAGTCAAAACATTTTTTTGGTTAAATTATCACTTATAATCTCCCTAGAGCTTGAATTATTTCCGAAAATTTTTTCGAGGTGCGAATTTTTTGAAAATTTCCCGAGGCGTCAGCCGAGGGAAATTTTCTTATAAAAATTCGCAACAGAGAAAAAATTTTCGGAGATTAATTCAAGCTTGCGGGAAATTCGGTACGAAAATTTTATACCAAAAATTATTTCAAAGAAAAAATACAAATTTTGACAATTTGGCAAGCGTTTATTTTGCTTTGAGGTTTGGTGTTTTAATATAAGGTGGCTATTTATATAATTACTTTTTTGACACTTTGACGTTTCAAAGGCGTGCCTAGTAAAATTTTGTTTGTGATTGTTGATATTCTGACATCTGCACGTGACAGCTGTCAAGCCAAGGAAATTATCACTTATTAATTTTTCAACTAGGTCACGTGACCGAAAAAATTTCCGAAAAATTCGGGTTGTTGCCATTGCAACCTGTCAAAAACAAGGCATCTGATTGGCTTAAAACAACTGGTAAAAAATTTTCACTGTAATTTTTTTTTATTTTCACTTACTAAATTCAGTACCTGTTGCATTGTCTGTGGCATTGTTCCACAATGTATGAGGGAAATATTCCTAGTAATTTTCTCTGAAATAATATTTTCAGGTTTTTAATGACTTACTTAAACGATATACAAAATAAATAAATGCATACCTATTCTCTTTTACAAGTGGCAGCGCGGTATAGATAATTGTCTGAATTATACCTAATTCGATTATGAAAATAATTCATCATAACTTAGTAATTCAATTTTTGAAATAATGCGATTCTGCCGACCACTATCTATGAGTAGAGACCAGCTAATTACTTATCAGTTGGTTGAAATAAAGTATCAGTCAATTCGAGTTAGGTTCTAATCTCTGGTACTACCTATGTTATTCAATAATAAATTTGTATCAGTTAATTTTTAGCTAGAACCAACTATGTATTATTTGGAACTATAATCAGGTATCGACTGCTAGTGAACAAATCTTCCATATAAAACAGGAATATCAAATGTGATTTCTTGATTTCAAAAGGTTAATGTGAGGAATATGCTAATTGATTTATTTTCGACCGCTACTTCCATCAGACCTGTTATACACGAGCTGTTGTGGATTTAAAGTGGTCTGAGGTGTTAGATAAACACGGGAGATAAAATACATTTACTTACAAAAACATTTTCAGTGAAAATATACAGCTGTTGGCGCCAGGTGTGGCTGGTATTATTGGCAGATCCTGTCCCGATAGGAACTTGCTTTTAATAACTTTAGTTTTATTTAAAGAATACTACTTGTCTGTCAAATGAGATTAAGTGAAACGTATATTACTTGAATTGCTAACGCGAAATTAATTACTATTTTTTATGTCACATTAATCGTTTTAATGCGCTTGTTTTTTTAACAAGTACTAAGCATGTTTTAACAAAACTATTATAAGCGTGTTTTGTAAAGTTTTATTCATCAGCCCATATATCATGGCGTATTATGTGTAAGCCGGATACATGTAACCCATGTAATATGTTTAACTTTTATACCTACGTTTAATAACATACTCTGCATGCGACTTATGCTAAAAAGGACTCTATACTCACTATCTGAAAGTGTTATCTCCAACAGCGGGTTGCAGAAATTAAATTTAATTCGGGATTAGCTAGGTAACACTGTGCTAAACTCTAATGCAGTGCTAAAATTTAGTCAAATTACCCGTGATTTAACCAGACCTGCGTTAGAAAGAAATCGCTTCGGGTAAATGAAGGCGGTCGTGTAGCTTTCAAGCGTAAAAAGTTGTACCTAACCAGTCTTCTGTTTATTTTTCTTGTGTGTTTTAGACTAACAATAATTATGTAAAACAAAATAGAAATATATTTGGCAGGAAGATCCATTGCTAAAAATAGTAGTGAAGTAAGGAAACTTTGCCATGAAACATAGATACTTTATTCAAGCTCTAGATAGTTGTTTACTCTCAACTTATACTTTTCTGATGTTCCACACCAAACATCTTGTAGAATCTATACTTAGTTTTTAAATCCAAGAGCACAGGTAAATCGTGAAATTCCGATTCGATGAGACCGAGCGGATGCAATTTTATTTCAGTCAATCTCGTGTTCGTCGTATAGCATTACAACTTATAGAGTTCAGTCACAGTTGTCTTCAACTGTCGAGCCATGAAGCACAAGTGGTAACGTCGCAAACAGCGCCGCACGTGGGCTGATTTCATTTCATTGATAACTTGGCCAGGAATGGATTTTCAAACTCGAATAACTTGACAACCGGGTAGCATAGCGGGGTCGGGTTAGTGGCGTTCGATAGTGGATCGATGCAGATTATGTTGTAAAAATGGAGCATTGGTCAGGAGTGCATAGCGCGTTCATTATTGAGGCATACTTCAAGAGTAATTATTCTTACACAGTTGCAAGACAAAAATTTTGTGTTCACTTCAATTTTAGGTATGTGGAGGACGCCCCAAGTAAGACACAAGACAAAAGTGTTGACAAATATTTTGGTTGATTTGTAAATAGGCAGGGTACTGCGCCATCTGTTAATTTAGCACATGATAAAGGAAGTATCTTTCATTTCTTATAATATCGCTTACATCAAAATGTTTACCTACAATACCATTACAGAATGAGTCACTGAGAAATTGTCTCTGTGGTTCGCGCACAACCAAATCTTTTTTTGGAAAAAATAAACGCTGTTTGATACCCTCCTCTTTTTATATCACAATTATAATTTGTTTTACAGTCAGGCACACAACATTTTCGCGGCATGTTACAAATCATACAACACTTTACATCAAGAGAAAATAAAAATACGTAGCCGTAAAAGACTAAATTAAACCATGTGCACTCTGCAGGTATAAATTAATAGTTTACAACAGTTTAAAATCCAAATCACTCGTACGCCATCCTAGCAAAACTTCAAGGAATGTACACAGATATCCAAATAAAAGTGAACAGGCCCTATACATTTTTTATTTTTAAATATGGGGAATATAGTTAAATATGAAAGTTTGCGAGATTTTTATGGATCATTCATATATCTTATCAGCAAAACAATTGAGCATCGAATAAAAAAAAATATAGTATGAAACATCGATTTTCACGCATATTATAATTTGGACGATTTTTATCATATTTTTGGATTCTAGGAGAAGTTCCAGACATATTTTATATATCATTCCCTATGCGGTTTTTCAATCGTCTTTAAAATACTTCAAATTATTTCGCATAAATATATTTTAAACGTACCTAACTATCCAGTTTGCGAACGAAATACCTGCTGCCTTTTTTAATGTTATTCGTAGGCAAGTCAAAGTTAATGTCAAGGTTGACAATAATACTTTAGTCACCGTGAATTTATAATTTTATTTTTATGCCGAATGAGTTATTATGTTAATGAGAGATACAAAATGTTAAAATTGTATTAAAAAATAACAATACTGTTAGAGCGGCAGAGACAATATGAAGAAAGTATTGAAGAGGGACAAAGAACTCCATCATTAAACACCATAATAAAAACAAATAGAAGACTAGAAGAGAGAGGAATTCTTGGCAATGGAAAAAGGAGAAGAGAAAGAAATGGAGAAAGGGACCTAGCGATTTTATTAAATTTTCAAGACAATCCAAAAAAATCAATTCCTGATTGTGTGCGGTATCTCAGATATGGAAAAAGAGATAAAACGTTGACTCATTTAACAGTTCAAAGAAAGTTCAATTATTTTAAGTATAAGTATAGACCATATAAAAGTATGCCAGTTCAAAAGCTTAGTGCCGATCAAAAAGAAAGGAGATAAGCTTTTATCACAAATATTAACGAAAGAATGCGGCAAGATCCTAATTTATTTCATACTATCGTTTGGACAGACGAAGCAACTTTCTCAACTGCGGGAATGTTTAATAGACCAAATGTTCATGTTTGGTCGGATGAAAATCTCTACCGTCGAAGATATTGCTTTTCAGGGGCGTAATTCAATCAACGTTTGGTGTGGGATATTATAAAATAAAATTTTAGGATTCCAGGACCATTGCTTTTTCGGGGAGCATTAACTGGTCAGCGCTATCTTAATTTTTTAGAAAATGAAATCGAAGATATTCTCGACGAATTGACACTTGAAGAACGTCGACGTATTATATGGCAACAGGACGGAGCTTCCCCATAATATAATTGAGGTTCGCAATTTTTTAAACCATCAATATAACAAATGAATCGGTAGATATGGAACGTTACATTGGCCTGCAAATAGTCCAGACCTCACACCGTTAGATACATTTCATTGGGGTCATTTGAAAAATGTCGTATACAGCAATCATAAAGAAATTATTGAAGAAATTCAAAGGAGGGTGAGAAATGAAGTAAGAAATCTGAACCAAAATGATGCTAATATTATAAACACACTTCAGAGGCAGAGAAGAATATATTATGAAAAGTGCGAAGAATTAAATGGCGGACATGATGTTGAAAATTTTTTTTCATATTAATTATTCGCCAATGTTAACATTTATCTGTTTATCTTATAATTAATTTGTTATTGTTTATAATCAGTTGTTTTTGCTTTCAAATATTAATCACTAATAAAAATCAACATTTATTGTTTAATAAAATAACTCATTTTGCATAAAAATAAAATTATAAATTTACGGTGACTGAAGTATTATTGTCAACCTTGATATTAACTTTGACTTACCTACGAAGAAAATTTAAAAAGGTAGCAGGTCTTTCGTTCGCAACCTGGATAGTTACATTTAAAGTATATTTATGCGAATTATTTTTTAATTTCAAATATTTCAAAAACTTTCATTTTTAACATTTTTTCCCATCTTTAAAAATAAAAAAGTTATAAGGCCTGTTCACTTAAATTTGGATATCCCTATACATCAAACAAAAACCCTCTACACAGCTTATTACTATAAAAAGATGGCATATTACTTTAAAGTAAAAGGTACAGGTAGGTATTTTTATCACGTGCGTATCAGCTGTTTACTGTTTCCAGCCTCCCGTGCTCTGTTTCCAGATCATCTACTTTATGGCTCCTTTGTTAAAAAAGGCTGTGATTCAGTACTATTGTAAATTCCATAATATCGAAGAGAGAAAGCATGACAAAAATATATACATATATCACTATACACTTAGAAACATGTTGTGTTTATTTATTGTACGTAAATTTTTACTACATTTTGCACTTAGTATATGTATACATTAGTTAAGCAGACAGGTGACATTATAATATATTATCAAGAAATACAGATTTTTCAAAGTAAGTACATTTTGGACATTTTTCTTATAGATTGTGTATACAGTTCGCTCAGGTTTATAAGTTTTTCATAAATTTGGAAATTAAAAAGAGCTCCACATAACAGCTTAGGTAAACATTTCGTACACTGCAACCAAGAAAGAGTAACATAACAAACCCTTGATATTTTTTATACTGTTTTTAATCTTAGTTCTCACTTAGTGTCCTTTAAGATTTAAGTGTTACAAAAATAAATTACTTGTGGATCTGTTTATTTTCAATATAATTATGTATTTTACAATTAGCTGTTGGTGTTATATCTCATTTAAGTATCTACAACAGTGTTTATAGTTTAAAAGCTTGGTTTCATCAAATTGAATTTAATTCATTTTCGGATTGTGAATTGAAATACTGTATTCAATCGTAATTTCAATCGCGACCATTCATATCGCGATTTTGAAGTGAATAAAACTGCATCCGATCGGTTTCAACCACTCGAAAGTGTCGATGTACACATACTGCAAGGTATTGTGCTTTTTGTTTAAACATAAACCACTTTAGTACGATTCTTCCCAACAGTCTCAAAAGTTTGACATTAAAATAATACCCTGTACATCTATAGATAATAATTGATATCTAATTAAAAATATGTACATTATAAAATATTTTATGCGCATAATTAATTAGTTTTAGTTCATGGCATTTATATAGCAGGTATATTTTAAATCATTATCTGGCCATCACAAACAAAGATCTAAATACCCATTAAAGAAAATAAAAATTAAGATGGTTGTCAAAACTTTAGAAGAATCCCTATTCAGCCAGAGGTAGCTTATAAACCCCGATGAATTTAATCCCTCTGAGGTAACTAATCCCCAAACACAAGGCAAGAGGCGACAAAACGAAGTTCCTGTTCTCACCTTCCATTAAGATCTTTTTGGCTTTTAATATAGGACTTAAGTATATTTTAGTATACAAGGGTGGCTCTGAAACGGTTTATGTTAAGGAGAGGAAATCCGTATACAAATGGGTGATGGTAGTGGTACGATGGGTAGGACCCAATTGTAATGGGCACAGTTTATGCGAATATATACATAAGTATACGATGTGCAAAAAAGAATTGTATGGATTCTTTTAAATTTATTTTAAATTAAACACTCATTGTTATCATAACTATATAACGTAATATGAAAAAAAAAACGTCCTCAAAGTATGCCGTGGAGTCAATTACGCATGTCTTGAATTATTACCCTTGAAAGGTAACATAGGTAAAAGGTATAGGTGAATGAAAAATAAAACTGTCAAATTCCGAAGTTTTTATTTTTATGTTAATTACATTATTGTCATTGTGAGAGACGTGTCCACCTTCTACTTCCAAACATGATCTAAATTTTCTTTTTACAGCATCAAAAACGGTGGTGAGCACTTGGGGGGAGTTGTTAATCTCCTGAAATTTATTTGTAATCATAGCCTGTAGATCTTCTAAATTCTCACAAGGGATTTTGAAAATCGAGTTTTTAATGTGTGACCATAAAAAAAGCCGCACGGCGTGAGATCGCAGGACCGTGGTTAAACTCTTGATAATTTAAATTTTCGACACGTGAATTGGGGCGCCATCCTGCTGGAAATAGCCTTGTCGCATTTCTTCATCGTCTAATGCGTTTACAAAATTTTCTAAAATTTCATTACGGTATCGCGCCGAATTGAGAGTCCCTTAAAAAAATCGGTCCAATTAACCTTCTTTTCGATATGGCCGCCCACACGCCAACTTTCTGTGATGAATGCAGAGGCTTTTCTATAAAGAAATGTGGATTTTCAGAACTCCACATTTTTATGTGTTGACACTTTACATAATCAGGTAAAACCATAAAGTAAAAAAGTTTTTTTTTCAAATACTTTTTCATTATTATGCAAATTACCCATAAACCGCTCTAAAAATTGCCTTTGGTAACAATTCTTGGACTGAGCTTAGCTGATAAGCGTGCGTATGCAGGTCACATTTCAGGATTGTATTGTGGCACAAATGCCGAATAGGGGTTTGTGGGTGTTCATTAACAATTTGCCTTAATTCTCTACTTTCTGTGCAGTTGTGACCTTTGAGTCTCCCACTGCATTCCTTTCTATTCACACTTCCTGTTTCTCCAAACAAAGCCACAGAGCCAAAACTTGGCGAAACTGGTCGAAATCTATGACTACGTGTGGAAATTCTGTTTGAAAATTCTGAATGGCGTTCCGTGTTGAATAAACCTACTGGCCATCAATCCTTCTACCATTTCTAAAGCAACTTTCGATCATAAAAGCTTTTTGTCTGGCCGTGATTACCCTATTTAATTTTCTTAAAGATAAAAACTCTAGAACTTAACAGTACTATTTTTCATTCACCTATACCTTTTACCTATGTTACCTTTTAAAAGTAATACGATACTTTTTCATTATTATGCAAATAACCCATAAACCGCTCTAAAAATTGTATTCGCTGCGGCTTGTTATTTGGTAACAATTCTTGGACTGAGCTTAGATGATAAGCGTGCGTATGCTGGTCACATTTCAGGATTGTATTGCAGGTTCCGTAGGATACATTTACTTGCTGGCATAAACGCCGAATAGGGGTTTGTGGGTGTTCATTAACAATTTAATAGGTTATATAGGTATACAGGTATATTATTGTGTCAGTTGTGTTTCAACTTTGTTTATTATGTTTATGTCCTTAGTATTCTTACTATGCACAGAACCATCATTTTTGTATATGCCAAAAATCGCATAATCTTTTTCACATTGCTTATATACTTAATGAATTTTCTAAACTTCGGTTTCCATAATTTACTGACAAAGCAATATCTGACCGTGTGTCATTAGATAGACACAAAAGACTTCCTATGGCTTCTCTATATTGAAAATGCCTTCATGTTTCTCTTATATATTTTTATTTGTTATAACTTATCATTGGAGTATCTGCTCTCTTTGCATTTTTCATACCAAATTTTTCCGAAACTGTTTCTACATAAAATTAAACATTTAATAAAATCTTTCTAAATTTATATAAATTTTTATTATGACAACATTAAACTTTTTTAAAACTGACAACTACAGATTATAAAATACATTATGATGAATTTTTACGTTTTACGGCAGATACGAGCGATGGTTCGTAAAGCTGAATTGCCGACACAAATTTGAGACCGCGGCCAACGTATTGCGATCGGTTTCCTCCCTTCAAGTCCTCCGTAGTATGAACTTGCATTTCTTGTCAAATATGTGACATAAAACTATTGCCAAGATGATTAATATACAAAGAAAAAGTAACGTACCAATCTGAGCGAACCTCTGAGCACTGGCGCACCCAGAATTTTGTCCTGGGGGCTATTTTGTCTTTGGGAGGGGGGGGGGGCTGACAGCCTGCAGCGTGAGGTGAGGTATCACAATTCGATGAATTTTTTCAATTTACAGTGCACTTTTTAAATTTTTGTGGCTAGGATGTTGGTCTTGGGGGGGGGGGGGTGCTGCAGCCCCCAGCCCCCCTGGGTGCTCCACTGCCTCTGAGTTAAACCTAAGAAAACTCCTGAGTCAGAAATCTTAAGACATATACAGGGTGTTATGAAATTCACTGCATATATTGAAACGGGTAAATCCTGGTATGAATCCAGATTGAAGGAAAATATTTATAAATAGCGCTTTCCAATAATAAGGTGGTAATCGCCCCTTAAATATTCTCTAACTAGCGGTACCCGCCACTGGCGAGAAATAAATGATACCAAATAAGTTGCCCATTCTATCAATAACTTTTTCAATGTAACAAGTCAGCATAAGAAATGTTATTGTTATCTCTGTAGTAAATTCCTTTAAAACACACTTCTTTTGAAAATGCTTAATACCAATATAGGTACCAACGAACACAGACAACACAGTATAGTAATTAATGTAATGCAAGTATGCAAGCTCGGTATTAAAAATAGCTCAGTCTTATAGATTTTGACCTGCTCGTCACAAATCCGGCGGCCAAAATATTTGCCAAGGTTTGGTTTTCATGATACAGGCAGTACCTTGTTTTTATAATGGTACATATATATTTATGGATAATATAATAGCCTTTTGTTGTTTCATTTTGTAGGGATATACCTATAAATGTACCAAGATATGCACGTATTCAGTGATAAGTAAAATTTAAAGTTTCTTTGTATTTGGTAAATATTTGTTGGCGTTATAGTATAGATCTTTTATAGAACAAAAAATAAAAATATACTTTTCTGTATGGCGACTTTATTGCAGGGGTTTATTGTGTCATTTTAAAAATGATTGTATCACATTAAATGCAATAAATATGTGAAACGAAAGTAGACATTTTCATCTTTTGTTTTATAAAAGCTCTATATATAGAAATATTTTCTTACTGCTTAAGGTTCTCTTTGCTCCGCTATGTTTGGTATTGTCAACCTAATTCAGCTTTTTTACGTTTATCTGCTTTACTTTAGCATTTGAAAAAAGTTATGTATAATATGATATTCGTTAAGCAAATCATTACTAGGCTAGTATGAACGCATATTTCAATCTATTTCTTAAATGTTTGGCCCGCAAAAAATTTACGATCATGGTGTCAGAGAAAATGTCACTAAATTTTTTGAGGGCCAAACATTTCAAAAATAGATTGAGATATGCGTTTATACTAAACTAGTATATAATGATTTGCTTAACGAATAGCATATTATACATAACTTTTTTCAAATGCTAAAGTAAAGCAAATAAACCTAAAAAAACTGAATCAATTTTTTTAGGAACTATATCGGGATTGCAAATAGTATAATATATCTTTCTTAGTAAAACTAAGGTTTACTTCACGTAATTAAATTAAGATATTTTTATTAACCAATATTAGTTGTAGGTATCATACCTTCACATTAAATGAATTAAATGATAATTGATACAATTAAGTCATATTTTACTTTATCGTGTAAATTTACTTACAGAAATTATGATTTACTTCAGTTAATTAAACCTGCCAATTAAATAATTAAATTCGCTGAATTATATATTTAATTGCTCGATACCAATTAAATAATTTAATTGAAAGAAACAAATTTTACTTGTGTAAATTAATTCTTTCTCTCTGTGCATATAAAAAAACTGCTATGCTATTTTCAATAATAGTACTGTCTTTGACCACTGTCACATTGGTTATATTAAAGTTAATATTGTGTCAACAAAACATCATTGAAATAACCAAAAAAAAAAAAGAGATATTGCTTTAAATATAGACTTATTATTGGAGTTCAAAAGTATTCCTACTTCTTTGAAAACTATATTACCATTATTTCAATGACCAAAATACTATTGGAATCCAATAAATTTCTATTATTCCTTGGAGTGTTAGAGCCAAAAAATTAAACTATTTGTAAGCTGTAGGATTCAAATTACAATATATCTTATTAAACGAACAAGAACTACAGTTTAAATAAAAAATGTAAAAATTAAGTGAATAATCAGTATATCATTTCAATTAAAATAAACACTCCTATCAAACATTTAAGGTATTAGAGAAATAATGAAAAATATTAGTTCAATGGATTCTATTGTTGGCTGAAATATTACTTCTATTCCTCGCGGACACCCTTTGGACGTTAAAATTGTGCTGTTGCTATTTGTTCGTTAAATAGTCGTTTAAGCTTGCAGCCTGTTTGTTTATTGCATTATAGGTACGTCAAAAATAATAGATCTTTTGCTGGAGCAACTCATTTCATACTCCAATCAAATAGGGATTCAACCTCGGAATGAAAGATAATAAGCTATAAACTTGCATAAATCTTTGTTTTGACATTTTATAAGTTGGCTCAAAAGTCTCATAGAATCTCGAGTACGCGAGTCAAGATATTCAAGGTCAGAAGTCACAAAAATCGTTTTTTGTAAATATCTTGTATCCTTTGCGCTAAATGACTTTTGTGATTATTGGAAAACTTGTATAGCATAAAATTCTCTACAAATTACTGAATAAAAACTTTATAAATAAAACGTTTAGTTTAATTAACACTAACAATTTTTTGTTTTAGAAAAATAAAAAGATTTCCCCATAATTTGGATTATCTTTAAAAAAGTAATTCTAAGCAACTTTTTAAAGTGGTATTTTTCTTTAAAATGAGGAATAAAGGTAGTTTACTCTAAGATTAAGTTTATATTTTTGAAGTTTGTGACCCCCTGTATACAGAAACTATTTTTTTTTACGTAAGTCGCATTTTCTACAAGCAAAATTTTGTATAAAGAATAATTCTTTGTTGAAAAATAAAAAACTCCATCCATTTGTAGTATACGTAACCCCATCTAGGGACACCCAGTATATTAGAATTTAAACAAAAATGTTTTTTTTCTATTAGAAGTTATATTAATTTAATTGCTAACTGAAACAATAATAATAAGTACTTCGATTAAATAAGACATATATTCTGACAAATAAACTTTTACTGAAACCAATGATATATTTTGTATTGAATTTAGAATAGGGTATTACTGCATCAAATAAAATGTTATATTTAAACGACCTATTAAAAACTAATGCAACCTTATATTTCAAGCAATCTTATAACCTACTGGTTAACAATGATATTCTAATTATTGAAAGAAACCGAGTTTGTATTGTGCAATACGGAATAGAGTGTGTCATTAAATGAATTGGTATCCAATTCAATATACGATAGTGTTTTTTCTGGGTAATAAATATTTATCATTAGATATGCCTGTCTAGACATTATTATAATTGGTTTGTCTCTGTCTACGGTAGTAAAATCTAGCAAATGCATAAGTTAGTTACGTGCTTTAGTCTTATTTCAATCGTCGTATCGTTTAGTGTCGTATGGTATTAGTTAACTAAATATATCAATATGCCGCGCGAATGTGTTAATAAGCCAAGCAATTTTTGATATATATGTGGAGATGTTACCTTTAAGAGCCAAAAAAGAAATATAACTCCTTTAATTAAGAAAGCTTATGAGTTGTATTTTGGATGTGAAGTTGGTGATCAAGATAAAAAAATGGGCGCCCAATATTTGCTGCAATACTTGTGCCAACTGCCTTCTTCTTCTTTCCTTTTCACTTCACTTTATCCACCGCAGCCCGGAATAAACCCACTGTCGTCGTGCCAAACCATGTCCTTAAGTTTTTAGCCACAATATCCTTCTCCTTCCTGGTCCTCTTCTTCCGTCGATCTTTCCCTGCAGTAAGAGCTGTAATAGTTCATATCGTTGACCATTTCTCATGATGTGATCCAGATATTCGAGCTTTCGTGTTTTATTGTCGCGATTAGCTCCTTCTCCTTCCCAATTCTTCTCAGAACTTCCTGACTGGTGACGTGGTCTGTCCAAGGAATTCTCAGGATTCGTCGGTATAGCCACAGCTCAAATGCTTCTGTTTTCTTGCAAGAAGCCTCTGTTAAGGTCCTAGATTCAACCCCATACAAAAGTACCGAAAAATCATAACATCTCAACAATCTGATCTTGGTCGACAATAACAGATCGTGCATGCCATCCAAATAGCTTGATCATTCTTAAGAAAGCAGTTCTGGCCTTCTCAATGCGGCATTTAATCTCTAGAGAGTTATCCAATTCCTCGTTCACATTGTTCCAAGATACGTGTACTTTTTTACTCTTTCCATTTGTTGATTATTGATTATAAGTTGATCGGGTCGGATATTATTTTGTGAGATAACCATGAACATAGTCTTCTTTGTATTAAGAAGAAGTCCGTAGTCAAGGCTGACCTCCGTTACCCTGTTCATAATCTCCCGAAGGCCCTCCATGCTATCGGCGAACACCACCGTGTCGTCTGCGTACCTTATATTGTTCAAGCACTCACCATTCACCTTAATGCCAGCATCCACCTCTTCCAAAGCTTGTTGGAATAGGGAATATTTGCTCTGAGTAAATGTTAAACAGCAGTGGTGAAAGCACACAAACCTGCCTAACCCCTCTTGTGATCATTATTTCGTCTGAATCTTCCCCTTGGATTTGTATAGTTGCTGACTGATTCCAATACAGATTACTTATAATTCTCAGATCCTGCTCGTTTATACCTATCGTTCTCAGGACATCCATAAGTTTGCCATGCTGTACCCTATCGAATGCCTTTTGGTAATCGATGGAACACGCATATATGTCACATTTGACGTTCCTGCATCTCTGAGACAGACCCTTAATGCTAAACAAGGCTTCTCTGGTCCCCATTTCTCTGGTTCCCATTTCGAAAGCCAAATTGTGTGCGTCCCGTATGTTCCTCGCATACCTTGAATATTCTTTGGTGGATTATTTTCAGAAAGAGTTTTAGTAGGTGGCTCATAAGACTGATAGTGCGAAAATCGTTACAGTGTTTGGCATTGGATTTCTTTGGAAGCTGCACAAAGGTAGACCTCAACCATAACTTGGGTATTACTCCCGCACTTTATATGTTGTTAAATATTTTCGCCAACCAACTGATATCTTGCTCGTCCAAAAGCTTCAAGAATTCCGTACGGATGATGTCCGGTCCAGGTGCTTTACCCTCCTTTAATTGAGATATGGCATGTTTGACCTCTTCTGTTGTTATTGGGAGACTATCTGGGGAATTAAAGTTCGGTGGTTGCTGAGGTCGATCATCCTCGAAAAGTTCTGTTATGTCTGTTTTCCATGTCTCCTCTTCTCTCTTTTGTCAACTATAATTTTGTTGTCTTTGTTATGTAGTTTGTCATTTGTTTTCCTTCTATACAATCCTGCGGCTTCTTTGACATTTTTGTGCATATTGAAGTAATCATATTTTCGTTCCAGTGCCTCTATTTCATCACATTGTCTTTCAGTTCAGTTTTTCTTCGCCGTTCTTATTTCTATTCTTATACTTTTCTGTATGACTAGGTATTTTTTGTGATCATTCTTCGAGTCCCTTCTTTCTATCTTCGAAATTGGCTTAATGGAAGGGGTCCATCAATGCCATTTGCTGTACCTATGGTTTGGAGAGAAAATCAAAAGAGGCATGGGAAGCCTTTAGAATGGTTGTAACCCATTTCTTAGGAAATAAAAGAGCAGACAATTATCCAGAGATTGTAGACAAACTTCTAAAAGCTTATGAAAATATGGGATGTAATATGTCCTTAAAAATAATTTAATAAAAATTTCTACAGTCCCACTCAGAATACTTCCCCGAAAACTGTGAAGACGTTAGTTACGAACATCGAGAACGGTTCCGTCAAGAAACTGGAAATATGGAAAAAAGATACCAAGGGAAGTGGAATGTTTCAATATTAGCGGATTACTGTTGGGTACTTCTTTGAGATGAACCAGAGGCTGTGAATAAGAGAGAGATTAAAAAACGGAACAAAAGTGATTAGCTGATTAATTAGAATAATCGTTATGTAGCAATTACTATAATAGTTTATTGAATGCCGGAATATTAATTAAAAATGATGTTTATCATATACTTCTTAAAATTATCAAATGGCGTGTGTATTTTTATACAATAAATGGTACTAAAAATTGTGCTCCTATTTTTTATGTACGACCTCGGAAAATTTTTCAAAAAACATTTTGGGTCTATGTCGGTCATATACAATCAAAAAATCCTTATTTTACCTAGGACCCTTAAAAAAACTTTAAATTTGTTGCCTAGTGTAATTAACACTAAAAAAAATTTCAATATCAAGTTAAACACAATAAATAATATATTTCACGGTATTTTGTCACTACCCGCAATACTAAAAACTGAAAACTAATGTTTTTGTTACCTTTAGAGTAAAATCCCTGTAAAATTCATTTCCTCTAGACATTAAACTTAAGAATCTTATACAACTCTAACAAAACAGTAGGTGTAGACATTAATGAAAAAAGAAAAACGTCCCACTAACTAGTTAAATACAATGCTTAAAAGAGTCCACGGTATTTTTTACTATCATCACTATTGAAAAATTAAAAACTAAAAATTTATTTATTTATCAAGGACAACGCCTAGTTTTACTACACATGACATTCGTGAGAAAGCATAGGCAAACCAAAACACTTCATAGAGAGATTTTGCAACTAGAAATTCCAAACCCGCTAACCCATAAACGATAAAATTTAAAGTGGTTTTATAACACATGATTTATAAAAAAAACTAAACATTAAAAAAAAATCAAAATCTTTGGTTGGCTTATAAATTCATTTAGGAAATAAGGTGAAAACTGTGATTAAAATACCACTTTAAATTTTATCGTTCATGGATTAGCGTATCTGCAATTTATTCTTGTAAAATCTCCCTAATAGCGCACACTATGGTAGTTAGGAAATCGGTCGATCAGCTGATTGACAGGGAAGCAAGAGCGAGATAAGAAAAGTTGTCAAAAACCACATGCGGAAGAAGTTCTTGGATGTCGATAATTTTTCACATTTTAGTGTTATAGTTATAATGATATAATTGTGACGGAAATCGTGTTCTATGAGAATAATAATCCTGAAGGCAGAAATCTATAAATTATTAATAAGATATTGTTGGACAATTTTAGCGCAATTTATTTGTTTTTGTGTAAAACAAATTAAAACATAATATTCCCCTCAAAAATAAAATTTTGACAACGTCGCATATGGGCGCGCGTTTGGTCAGTTTTTTGGGTGTTACATAAAACTTTTCAGGTATTCAAGTAAACCAAAAAAAGTACTGATTCTGTCTCTAGACTACCCTAGGAGTCACCCATTCAAATATATTAAACCAGTTCCATAACACCGTGTATACACCACTTCGACGTACCGATTTTTTGCGTGAAGCCGTTTTGGAGGAAAACTACAAAATACAATTTTCATTTCTTTAACGAATTGTCTTTTTATATGTTTAAACCGGAAAGGCACTGTGGTTTGGTTTTAAAGCAAATAACTCAGCGACAACAATATTATAAATTGCAGCATTGCAGCTGATTCTGTGTTCGATTACTTGATAGTTATTTTTCATACAGTGTCCTTTATAATCATAAATCTAAACTCTGCAAATATAATTATTTTTGAAAAAGGATATTTCATGTCTTATGATATTTTCACAACATATTTTCCTGCGCTATTATCATCATATTAACCCCTGTATGTTCTTTTTCTGACAATAAAAAATCTTTACAAAGCTGAAACCAAAATAAAGCCATAGAGAGCCATTTGATGCATCACTGGTTCACCATAATCTCTGGAGATCTCACTTTGGCTTAGCGTTTGACACGGGGTGTACGAATAATTTTGATGGGGCAGACATGCGTATGCTCTAAAGCGGCTTATCAGATGCATGGTTAATGTGTCCGTCAATGGATACCCAGATAAGGGTACATGGCCGTCTAGGATTGTGTGGAATGTTGCTAGTTCACTTCGTGTTTTGGTGGCTGGTTTTGATTTATGTTATGTGTTAGTATTTAGACTGCTATAAAGAAATACGAATGATTTTATCTGGTACGAAATCTAAATGACGGGCGCTATGTAATAATGATACTTCCCACCAGGCGCGGCCCGTGAAATTTTAAAGTTGTATATCTCTATTGCTACTTATGGGACCCATGCCAAGTTTAGATTTTTTAATAGTGAGACTACTAGGAATGTTTTGGTAAAGAAAAAAAAATTTGTAATTTGCGAAAAAAAGTTGAATTTTTGAACTGACCCACCTGGGTAAAAAATTAACACGCTTAGGTATGTTATTCATTATTTTTTCTAAACGAATTTTAGATCATTTTGTCGACAATTTTTAAAGTTTAAGAAAAAAAATGTGTTAGTGGAAAGTTATAGCCCTTTGAATCTTTTGCAACCGAAAATTTAAATTATTTTTCGGTTGAAAAAATTCAAATGACTATAACTTTCTACTAACACATTTTTTCTCTTAAAATTTAAGAATTGTCGACAAAATGATGTAAAATTTGTTTAGAAAAAGTAATAAATAAAATACCTAAGTGTGTTAATTTTTTACCCAGGTGGGTCAATTCAAAAATTCAACTTTTTTTCGCAAATCACAAAATATTTTTTTTCTTTACCAAATCATTCCTAGTGGACTCACTATTAAAAAACCTAAATTTGGCATGGGTCCCATAAGCAGCAACAGAGATATACAACTTTAAAATTTCACGGGCCGCGCCTGCTTACAGGTAGTGCATTACCTATTTTATCAGTTGCAATTTTGCTTGAGCTGTGAACAGTTGTATTTTGAAAGTGTTGTATTTGTGGCATTTTAGCAATGATGAACGTTAATACAGGGTATGTTAACTTTATAAAAACATTATACTTACATGGTTATTTGATACCTGGCAACTTTAACCTATTGTGTTTTAGAAGAGTGTACAATTTTATTCTTAGTGATTTTTGTTCAAACTTTCTGTAAGCTTTTAAAAAAAAGTATTATCTGCAGTTTTTTGCTAATTTGTAGCAAATTTTGCGTAGACTTCGGCAAAAGTATTTACTTTTGCATATCTGTGCAAACTTTTAAAAAACAAAATTTTTTCAGGCTCAAGTCGACCTCTTACGTATGGTGACTGTTTCGAAGTCTGGGTGGCTGCAACCCGTGAAATTTAACAGTTGTATATCCCTGTTGCTACTTATGGGACACATGCCAAGTTCAGGTTTTTTAATAGTGAGCCTACTAGGAATGTTTTGGTAAAGAAAAAAATATTTTGTAATCTGCGAAAAACAGTTGAACTTTTGAATTGACCCACCTGGGAAAAAAATTAACCCGCTTAGGTATTTTATTTATTTATTGTTTTTTGTAATAAATTTTACATCATTTTGTCGACAATTCTTAAATTTTAAGGGAAAAAATATGTTAGTAGAAAGTTATAGTCATTTGATTTTTTCTTAATTATATTTTAGGTTTAAAAAAATTCAAATCACTATAACTTTCTACCAACACGTTTTCTTCTCTTAAAACTTGAGAATTATGAACAAAATGATTTAATATTTGTTTAGAAAATATAATAAATAAAATACATAAGCGTGTTAATTTTTTTACCAAGTGGGTCAAGTCAAACATTCAACTGTTTTTCGCAAATTACAAAATATATTTTTTTTCTCTATCAAAACATTTCTAGTAGGCTCACTATTAAAAACCTGAACTTGGTATGGGTCCCATAGGTAGCAGTAGAGATATACAACTTTAAAATTTCACGGGCCGCGCCTGATCTGAAGCCAAATTTGGTGTGGTAACACAATTAGGTAATAATTATGAACTCGTATAGTGTTCAAAACCCCGGCGAACCAAAACTGGAAAATACTATGAAATTCATTTGTGCCAGCTTGAAATCAAAGTGGATAAAGTGCTCGCGTTCGAAATTCTATTTTGTCAAAAATAAGGTGGCCTCTAAAGTTTGTGTTCCTGAAGAGTAAGTAGCTTCTGCTATTACCATTTCGAATATTCCAATAAAGAGCCGTGGTCGTTATTTAAAAGAGTTCGCGGAATGTTCCGAAAAAACGAAGAAATATTGGTAAAAATTTTGTCAGCGAAAAACTAAGTTTTGCTGCTGATATCGCTGGTTCATCCAACGTCCACACAATTATTAGTGGTGAAGAACGAGTGAACTCTGCAGCAAACATTTTCTCTTTATTTAGATCTAGATTTATCAGAACGCAAGTATAATTTGTTAAGGACAGGCGTAAATAGTGTACACACACATACATAGTGAAACTTTTCCTACTTTATACAGACTTAACCTTTTTAAAAAGTCATTTTATCCTGAAATTTTCTCCGTTTCTGAGACAGCTGTTAAAGTGAATCCTCAACATATTATATTATAGAAAACTGTCAACAGTATTTTAGATCTTGTTGATACCGAGTCTATAAAAAGCATTTAGCGCCAATAACCCACATCTCGACTAGGGTTATAAAAGCGTTATTGTTTAATAAAACAACGTTGTCATCGCCGATGTCATAATACCTTCCCCTACATTTTCAAGACCCGGTATTCTCGACCAGTATCTTGCCCATTCCTCTTCGGCCCAGGCTGAGAGCGCACGCTTGGCCGCTGTATAGGAAATGCCTAACACAGGCTCGGGACCTACAAACTTCGACGCTGCCCCTCTCTTAGCGAGCAGGTCGGCTGCTTCATTGCCCTCGAGGCCTGTGTGTCCCGGTATCCACACCAGGGCGATTTTGTTCTGTTTTCCGATTACAGTCAGCACCTCACGGTATTTCCACACCATATTTGAGGTGCACCAGCTGAATTCCAACGCTTTAAGAGCAGCCTGACTGTCAGAAAAGATTTTTATTGTTTTGCGTGTGTATTGCCGTTTTGCCAGCATTCTTACACTTTCCTCAATGGCGTACACCTCTGCCTGGAATACAGTCGCTAATAGCCCCAGGCTATATGTCAGCTCTGTCTTTGGGTTATTGCCATATATTCCGGCTCCGACACCCTTGCTAGTTTTGGATCCATCGGTAAATAAGCAAATATCTGCTCTAAGTAGGTCAGTTTTATTCCGAAACCATTCTTCCCTTCCAGGATAGATTGTTGTATAGGGCATATAGTTGCTTAACCTTTTAGGCATGATGTCCGAGGGCATACCCAGAATGCCGTGAGCTAAAGTGCCCTCCAGCAGACTTGTCTCCCTCATGACATATGCCTGCATGCTATTTGTTGCATGATAGAGTCTGTACGTGGCCCATCTTGCCTCTCTCTCCAGATATATGTGGAGAGGGAGTAGTTCTAGTAGGGCCTCCATAGATGCCGTTGGCGTGGTGCGGAAGGCACCCGTAATCGTCAGGCATGCTTGTCGCTGTAGGCCGGACAGCTTGGCTTGAGCTAGACGCTGATGGCCCTTCCTCCACCAGACGACAGAGCCATATGCTATCATTGGTCTTACGATCATTACGTATAGCCAGTATATCCGTTTAGGCGATATGCCCCAGGACTAGCCACAGACTCTGCGACACGTCCATAGGGAAAGGGTCGCCCTACGAATCACTGCTTCCATATGTGAGTTCCAATTGAGCGTTTTGTCCAGAATTACTCCTAGATATTTCGCTTCATTTGCAAAAGGAATAGTTTCACCTTGTAAGGAAGGAGGTCTTAAGTTTTCCAGCTTCCTTTTATTAGTGAATGGTACAATGACCGTTTTGTGGGGATTGACGGACATTTCTTCCCTCACACACCATGCGTAGATGGTGTTTAGCACTTCCTGAAGAGTGTTTGAGATCAGCTCCTCCGATTTGCCTTTAATTAGTATGACTAGATCGTCTGCATATGCCTGCACCTCGACTTCCCACAGAGATACCATAGCAAGCAGGTCGTCCACCAAGAGTGACCATAGTAGGGGGGAAAGAACCCCACCCTGAGGACATCCCTTAGCAGCCCTAAACTTGATAGTCTCTCCACCTAGAGAAGTCGAGATAATTCTGCATTCGAGCATAGTTCGTATCCAGTTACATATTACAGGTTCGACCCCTCTAGAGATCGTAGCCTCGTAGAGTGAGTCTAGTGGTGCATTATTAAATGCTCCTTCTATGTCAAGAAAAGCTGCTACCGCTATCTATCAGTGAGTCAGTAATGCTCGCGACAAGGTTATTTAGTGCCAGCTCTGTTGATTTTCCAGCCTGGTAGGCATACTGGTGCGCGCTGAGGGGATGATTGTTTAGTGCACCACTCCTCATGTGCCCGTCGAGTATCTTTTCCAGGCTTTTCAGCAGAAAGGATGTCAGGCTGATTGGTCGAAGCGACTTGGGATGTGGGTCAGTGGGACCCCGCTTGGGTATATAAATTACCCTAGTCGCGACCCAGCTAGATGGTATATAACTCCAAGCTAGACTAGCTCTGAAAAGTCTTATAAGAGAGGGTAGTAGTATATCCAGTCCGATCTGTAGCAGAGCTGGGAAGATACCATGATACCATCATCTCCTGGCGATTTGAAAGGTTGGAAAGAGGAGATTGCACCTCTCATCGCTTGTGCTGTAATTATTTTGTTGACTGTCGCCCAGTCTTCTTTCTGAGGCCGTTTCGGTCGGCATTCACTGGAGACTGTTTGATCAGCCAGAATTAGGCTGCCCGGGAAGTGGTTTTTAATTAAAAGCTCTAACGTTTCTTTCCTAGATTCAGTATAGGAGCCGTCTGGTCGAATTAACGAACCCATCTCCTTAACCGGTTCTCTGGATAGAATTTTGTGAATTCTGGTACTGCTTGGTACATCCGCTATACCCTCACAGAACCTTCTCCAAGATTCTCTTTTTGCGTTGCGGATTGCTTTGTTGTATTCTGTCAGAGCAGACCTGTATTGATCCCATTCACCTATTTCTTTAGCCCGGTTGAATAGACGTCGGACTTCTTTTCTTTTTGTATCTAGGCGTTTATTCCACCATGATGCATTTCTGTTGTCCTTTTTTGCTTTTAACGGACAATTTTCGTGATACGCAGAAGTCACCGCGACCTTCAGCTGTTCCGCGGCGATCTCTATCTGCTCACGACTGTTTATTGTCGTTAGTCCGTTTTGGAGGTGGGTTTGTAGAGACAGTTTGAATCCGTCCCTATCCACACTCCTGGGATCACGGTACTGTACTACTGGCCTTGGCCCTATTTCAATATTAAATTGAATATGTCTATGATCTGAACAAATCTGAACAAATTATTCTAACACAGCTGGCTGTTTATAAAATCGACGCCTATTAAATGTAATCGAGCCAGCGCGCCTTATCATCACTCGAAAGTCGATTAAACAATGTTCTGTCCTGTGTTTTTTCAACTTTGTTTTATATTCCCCAAGGATTAAGTATTTGTAAACTTAGGCAGCAATCCATTTTTAATACTTTATACTTCTACATTTTATTTGCGTCTTTAGGCATCTGGATAAAAAATATTTTACAGTTGAAAAAAAATATGCCGCTATTACAGAGTTTTGTTTTTTCAAGTTCCAAGTTGAAATATCGTGTTCCTTTCTAGTTTTTGAATTAGATTTGGTTCCACCCATGAGAATTTGTAACGTGGAAAACTTTTCTGTTTTTGTATAGTAGATATGTATAGCTACAGTGTGCCCGAAAAGTCAATGGGCAAATATCCTTGCTACTCGTAAAGATAGAGATACCAAATTTTACGTGTATCTTATTTCTTAATAAATCTACTTTTTTATGTAATTTAATTCTTTCAGACCCCTTGAGTGGTGACGCTAAGGAGTTGAGGTCAAAAATTTTAACCTCATTTTAAAGGTCTGCAAAAAAAAAACATTTTACCGTAAATCCGAGGTCCGTATCTTAATTCGTTTTTAAATGTCAATCCTATAAAAATTAAAAATCGTGAAAAAAAAATGAAGTAGGTAGGTACCTTTATTTTTATTATTATTCCATGTAATCTTAAAAAGCCGGGGGATTTAAATTTATTCTCTACAGTTAACTCGCCCAATACTACTGACAATACCAGTCTTATTAATACCTATAATAATGAGATCAATGACAGCAGTGGCGTATTTAGATTCAGTGCCGCCCGGGCTACTAAAATCTGGTTGCAACCACCGTCAGCGTTTCTTCACATGTTTGCCATAAAATATTGGTTATGCAATTAGACCATACTTTATGTATTTTTTTTCATTAAAAACTAACGTACAATTAATTCTAATTATTGTTTAGCGAGCTTAATCATAAAATAAGCTTTATTTTGAGCTCAATATTTTTGAGAAATAATTAAAAATTGGCTGAAAAAGTTGTAATTTACGATTCCTTGAGAATTTCCAGGAGAAAATAGAAAAAGCGCGTTCAGACTTAGTCTTTATTTACTGTTTTTTTTTTACATCAGAGTAAACAGATATTTGCTGCCCCTACAATTCTGCCGCGCTGGGCTATAACTCAATCAGCCCATAAGTAAATAGGCCCCTGAATGACAGTTTCCACTATAATGAGCTTTTCAGGGAGGTGTCTGAGGTTGACGTTTTTAAAATATTATTAAGTATTAGATCTAAAGCTAAATGAATCGACGGTATCAGCAGTCACGTTTTGAAATTATTTATTACTATTATTATTTATTTATTGCCATATATTACTCATATTATTAACCTTTGTATTCGCAACTCAGATTTTCCGACAAGTTGAAAAAAAGCCTTAGTGGCGTTATTTAAGGCAATTGCATAAGTGCTATTGATAAGCGACGAATCCAACTTGTGCAAAATTCCTGCTAAGTTGAGTATGATCAGGGAGGTGTCCTTGGATGCCTTGTCTGAACTCCGAATTTTTCTGAATATATAGTTTTAATCTGAAATAAAGAAATCTATTATTATTATCATTATTATTATTATTATTATAATAATTATTATTATTATTAGACATTATTAGTAGAGTTTAACAAATGGGGGTAATTCCAGAGACGGCTTCTAACCTAGTTGGAAATAAAATTAGGATTCGATTTGAAAATAAAATACAAATATTTATTTGCCCACATTGTGTTATTTGAAAGTGCGAGATACGAAAATATCATACAGGGTGTCTGAAAAGTCTTAGCATGGGCAAATATCTTTACTATTAATAAAGATAGCAACACCAAATTTTAGTTGTACCTTATTGGTTAGTAAATCTACTTTTTTACGTAATTTGACTCTTTCAACCCCCTTGGGGGGTTACGCTAGCGAGTTGAGGTCCAAAATTTTGGATGCAAACCTATGCCGTGTGGCCTCTTCGTTTAAAAGTCTTCAAAAAAGAAACATTGTTTTAGTATTTTAGTATTTATTTATTATTGTCATTCATTTTTAAATGGCAAGCCTATAAAAATTATAACTCGTAAATCGTATAATCGGGCGGGGCACAAGTCGACCATTAGTCGGCCACTTGTGCCAAACAGTACAAGTCGGCGCTGCTATTTTTTGTTTTGTAGGGCACTTTTTTCTAACTTTTTTCCAACTTTACTTCTTCATTTGTCGTTTTTATATGTTTTGTTTTTTGACATCTGCGCAGTAGACCAAAATGCGTACCACGCGCAAACCGAGCGTGCTAGACATGCGTACGCAAGTTCAGGAGATGTACTTGGGTGTCTACATTCGAACCCATTCTCTTTTAAGAATATATCCCCAATAGTCAAAGTACCCATACATGGTATATATGGTATGTCTATGGTATAACGTTTTCCCCAAGTTTTTGTCGACTGTATTTTTCGTTATTTGCCACCTGCGCAGTAGACCAAAATGCGTACCTCGCGCAAGGCGAGCGTGCTAGACATGCGTACGCAATTTCAGGAGATGTACTTGGGTGTCTACATTCGAAACCATTTACTTGTAAGAATATATCCCCAATAGTCAAGGTACCACTACGTAGTTAACTTTATAACTTTTTCCCCAAGTTTTTTTCGACTGTATTTTTCGTTATTTGCCACCGCGCAGATAGCAAAAAAAGAAAAATAAAATCGAAAAAACTTGGGAAAAACGTTATAAAGTTAAATACGCAGTGGTACCTTAACTACTGGAGATAGAGTCTTAAAAGTGAATGGGTTCAAATGTAGACACCCAAGTACATCTCCTGAACTTGCGTACGCATGTCTAGCACGCTCGGTTTGCGCGTGGTACGCATTTTGGTCTACTGCGCAGATGTCAAAAAACAAAACATATAACAACGACAAATGAAGAAGTAAAGTTGGAAAAAAGTTAGAAAACAGTGCCCCACAAAACAAAAAATAGCAGAGCCGACTTGTACTGTATGGCACACGAGGTCGACTAATGGTTGACTTGTGCCCCGCCCGACTATACGATTTACGAGTTATAATTTTTATAGGCTTGCCATTTAAAAATGAATTACAAGAATAAATACTAAAAAACTAAAACAATGTTTCTTTTTTGAAGATTTTTAAACGAAGAGGCCACACGGCATAGGTTTGCATTCAAAATTTTGGACCTCAACTCCCTAGCGTAACAACCCAAGGGGGTTGAAAAAGTCAAATTACATAAAAAAGTAGCTTTATCAACCAATAAGGTACAACTAAAATTTGGTGTCGCTATCTTTATTAATAGTAAAGATATTTGCCCATGCTAAGACTTTTCAGACACCCTGTATGATATTTTCGTATCTCGCACTTTCAAATAACACAATGTGGGTAAATAAAGATTTGTATTTTATTTTCAAATCGAATCCTAATTTTATTTCCAACTAGGTTAGAAGCCGTCTCTGGAATTACCCCCATTTGTCAAACTTTAATTATTAGACATTATTATTATTATTATTATTATTATTATTATTATTATTAGTATTATTATTATTATTATTATTATTATTATTACTTTGAAAGTTGTTCAAAATGATCACCAAGAACTTCTTGTCAGTAATAAGAGAAATAAAGGTAATTAAATTTTTTATTTTTTTTTTCACGATTTTTGATTTTTAGAGACTTGTCATTTAAAACCGAATTAAGATACGGACCTCGGATTTGCGGTAAAATGTTTCTTTTTAAAGACTTTTAAAATGAGGCACCTCACGGCATAGGGTTGCATTAAAAAATTTTGACATCAACTTCCTAGTGTCACCCTTCCAGGGGGTTGAAAAAGTTAAATATCATAAAAAAGTAGATTTATCAACCAATAAGATAGACCTAAGATTTGATGTCTCTATCTTTACTAATAGCAAATATATTTCTCCATACTAAGACTTTTCAGACACCCGTGTATTTCTGTTGTTTAAAATTTATTTTTCTAATCATCATTATTTTAATGGAAATCTTTCGAGCAGTTGAGAAGAGTCCATGTATTAGTCTTAAAATTTCACAATTGCTACAGAGCATTAAAGCAAGAACACATCTTAGCAAGTCCGAAACAATCAAGAACTCTTACCGCATGATTATTTCGAAAGTTTGAAATTTTGGGAGTACTGGATGAACAGAATTAATAAAGATCCCAATATTGCAAAACATATTCTATTTACCGATGAAAGTACAAATGGAACAGTTAAATAAAATACAAGAATATGGGTTAGGGACAGTCCCTACGTATTTTATCAAACACCAGAGGCTTGCTGGTGCTCCAGCTCATAGCGCGGCAGTTATGGCCCAAATTTTAAATTACACGTTTCAGGGAAGGATTAGACGCTTTGATCCTTTTAAATGGCCTGCTCGATGTCCTGATATCTCGTCTCTAGATTACCGTAAACCGGGGCTACTTGGACGCCTTATTAGCATACTTTTCTTAATAACTTAAAATCTACTTGGCAGACAAATCTAAAATAAATATCTAATACCGATCTAGTTACAAGCTATCGACAGGCACAAAAAAAAGTTAAAAGCATTGAGAGTAAGAATATTTTTTAGGGGTGACCAAGTGTTGGTGTGTTGGGGCTACTAGGTCATCTTAAATAAAATATGTTTAAAATTGCGTGTTAGCCCGCATTATGACCATGTTACCCCATAATAAGTAAAATTAACAAAAAAAAAACGGCAATACTATTTTGTTTGCTAATTTTTATACAATTTAATAGAAACGTATTAATAAATTATTTCTGGCAATAAAGTTAGTAATGAAATCATCTCCGGGAACATTATTTTTCAAGACTCTAACAATTTTACCTTGTTTGTCGAGGTATTTAGTGATTAGCATCTTGACATCCTGCTTCGTTAAGGAAAATCCCCAGCTGGCCACTAGTCTACACCTAGAGTTTCGCTAATGATAATCTCTTCCTCGTCTGACAGGATCTTTAGATGACCACAAGGATTAGGATTTCGTCCAAGGAGGTTTCGTACTAAAGTCGTGCGAAGGATTTTATATGTTTCGGCTGCTAAGTTTTTGGTGGTACCGGCCCTAACGGCCTCCATGACTTTTTGAAGGTTATCTTTAGTAAAATTTTTGTAATTCTATGAATCTGGCGCTCTTTCGTACCTTCACACCATTATTACTGCTTCAAAATTTAACAAAGAAGAATCGCAAATATAGAAAAAAAAAACAACAAAAAAAGAATAACTAAATAAATAACACAGCTGACTGACGAAGAAGACCCGGGGCCGGGGTGTCCCAGTAACCCCGGTTTACGGTATCTTTATTGGGGATATCTATCATAGAAGTTTTTAATAATGTAAGAGAGTAAAAACCGAATAATTAAACTAACTAGGCTTCACGCAGCCGTCAGTTGCTTAACGTTAGAAGACATTTTTTTGACTGTTTAGGATACTGCTTGGCTATGAATGGACGACAGTTTGAATAATTTATCCAAATACTTCTTTTTCTTGTATTAATTATTATTGTTTTTGTCAAAAATTAAAATACGAAATGAATATTTAAAGTTTTAAATGTCAGGAAATGTGTATCGCCTTCACCTTGTATGCAAAGGTAAAAATACAAATATTCCTAGGGGTGTACAAAATTAATGTTTTTTCAAAAATCAGATGCATTTTTTAGGAAGTTTTGGAGCTTTTTGGCACAATTTGAAATTTTCATAATAATATAATCTTAAGCCTCTGTCAATGTCAAGTTTTATCGCTATACTTCTAATAGAACAGACCGCAACAATGGATTAAAATTTTAACATGTTAAACCCACAGCTTTAAAAAATGCACTCTTTATGACTCTAAATATTTTTTAAAAATATTTAAACGCAACGAAGAAATTTCATGTTTTTATGAAAAATTCTTCGAATACTCAAAGCTAACCGCAGTCGGACTAAACAAAACACCGATAAGGCCTCTTCCGGTGAGCATTGTCGCAAACCGGTATTATCCCCATTCAGTCTTCGAGGTGCGAATACTGTCCCTAATCCGTTCACGGTGGTATTAGGCCGGATTAGTACGGGACATTGGCCGCACACAATCAGTGTTTACCTAAGCCCCGATACGTCGATAAACTGGATAAGTGATAACTGAGGGCTTTATTAACACTGTATCAGCTGGCCGGCTCGGGCTTGATGATCTTCTTTAGCCAGTAGCGTTACGAAAAATGTATATCCATTATTAAAATTTTTGGGAAATGAAGGATTTGCATTTGTCTCTTCGGAAAATCCAAATAAACGCTTAGATTCCCTTCTCTCGCTCAGCGCCGCGCTGCGCTGTTGGTGATGTGTCCCTTTTCTACCAATATTTTCACGGTTGTCGCTCGGATGAACTAGCCTCTATCATCCCCCCCTGGACTGTATCTAACAGGACAAGAGGTACGTTGTTTGCTTGGGTTTGATATAAAAAAACATAGTTCAAAGAAACCAAAGTAACAGTTCCCTAGATCTAAAGTTCTTCTTCGGGATTAAAATTCTTATCCGCCTCGGAGTCATCAAACAGTTCGTAATCATCATCTGTATCTTCATATCTCTTACAAGTAAAATGACGGCATATGCTGCCTTTGTTACAGGGCCACTTACCCATTTTTGACACTGAATACACTTTTTCCAGTCGAGATTTCCCATGTAATCTTTCCAGTTGCAGAGACAAATCTCGCACTTGGAATTTTGGACTCTTCTCTGCTCCCTCTTTCACTCACTTTTTTCAATAGTAAGAACTTTTGCATTTCTTGGCTTACTGCCTTTTTTTCAAAGCAGCGAAACTTAAACCTGGAGTGGATGATGCATCGAAATCATTGCTAACGATATTGTTATCAGTCTCATACTGTCTTCGGGTATTTCACAAGTATTAGGCGGATGCGGAGTGGGTTCCCTCGATGCATCGCTAATATCATCGGCTACATTTTTTCCTGCTTCTATTTTCTACTTCTCTTTCTCTTCTGCTTCTCAGGCCGTATTCCTCGATGTTCTTTCAGCAGGTCAATGACAGAAGCATCTAAATTTCTAGCAACAGTTTCATTAAAAATTTGTCATCAGCCTGGTGCCAATTTTGTGCTATATTAATGGAAATACCCTTCCATAATTTTGAGAGTAATAAGGAACTGTTCCTTAGGTAGATTTTCAGGATAGCGACTCTCCCTTCTCCACATATCTAATATTTCCCTCCAGTGGGCTTTCATTGGACGAAATACCGCCACGTCAAGTGGCTGCATTAGGTGTGTGGCGTTAGGGGGAAAGGGTGTCATATATGTTTTATTTTCTTTGCTCGATTTAATTATGAAAAAAGTAGCTTGCTAAGTTGTCCCCCACTATAATAGTCATAGCGCCCGGAGTTCAAGTCTGCTACATGTTAAGGGATTTATAAACGATTATGGGAGGGGGGGAGGAGATCCCCTCTTACATTGCCACAAAGCCCTGGATCTCTTAATATTTGATGCCAAACGTTTTAATAAATTGTTTCTGGCAATAAAGTTTCGTTTCGGCCGCTAATTTTTTGGACATAACGGTCCTAACGGCCTCCATGGCTTTCCAAAGGTTATCTTCAGTGTAATTCTTGTAATCTTGAGAATCTGGCGTGCTTTTGTACTTCTTTCGCGCGACTATGCTTCAAAATTTATCTGTAACAAAGAGGAATCCCAAATATAGAAAAAATAAACAAAAAGAAAATCTATATACCTAAATAGCACAGCTGACCAAGTAGCCCCGGGGTGTCCAAGTAGCCCCGGTTTACCGTACTTACAGTAAAATATAGGGACGCACCGACCCGGGTTTCAGCCTTATTTTGCCTAGACGGGGAAGAGTATACCCGAATAATTCAAACTTCTTTAAAAAATCTAAGAAGGAATAAAAAAATAAGAATTAACTATTAAATCTTAAGGACATGGCTGACAATATTTTATCTTACTGGTAGAAAAATGGGTGAAAATTACAATGAAAAGCTATTTAATAACAACGTTATGAGACTGTGTTTTAGTACCTTACGGACGTTCATTATGGTACTAGTACCATAATGAAGTTCAAAAAGTACCAACGTTTGATTATATGTAAATAATTCGTTGTTTCGTTGTCAAGGAAACGGTAAAGTCGCTCACTATAGTATAATAAAAAATTTAAAAAGACACCCGCAGTTTTAAAAATAACTAGTTTTGAAAAGAAGTAAGGTCAAAAGATTAATAGAAGAAGAAATGAAAACCGCATATAATGAGAATCAGAAGTTATTCTTTGTAACACTTAGAAATGTGAGACAAAAGAAGAAGGCAGATATCATAATAAATATTATAGACGAGGAAGGATCAGTCCTAACTGAAGAAAATAAAATTATGGAGCTTTGGAAAGAATACTACAAAGAACTTCTTGAAGGTAAAGACATACAAGCAGATCTAAAAGAGGAAAGAAGAATTGTGGAAACAAATACTGAGGATGAAATAACTACAGATAAACTAAAAGAAGCAATACATAAGTTAAAGCGTGGAAAAACCCCAGGTGAAGACAAAATAACAGCCGACATGATTAAAGCGCTGCCTGAAGTAGCTCTGCAAAAATGTAGGCTATGTAGTTGCACCTGAAGCATGGAAAATGGGCATCATAACGGCAATCTATAAAAAAGGGATTAAAAGGAGATATCAAAGCTAAGGTTTATGAAAGAATATTGGAAAAGAGAGTAAGAGATAAATTAGAAAGAGTCCAATAATAGACCAAATAAAGGCATTAGTGATGCAATCTTCATATTAAGACGAATCGGAGAAAAAACTATAAGAGGGAAAAAATGTACATATCTGCTTTATAGACCTAGAAAAGATTTTTGATAAAATTAAAAGACAGGATATATGGAGTATTTTGACACAGAGAGAAACTCCTGAAACACTAATAAATGGAATATGAAGCCTTTACAGAAAAATAATCAACTACTTAAGATCAAGACAAGAGATATTAAGAAATTTCGAAACAACTATGGGAGTAAGACAGAGATGTATACTGAGCCCGATTCTATTTACCATAGCACTAGATGAAGCAATAAAAGAAGCAAAGAAAGAAGCCAAACCTTATAAGATCGGTCATTGGAAGATGAAAAAGTCGAATTAACAGAATTATGCTCCGCAGATCATATGGTATTAATTAATAGCTAAAGATGAAAGAACTCTAAACAGAAATCTAGAAATCTACAAAAATGCACTGTGAAAAATAAACATGAATATCAGTATAGAAAAGACAAAAACCATGACACTCGGAATAAAAGAACAACACACTATACACGAAAGGAAAAAATCGAGCAATCGGAGAAATTTAAATATCTGGGATCAATTATATCGGAGGATGGAAGAATGGGAGAGGATATAAAGGAAAGAGTAACAAAAGGAGAGAGGTTGTTCAATTCAATAAAAAAATACTCTTTTTGGGTAAGAAGGAAATACGGAAAGAAGATAGACCGAAAGAATAACAGCAACAGAAACGAGGTTCCTACGAAAGATTAACAACAAAACAAGGAGAGACAGAATTAGAAACATAACCATTAGAGAACAATTAAAGATAAAACCTATAAAATAAAAAATAGAGGAACAACTACGCTGATGTGGACATGTGACAAGGATCGTAAAGCAAGTCTTCGAAGCAAAACCTGGAAAAACAGATCGAGGGGAAGACCCAAAAGAACATGGATAGAAGAGGTAAGGGAAGCAGCGCTAAAAAGAACTGTAGAATAACAGGCTGCAAACCTGAATGAACTCACCCAAGATCGAAATAGATGGAGAGAAATTTGGAGAAGGATACCAGCTCAACTCCCACCCCGCTTTACACCGTCACAGGTAGTACGCCCTAGGATTAAGTAATTAAGTAGTTTTGAAATTTTTGAAAATATAGTTAATGCCAGCAGATAAAGTTTTGTTATGTAATTCGGATACCAAAAATAATCATTATGGCACATACCGTGTCACATCACAATATTCACAGCTAGTACCATAAAGATTGTCATTATAATCCTTATTACGTAAATAACTATTAGAAATACAAACTCGAAAAAGTAGCCATATTATGACCACTGGTCAAAGTTTGTTTTATTGTTTCGCGGAGTTTCGTTATGTTATAATATATATATATATATATATATATATATATATATATATATATATATATATATATATATATATATATATATATATATATATATATATATATATATATATATATATATATGAAGAAATATTGATCCGGGAGTACATCCGTTCGTTTGTTAAATTCCTATTGGAATCTGGCAGACGTTTCGCCAAGGTCTCACTTGGCATTATCAATGCTTACTCGTTGCTGTCAAGTCGTAAACTGATGACGACTTGACAGCAGCGAGTAAGCATTGATAATGCCAAGTGAGACCTTGGCGAAACGTCTGCCAGATTCCAATAGGAATTTAACAAACGAACGGATGTACTCCCGGATCAATATTTCTTCACATTTCTCCATCCGTGAAAGTCTACGTTCAAATATATATATATATATATATATATATATATATATATATATATATATATATATATATATATATATATATATATATATATATATATATATTGTAACAAGCATGAAAATCTCCTAATATGCGAACGTGTATATTCATTCATTCAGTCAATAATTGACTTTCCAGCGATCTGTTGAGACTTTTGAGGTAATAGATTCAAGGATGTATATTTGCTGCATCTAAGGTACCTACTTAGTGGAGTTTATTTCATAAAATCTTCGACATTGCTACCAGTACCCCATACTTTTTTACATTTAACCTTTTCGAAATATTTTTAAAAGATTTACTTTTTAATTGCATTTTATTTATGTATCTTGATAATCACAGGTAATTTATCAGAATCATTTGTTCATCCTTCCCTTCGATTTTCCATCGCACCAATAAGCCAAAACAAGCAAGGACAAAAAATAAAATCATTAACTTTCGCGCTAACTAAATTTAGTGGATATGTACACTTTCATAATGGATTTTGGAAAAACGTTGAGTAATTTCTTATTTTTTTATCACTTGTTACTTCTTACATATTTTGAAGTGGCATAAATGGTTCTGTAAACGGTTTAGTCAGCATAAAATCAAAAATTATTCCAGAAACCCATTTTACAGGCACAGAACTGTAGTAAGAAATTTAACTTAATTTTACACTGTAACATTTTATAGTTAAAAAACCTTAAAGTTGATATTAAACTTCTACGCCTCTGATAAAACATAAAACAGTTACGGGTCTTTCTGTGAAGTATCGATTTTAGATACTCCGATCTCTGAATAGGCCGCGCCGTTCCATTATAGACAAGTTACACACATTTGTAAGCTGGTTGATTTTTCACAAAGGGATTTTGTTGGATATTGGCACAAGAATAAACAAATTCTTGTGATATTGGTATACACGTCGTTGTTTTCATGCTTTTTGGTTTTACCAGTGCTTATATTGACGTTTCTTTCAGTTTTTTAAGCAGGTATATATTGTTATGTTTCTGTTATGTTATGGATTTGTTCAAACACTTCTATACCGAAAGAAAAACGCGTGTAAAATAGACGTATCTAAAAGTCAAATTGGCATATAATTTTACCACCCACTCACAATGACGACCAAAAACGTATTTAACATATTATTTATTATATATTCACTTTTGTGCTGTATTCCTTTTTTTCAACTTTTCTAACAATGTTTCCCGAAAATATGATTTTTCGATAATTGAAGCTTAGAAAAAGTCAATGAAAAAAATACAGAAAAAGATATTGAACAAACTTAAGCGAATCTTTTTTGTGTTTGGTCAGGCTTGTCAAATATCTTTTTCGAAGATGCTTTTTCCAAAATATCTTTTTTCAAAAAAATAATTTCCCAAAAATATATTTTCTCGAAAACATAGCTTTTTTGAAAATTGGATTATGAACTGTACCACCATTGAAAATGTCAATGAAAAAAAGACAGGAAAAGATACTGAACAAACGTAAGCTAATCTTTTTTGTGTTTAGTCAGGTTTGTTAAATATCATTTTCGAAGATGCTTTTCGACCTTACCGAATACCTTTTTTTAAAAAAAAGAATCTTTTAAAAATCCATTTCACAAAAATATATTTTTTCGAAAATTGAACTATGAACTCTACTAGCTTAGGAAATGTCAATGAAAAAAAGACAGAAAAAGATACTGAACAGACGCAGGCGAATCTTGTTTGGGTTTGATCAGGTCTCCATAGGTTAGTTTTTGTTTGCTACGTTATCTACAGTAAATTATTTGTTCAAAAAAGAGTTTTTTTTTCAAACAAATATTTGAAAAAATGTACCTACTTCGAAAAGAGATTTTTAAAAGAAATTCGAGAAATTGGATTTTGAAAAAAAAATAGAAAATACTCCTATTTTTCGAACAACTCTATTTTTGAAAAACTGGTTTTCGAGAAGAGATAGTTTCAAAAACACGTGCAATTAAAAAATGTGTTTTAGAAAAGTTTTCGTATATGAATCCAAATGGGCAGAAAGTATAAATAAAAAATGCTAGAATTTACACCTCCATATCCATGGATTTATTAAGACTGGATACGGGATGATTTAACATTCTTTGAAGCTAAAACAAACCATTCTAAGCGACACTGTAAACACAATTTGTAAACACTGGCCACATCTTATTTTAAGTATTTTACCTTGTATTTTTGTACAAAAAATACGTTAGAAGCATCACAAGATTTACTAAAAGTAATAAAAGCCCTAAAATATATTATTTTTCTGCTAAATAATAAGAAATTTAAGTTAAAAAGGTTTTATTATTTATAGGTTATGTTATTTGTAAAAGTGTTTATTTAAAGTAGCTCGGAGTCATTTATAAATCTATATAAATCTGTACGTCGCACTTTTTCTTTTCTAGTTCATTAGACAAAGACGTACGTGTGACCGAGTGTTCAGACAGATTTGAACAGGTTTATCTAGGTGATGAATCAATTTTTGTACTGGGTCGTGCAACAAAAACGATTTTGGTTGTATTAATGGGAAAAGTAGGTATTTTTACAGGGATTTTTCTTATATATTGACATTGACACACCCTCTTTAGGCGACATAGGCGACTAAGGCGGCTCTCACACTGAAACAACGAGCAATAAGCAACTACCAACTGTTAATAAGCAACACACAATATTATTTTGACCGCATCCCACACTCAATCAACAGTATTCGCATTTCGCAGCAATCTCTAGCTATCATGATATCCGACGACTCCGATGATACGGCGACATCTTCCTAAATCAAAACAACTCGCAACACAATAGGGAATATATAACCTGATTATAAATCTGAAATATTTTTTTATATTCTCTACATAAATTATGTGTTTATGGCGGATTGGCGGTTGCTGTTGTCCATTTATTTTGGCCTTCATTAACAAAAAAAAGTTTTCCACTGCAACTTTTCGCGCGAATTTCGAAACTTGTAAAACGTGATCCCATTGGCTGTGTCGTCACAAGTGTTTTTATGACTTATAATGAGAATATGGCGAATTTCAGTGTTGTAGGGTCATCGAAAAATCAATAAAATGGCATTTAATGCGTAACTCATCTAATGAAATATCCCTGCACTTAAAGTAGAAGGTTCCTAAAATCTTATTAATGTATATTTCAAGCGTAAATCGGTCCAGGGACCTTTCAATTTTGCAACAAAAACTGGCATTTTTGCGAAATTTGGACGCATTATATTTTAATAATTTCGAGTAAATACACTGCAATACATGACAATCTTCGAAAACTGGAAAATTCAAGAATTTTTAAATTTTGTTTGGGTGCTCGATGCAAATAATCCTATTTATTTATAACTTTAACAAAAAAATAAGCAATTTAAATTAGTTGGAGGTATTCTTAGAGAATTAATTAACGTATAAAATAGATCCAAAAAGAATCACTAAATAAGGAAAATAGTGTGGAATAATGTCGGTTAAAAATAGGATCTGTCCGAAATAATCAAGAAAATTCGGATTTTATCCCTTAAATACGCTCCTGGATGACCCGTTCGATATTAATTTTAAAGTGTGATTCCTTTATCAGATCCTTCAAAAATTGGGGAAAAATTAGATTGGAAAAAATACAGAGTGATTCAAATGTGTCGAGGACAAAAAAAGTCAAAAAATCGAAATTGAATCGCCGGTTGCTCTCTTCCTATAAAGAATGAAGAATCTAAAAAATATGGATATCATGTATTTCGACGAGTTCTTTCCGATGACGTATATGGGATTTTAATTTGAATAATTTTGACCCCACAAAAAAATTAAAACCGCGAAATATTCGGGTCAAAATCAATTTTTCCCATATATATCATATATATATATATATATATATATATATATATATATATATATATATATATATATATATATATATATATATATATATAATAAATGTAAATGCGAAGATTTACTTCTTCGCTAGTGCAGCGAAAAGGCCGTGAATGAAAAATAAAAATAATGAGGACTATCTTTGATTCTGGTCTGGGTGACCTCCTGCTATCGATTTCTGGGCTCTTACCCATCAGTGGGCAGGCTTACACCCAGGGTGGCTGAAGAACAGACCACGCTTGACCAGAATCAAAAGCCTGCCCGCTGATGGGTAAGGGCCCAGAAATCGATAGCAGGAGGTCACCCAGACCAGAATCACAGATAGTCCTCATTATTTTTATTTTTCATTCACGGCCTTTTCGCTGCACTAGCGAAGAAGTAAATCTTCGCATTTACATTTATTATATTACATATATATATATATATATATATATATATATATATATACAGTGTGTCCGCTTAAGTTCTGTACATATGGGAAACTTTTTTATTATTAATTTTACGAAAAAAAGTTACTCTTTATAAAAAGTTCTGCTTCCTGAGAAAATAATATTAAACTATTCAAACTTGAGATAGTATCTACAGGATAGTCAAAAATTAAAAAAATCAAAATTGGCCTAAGAGAGAAGTACCCTTAATTTTAGTTTTAGAGCAAAATGGAATAAGAAAATGTTGCTTGGCATTAAAAACTATATCTGCTTATACTCTTAGTATACTATTATTAAAAATAAACTTAAAAATTTAAATCTTAATTCTTAATGGCATTTCCAATATCTTGCCACAATTTCCCACCTGAATTTGAATTCAAACCGTCAGCTATGTCATTTGTCTGAAACATCAATTTGAATATTTAAGTAGATAAATATGCCATTGAAATTGAGTATGCAAGATAAAATTGAAATAATTTTCATTTTTAATAATAGTATATTAAGAGTATAGACAGATATAATTTTTAATGCCAAGCAACATTTTCTTATTCCAATTTGCTCTAAAATTAAAATTACTTCTCTCTTAGGCCAATTTTGATTTTTTTAATTTTTGACTATCCTGTACATAGCATCTCAAGTTTAAATAGTTTAGTGTTATTTTCTCAGGAAGCAGAACTTTTTATAAAGAGTAACTTTTTTTCGTAAAATTAATAATAAAAAAGTTTTCCATATGTACAGAACTTAAGCGGACACACTGTATATATATATATATATATATATATATATATATATATATATATATATATATATATATATATATATATATATATATATATGTATATATATATATATATATATATATATATATATATATATATATATATATATATATATATATATATATATATATATATATATATATTATTTGTTGAAATCCTTATTGTATAAGGAATTTTCAGGTGGTTAGAGAATTTATTCTCAATTTTTGCATATTTATATGTACCCCTGACAAGTAGACTTTCATTCATACGTTTGAAAATTTTACCTTACGGTAAACTCTACTTTGAATGCTCGAAACTGCTAATGGATGGCGCTGCCTGTGTCTCACTGCTTATGCAGTACGACAGTTGTAGCTTTAAGGGATTACTTTTTCGGAAGGTTGGTATGTTCGTCTATCCTGTACTGATGAGAACCAACGAGTTCGAAACCGGTCTGCAGGTGACGACATCCTAACTAAAGAAAAAGCTTCCTTCTTCCTAGTAGTTTCTTGCATTCAAAACAAGTATTTTATTATCTAACTGTGTTAGAAGAAAATACGGCAAATTTTGGTATGTAATTCAGCGCTCGGAGGGGCATATAGCCCGGAGAATAGCTGTTTTACCATTATTTGTTGAAATCCTTATTGTATAAGGAATTTTCAGGTGGTTAGAGAATTTATTCTCAATTTTTGCATATTTATATATATATATATATATATATATATATATATATATATATATATATATATATATATATATATATATATATATATATATATATATATAGTTGGTTCGACCATTTAACACCTGCTCGACACAGAGCAATTTGCCTGTCCCCGGCCTGAATGAGATCTAACAGTATCGAAACCGGTCGTCGGGGTGGCACGGTTCATTTGTACCTGTGATATCAGGTCATTGAACCACCAAGGATGATATTCCTTGGACAACACGTTGGCGTAGTGTGAGAATAGTATTTTCAATATCGTTCCCAACGGACAAACCCAGAATCAATCGTGTAATTCAATGCCGGTAGGGGTATTAGCCCTCGGAGTAGTTGTTTCGGTTGGTTCGACCATTTAACACCTGCTCGACACAGAGCAATTTGCCTGTCCCCGGCCTGAATGAGATCTAACAGTATCGAAACCGGTCGTCGGGGTGGCACGGTTCATTTGTACCTGTGATATCAGGTCATTGAACCACCAAGGATGATATTCCTTGGACAACACGTTGGCGTAGTGTGAGAATAGTATTTTCAATATCGTTCCCAACGGACAAACCCAGAATCAATCGTGTAATTCAATGCCGGTAGGGATATTAGCCCTCGGAGTAGTTGTTTCGGTTGGTTCGACCATTTAACACCTGCTCGACACAGAGCAATTTGCCTGTCCCCGGCCTGAATGAGATCTAACAGTATCGAAACCGGTCGTCGGGGTGGCACGGTTCATTTGTACCTGTGATATCAGGTCATTGAACCACCAAGGATGATATTCCTTGGACAACACGTTGGCGTAGTGTGAGAATAGTATTTTCAATATATATATATATATATATATATATATATATATATATATATATATATATATATATATATATATATATATATATATATATATATATATATATATATATATATTCTAGGCGTAGTCTTTGGAATAGCAAGGCAGACTCAAAATTATTTTAGAAGCAATGGCTTTGTCAAGTCTGTTGTATTTTCGACACGTTTAAAACACCCTGAGAATTTTTCTTCAAATATTTTATCAAAACACTAAGAACTCTATTATATTAAACAAAGTTATTCAAATAAACTAAGCAAAGCCTAAAACTTAGTGGTAATATTCGTCTGATGGTTACTTAATATTTCGGTATATGATCGATGGATATTTCATTTTTCATCGTCATACATAAAAACACGCTTCTATTAATTTACTATTCATTGACTTTTCCATAACCGATGAATAAGTAAATATATGTACAGTCTATTTACGGGAGATATTGAAGTAAATTGGGCGAAATGATTGAAAGTTTGGGGTTATGCGGCTTTTGTGAGCCGAATATAAATATCAAAGTGCGCTTATAGGTACGGTTGGGCGTGCCTATGCCGGATTGGTTGCTGCTGACCGGATCCTCCGGATCAATATCACTACTCCCGGACTTTCCCGGATGGATTACTTTCGTTTCATAACAAGGAAATACGTCGCGAGTGCGATATGACTGATTTTGTATACAATGGTAAAATCGTTAAAAGCACCTAATATTTCAAACTTTTATTGTAAAGTCCGAAATAATATAAAATTTCATACATTAATTATTTTTATTTATTTTATTGTATAAGATGTATAAATATTAGAAAGAGAAAGTTAAGTTTGAAGCAATGTTAATTCTGCAAGGTTTATTTTGAAAAAGTAAAATTTTTGAATTCATGATTTTCTATGCTCCAATATTTAAAATTGCTAATATGATATAACTAAAGAATTTTAACTTTATTATACAAAATACAAAACCTTATATGTAAGTGGCTTATCATTTGGTGTTACCACTTTGCTTGCTCGATCGCGATAGTATGAAAAACGAGTTTATTTAATTTTGTTCAATTTTATTAATATACTTAAACACTAGAACATGTAGTAACAAAATAGGATTTATGTGTCAGGCAACTCAAAACTTAGCTTAACTTAATTAAAAATAAAAATAACATTATTGAAACGCAGCAGCATACATTTGAATTATGAATAAAATATACTGCTACACCGCACGCAGCGCGGTATATTTAACATAATTTGAATCATAAAATTAATTTGAAATGTGGGACCATTTCGGAAACAGACAGTGCTTATAGTACCTTCGCATACGATCTTATTACCGGTTAGTAGAGGGAGATGATATGTTCTGAATCAATCGATCCGAGCTCTACTGCGCATGCGCAAAAAAAAACAGGGGCGGTTTTGAACTGGGTTGTTTAAACAACCCTAGTAGCGTCCTATTGGGGTCCAGATAGTGTCCGAATAGTGCCCGGATAGTGTCCGGATCCTGTCCGGATACTGTCCGGACCCCAATAGGACGCTACTAGGGTTGTTTAAACAACCCTGTTCAAAACCGCCCCTGTTTTAAACAACCCTGGTAAAAACCGCCCCTGTTTTTTTTGCGCATGCGCAGTAGGGCTCGGATCGATTGATGCAGAACATATCATCTCCCTCTACTGCGGGTAGATTTAAGGGGACAAATAAGTATATTAAAATGTTACAGTTTAAAAGAGCTGCAGTCCATGACACCATTACTTTAATATATTATAAAAATTCTTTCGCTATTAACTTAAACTCTAATATAAGTAACCAATAAATAAGTATAAACCTGATTATTTCTCTTCTCTGTATGTCGGCCTTTCTTTTTTGATAGCAAACTACCCCATTCATTTTCATTTTAAAACATAATTTATTGTTTCATATTAACTATTTACAATACTTCCTTACAACTAATATATATAATTCAATTATATAGGTATATAAAAGATATTTGACAATAAGTACATAATAATTATATATACAAGATTGCCAAAGGGAAGCAGCCAGGCCATGGCTGGGGCTGATGTTGACCCTGAGTAAGAAGATGTATTGTTTAAATTTCGATTACGGCTCCATCCGATAGTGATCTCTTGGAGCCATGAATATTTGTTCTCTCATAAGAAAGTAATTATAAATTAATGAATTAAGCGTAAAATTTTATTTGTATGTCACCGGAAAAAGTAAACTCTCTCAATGTTATGTTGGACTGATTCAGTGATAAATTGTTTACACAGAGGTTATACTTTTCTCTATTCTTGCAGTCTTCTGGACACCTATTTAAAATTACAAAAAAATATACCATATTTACATAGACTTTGTTAAGATATTTTTGGCCTTATTTAAGTTTCTTTTTAAAGTTTTATTTACTAATATTTATTCTACAAAAGTCATTATAGGGAAGGAAGATCACCTGTTCTATCACCGCTGTTTGAAGACGCTACTTATAATCCCAAGCATTTTAAAAAATAATTCTTATGTTATTACTAATTTATAGCATAGAATACTCTTTAAATGGATAAACAAAATTGACATTGGCTTTAGTCCCGTGTATGGGACTTTAATAAGTCCCTACCCTACGCCTCGACTTTAACACATCAACAAGTTTTAAAATTTGACGGGTTTAAATTAAGATCTTAGCCGGTAGATTCTGACAAGTTTTTGTTCTGTCACTATTCGTCATTAAAAACCTGTATAAAATGCATACTTAAATTGTCAGCTGACAACTTTTTAAATTAGTCCGGTCTTGACGATTGTTGATTGGTTGGGTTTGGTTTGGTACGTTTTACTTTATTCTTCGTACATTAACGTAGAATAGATATAATTTAGTTTATGTCAAAAGAAACAATGTTAAAAAAATTTTGTTCAGTAATAACAATAGCCTGTCTCTTCTTACAAGGTTCCATCCTTAAGGGACCCCGGGGTCGACTCTCGGCATATAATTGCGGCTAATGCGGCCATGAGTTAATTATGTTCGTAGTAGCTTGGTCCCTACTGTATGAAAACTAAAATTACTGACCTTTCTGTTAAGTTTTTGAGGTCTATTTAATTTAGGCACTAAAAACTAAAATATCAGCCAGTGTAGGTTACGAGGTTATGTTACTTGTATTTATATTTTATTAGAGAGTATTTTGGAGTTAAGTTTTTAATACTAGTCTTTCAAGTCCGTCGAAACGTCGCGTGAGCTTAAGATTCGTTACATAATTAACTTTACTTATTAATTAAATACGTATTAATTAATACATTTTTTTGCTGAAAACATGGCACCCAATAATTGTAGACAGTCTCTGAAGGAGGATTTAAATATATTTAATTAAATATATCTAAGCACGAAAGGTAAAAACAAGTCGCTAGGTAATTTACTCATATACAGTAAACAAGGTAATAAATTACTAAGTTCAGAATTATAAAGAAAAAAATAATTAAATGTGTAACATAAAGTATACCGATATATTTCAATATTTATAGATTGATAAATAGTTTAAACGACGCGATGCGTTTGTGCCTTTATTTATAAGCCATCAAGTGGGAAAAAATGGCTGTCCTCACCAAATCCACATCTCCTATGCATGATCATTCTCTATGTCCCTTATTTTCTTCCGTTTTTTTTCCAATCAATTAGTTTTGAAATTAAAGGTGAATAATTTATGGTTAAGAATTTACAAGGCTTAGATATTAGGTATTTGCGGTTTTACAAATGTATAGTTAAGGTGGAGAAATACGCAGCTCTCTTTTAGGGAGTGATTTGTGGTAAAAAAATATAAAAAAATGTTTTTATGAACATAGGTTCGAAAATGCATAGTTTCCAGGATATAGAGTGTTTAATGTAAATGATCAACACTAGTTTATTCTTGATTTCTTAAGGAGCGTTAAAGATATTAAACTGCAATTTTAGACATACTTTTAATACCATGCACTATTTAATTTATTATTTAATCATTTTGTTTCCACTGATGTATAGCCATTGACAATACAAACTTTCAATATATCTGAAATTTTGAGATATAAATGGCTGTACCGACAGGGTCGGATCTAGGAATTTTTACAAAAGAAAATATAAAAATATTAACTTATTGTCAGATTTTTTCAGTATCCTTATTTTAGTATGCAGCAGTAAGGGCCAGTCGGAAGTAAAGTGGTGACAACGCCGTCTGACCTTGCTTTCTTTCGTCAATATTCGGCAAGCAAATCACAGCCGTCCCCGTTTGCTTTATAGGCCAAGCAACAGAGCAAAATATTAGCGATTTTTTGACATTAATACTATTAGAAAACCGCCTGTGCCATCATCTGAAAGACGATCCGTAGATGATTCCTGTTATATTTCCAACTCTGAAATTTTTTCCATTAATTTGTTATAAACATTTTGAAGCAAAACACGCGATTTTTTAAATTTTTTGCTTATAAAATGAAAAGTAATAAAGGAATCTTAATGGTGTAAATGGACGATTTGTAGAGAATAAAAATACGAACAAAATACGAACGTCCCGATAGGATAAGTAGCAGCGGAGAAAATCCGGAAAAACCGGAAACTAAGAGTTTTTTTTTAAATTCATAAACGGACCATTTTTAAAAGTAGAGGGTTAAAACTTTGGGAAAAAGTAGTAATTTAGAGCTACTTTATGAGTGCAAAACCCCGACGCTGTCCGACGATTAGTTTTGCCACAATCGTCATTTTAAATTTTCAACAAACTTTTTTGCAACAGGTCTGGATGCTCTATGGATCGTCCGATTTTAATTATTGAAACGGATTTGAATAGTACAAGTTAAATTGAACAATATGTAGGTATATTTTAATTTTTCCATAAAATGCTACGAAACCGGTTGAAAATGCACGTAAAAATGCATGAAAATGGCCGAACGCGCGAAAGCGATCGAGTAGCGGGAGAGAAGCGGAGCGAAGGGGAGCCAATATTCGCGCGCTCGGGCATTTTCACGCATCTTTCCGTGCATTGTCAACCGGTTTCGTAGCATTTTCTGGAAAAATTAAGATATACATATTGTTTAATTAAACTTGTACTTTTCAAATCCGTTTCAATAATTAAAATCGGACGATCCATAGAGCATCCAGACCTGTTGCAAAATAGTGTGTTGAAAAATTGAAATGACGATTGTGGCAAAACTAATCGTCGGACAGCGTCGGGGTTTTGCACACACAAAGTAGCTATAAATTACTACTTTTTCCCAAAGTTTGAGCCCTCTACGTTTAAAAATGGCCGATTTATTAATTTAAAAAAAACTCTTAATTTTCCGGTTTTTTCCGGATTTTCTCCGTTGCTACTTATCCTATCGGGACGCTCGACCTCCCATTTTGTTTGTACTTTCATTCTCTACAAACCATCCATTTACACCATTAAGATTGCTTCATTACTTTCCATTTTATAAGCAAAAAACTTAAAAAATCGCGTTTTTTTGCTTAAAAATGGTTATAAAAAATTAATGGAAAAAATTTCAGAGTTGGAAATATAACAACGGGTCGTCTTTCAGATGATGGCATAGACGGTTTTCTAATAGTATTAATGTCACGACAAATCGCTCTAGTGCTTGGCCTATTAATGGACTAAGAGCCAGCGACCGCCAAACATACGTTATAGTATCAAGCCTAAGATTTTTTTTGTAGGTGTACTCTATAGTAGGTTTGGATGCTATAAAACTTGAGTCAGGGGGGCTGTGGCAGGTAACAGGTACCAAAGGTATATAAAAATGTAAGAGTAAAACGTTAAAATAACAAATCTGATTTTTTAAATATTAATCTGGAAAGTATTTTAAACTCATATTAACAAATGCTAGACGCTTCTCACGGGTCATAACTTCCGCCAGACGCTTTTAAGCTCTATAAATAATTGTGACATTATTTACGTTATAGTATCAAATCTGAATTTTATATATGTTATTCGGGCGGCTATTTAACGATATTATCCGAGCACCCAGGCCCATCCAAAAAGTCTAACCTCCCCCTAGACATAGTAAAAGGTCAACCGTTAGTGCGCGCTTGAGGGCATTACTCGTGCAAGTGAGTGCGAGTGAGAGCATTAGTGGGGTTTAGAACAGCCTTCTTAAAAACACCCTTTTATGATGTGTATTACGTACTCCAAGGCAGTGTTGTTAATAAGGAATATGCGCATATTTTTTTATTGCATATATCGTTTAAGGAAGTCATTACAAACCCAAAAAAAATATTTTGAAGAAAATTACTAGGACAATTTAGCTACAAAAAATGTTTACTTTTCGGTATAATTTATTACAATTTAAAAAGCAGCCATTTGTCCTTAGTAAAAAGTGACGTCAGGCGATCAGAAAAGATCTACAGGCAGAGACTAGATGCTCTCTGCTACAGGCTATCGCAAAGCTTAACTTAAAGTCGAACAGGTTTGATTTTCTCGGAAACAGTAAGAGGGAGAGAAATCGAATTTTTTGGGTTGATAGAGGAATAGTTCAACTAGCTTCGGTAAAAAATTCAGTTATACAGGATGTTTCGTTTCGGAGCTATTAAACATCAAAGTGAAAATTTCCGCGACCTATTGAATTAAATCGGTGTAAATTTTCGGAGATTGTAGGGGACCCGGAGCTGCAGAACTCCACTGAAACTGGTGAGGATCGGAAAATGGCAAGTAATTCTTTTAATTTTTTTTTAGGTCGAAAAATGCCATTTCCAGGCCCCTCTTTGATACCTAATCAAAACGTCAGATCGAAAAACGGACTCATAAGTGAAACTTTAAAATCTCAAATACGATACTTTTTTTGCAATACATTTACCTAAACCTAAAATCACTGGAAAATGGAAATATTTGGAAAAAACTGGAAATTTAGATTTTTGACCCAAATATTTCACGGTTTTTAATTTTTTGTGGGGTCAAAATGGTTCAAATTAAAATCCCATATACGTCATCGGAAAGAGGTCGTCGAAGTATATGATATTCATATTTTTAGTTTCTTGATTCTCTATAAGAAGGTAGCAATCGCTGATTAAATTTCGATTTTTTAACTTTTTTTGCCCTCGACATCGGAACATTTGAATAACTCTGTATTTTTTCCTATCTAAATTTTTCCCAATTTTTCAGCACTATCTTATAAAGGGATAATCACACTTTAAAATAAATACCGAATGGGTCATCCAGGAGCGTATTTAAGGGGTAAAATTAGGATTTTCTTGATTTTTTCCGACAAATCCTATTTTTAACCGACATTATTCAACACTATTTACTCTATTTAGTGATTCTTTTTGGGTTTATTTTATCCGTTAATTATCTAGGAATACCTCCCACTAATTTAAATTGCTAATTTTTTCGGTAAAGTTATAAGTAAATAGGTTTATTTGCATCGCGGACATCTAAAATTTGAAAATTTTTTAATTTTCGGAGACTGCCATGAAAATAAAGAATTGCAGTTTATTTACTCGAAATTATTAAGATGATATGTCAAAATTTCCCAGAAATGCCAATTTTTGTTGCAAAATTGAAAGGTTCCTGGGCCGATTTCGGCTTGAAGTAATGAATAAGATTTTGGGAACCTTCTACTTTAAGTACAGGGATATTTCATTGTATGAGTTACTCATTAAATACCATTTTTATTGAGTTGTCGATGGCTCTACAACACTGGAATTCGCCATATACTCATGATGAGTCATAAGTTCAGTTTTGATGACACAGCCAATGGGATCACGTTTTACAAGTTTCGAAATTCGCGCGAAAATTTGCAGTTTTAAATCCTTTTTTTTTGTTAATAAAGACCAAAATAAATGAATAACAGCAACCGCCATAAACATTTACTTTATGTAGAGAATATAAAAAAAAAATTTCAGATTTATTTGGGATATATGCATATTCCCTATTGGCGGATAAAAGTCCGATTTGCGGACTTTGGTTCAAGCTTCGGATATTTTGCGAATCTTAAATGTTTCGGATCTCTTGCAGATACTTTGAAGACTTTGGCAAAATGGCTTGCTACTTTGAGGCCGTATAGCCATGTTTAGGGATTCATCATGAATCTAGGAATTTTTAAGGTCTTTGGAACGAATGGGATTTTTGTACGAGATTTTGTTTAATCTAGGGATTTTTGTCAACAATAAAAGCAATGATTTTAAACATTGTTACATAAAAATAATATAATAGCTATATATTAGACTACTCCTGCACTGCCAATTTTAATTAAGGTGGCGTTCTGGTATTATAGTATTCGTTGGGAAGCGCCTTCCTTGTATTTAGATACGTTATGGCTCCTTTATTAAATAATACACATAATTTAACTGATGCAGAATAATTAGATTTTCGCAGGTATTGTTTACAAGTTCACATTGAAAGTTGTAAACAAATTTATACATACATCAATACGAATTTTAAAAAAGATAAAAATAATTTCACCTTCTGAAGTTCTTTCCGAGAAACATGATTGTATTGCTCCCTTGCAGGCTCGGTCCGTCTATAAGGTCAGTTGGTCAATGACTCACCTAAAATTTTCAATGCTCTACGTAATAATTTGTTTTTCTATTTTTTAAAACAAAAAAATAATCTTTTCTTTCAAAAAGGTGCAACTCCCAAGCGAAAACTCCCCAAGAAAGAATCAAGCCACCGTATATCAGGGTGATCAAGCCAAGCTTGCTCCGGACTCGCCGTATTTTAAATTGATCGATAGGACAGAGATTGATAGGTATATATGGATTACATAAAATGCATTAAAGCTAAGAGAGAAACAAGCATATGCGCTTGAGGAAGTTAAAAATAGACAATATTTGTCGACGGCCCACCAATAATATCGCTTTCGGGGCGCGCGTGGCCATCAACGCCGCCGCACCGGCGTTCGGTTGTCGCAAATTCTGGCTCACTAATTTAAATCTGACCCATTTATTATTAGAACAATATTTGCGATTCGCGATGCATTTATACATTTAATATAAGCTTACCTAATTTTAGTTTAAGATATTTAGGTAAACACTACTAATAATAATAATTTAACTGTGCCTATAAAACATTAAAACCTACAGTAATTACGACTTTGACTGTGACCTGGACAGTAATTTGGCAACACAGCATTCGACACTTTAGTATGTCAGAATTGCATTTGTGATGCCGCCACCGTCAAGCTCTTGTGTACCGTTCAACATTCTTAGTCGTGTTTCGACCTAATTTTAGTGTGTGTTTTGTTTGTATATTATTTGATATTTGTGTTGTGTCCTTTGTGTAGTACTAGTAGGTACTTGAGTACTTATGTCAACAATGTCAACAGTGCAAGAAATATGGCAGTGCAAAATAAGTAGTTCATTGCAAAAATCCGATATTGATGCAATTTTGATTGGTAAATAATATTGCAGATTTTAATTTTAACATTCAAAAAATTAGAGAGAGTGTTATCTCAACAGACGCAAATGTTAACATCGAGGCAAGTACATCTAAAAAAAACAGGGAAGACTCCAAAAGACAAATTTCAGCAAATGCTGTGAAGGACTGGTTTAAAAATAATAATGTAGAAGTATTACCGTGGCCTTCTTTCTGCCTGGATATTAATCCAATAGAAAATATGTGGGATATAATTATTGTAAAAAAACTATATAACTGGAATTTTTGCCTCAAAATTCTAATGAATTGTGAAAAATAATCCATGAATGCTGGGAAGACCTTCACTCAACTATTATAATAAATTTAATCCACTCGTTGCCTAATAGAACAACAAGGTTCAGTGACCAAATATTAATTTTTTAAATCTCTTGTTATTGTTCTTGTTTAAGTTTCCAATTTGTCCGTATTATTACAAAATTAAATATTTCTTACTTTTCCATTTGACCCAAATTTTTTATTTACTTCATCGACGCCAATGCTTTGCATTTTTCGCATATAACCTTAAACATATATGATAACCTCAAAGAAATAATGAGTCACGAAAGCCTGTTTCAAACAGCTTAAAAAACACAAAAACTAGTCATAAGACTTGTACGGGTTTTTTATGAACAGAACTGTAAGTGTGTAGGACAAGGAAATATGAGAAAGATAACGCTAAACATTCAAGTTCTCGCGCCGTCATCCAATTAAATAACAAACCTGAGCAAACCCGAGCAAACCTGTAAAAAGACAGTTCCGGATGATTTCATGAATTCTTGTTTCTACACACTGTCGAACCATTTTGCGAAGCTTACGTATAAAGTCTTTTTAAGAGAATCTAAAAATTATTCAAATCTTCACTAAGAGTGTATTCCGACTGGTCAAAAAAGTTATACACAAAATACTACGCATTGACAACTGTTCAAGACATAAATGCTACAGAGAAAAAGCGACGTTCCTACTCTCACTATTAATTTCGTCACTATGCAAAGGAAATAAATTAGGTACTAAAAATTAATTATCACGATAAATATTGGCATATTGGTATATTTTATTACGCTTTTTAGCCTATAGTATTTACGATTACAGATATTAACCTATAGTAATTGCGATATTTTAGTATAGTTTATCAATCTGAAAATATGTCACATAACTGAAAGCTTGGCAACAGCCGCTCTCAAAAGTGGGTGGGGGCCATATAGTTAACAATATTAAGAGTACGTAGCATCCATATACTTACTATATAAATATACTGCGGGTTCCCCATTTACCCAATGTGCGGTTTTTGATGCCAACAATGTGAAATGGAGAGATATAATCTCGCATAAGTCTATTCTTTAGTCTGACAGGGCTAGTTTTTTGGTATAATTGAACTAGTTTATTACTTTTTGTACATCAGGGCATAAGTTAGCAAACTTCAAAATAAACCACAAGAACACCGAATACAAAATACAACACGACACAAAGAAAAAAAGGCGAATGGCGATCCAGCTGTAAACTAGGAAAACCAGAAAGCTGAAAGAAACCCAAATATACGCACAACAGCCGATGATTAGTACAATTCACCACCTAATTCAGTACAATGTCTGACAAATGAAAAAATTCGTATTAACGCATGCGCATATACAGAAATATCAGACTAAAGGATAGACTTATGCGAGATTGTATATCTCCATTTCATAATGTTGGCATCAAGAATTCGAGACAACCCGCAGTATATTTATATAGTAAGTATATGGTAGCATCGTACATAAACAAAGAATAGTAAACTCACTCTCCGTAAAGATCAGTCATCGCCGCCGGCCAAATGAGCATCAGTCAGCCTGCGTTCGCTGCTTGATACACAGTATTTTACTACTCTCGCACAACTTACAATTAGCGACCCACCTGTATGCGATGGAATGTGTGTTAAACAGTCAAAAAACGGCGGCGAATAGCTGCATAAAGAACTTCAAAGGCGACTCGGAGTGTGATTCTACTATTCTTTGTTTATGTACGATGACGCTAGAATCTCTGATTGCTTTAAAATGTAAATAATGGTATCCTCCTTGTTTCCAAATCTATGGCTACAATGCTGTTTAATTGTGGCGAAGCGAGCCGTCACCAACAGCGTGCAGGCACTAGACCAGTTTTGAGAAAAATCTGAATTTCCACGAGGATTAATAAACTTGTAAGGAAATAATTAAATCGGTGCGGTGTAACAAAATATTGTGCTGACCTAATAATCGCAGTAAATATCTATTAATGTAAAACGAAATGCTAAAACTTCCCATTTAAATTAAGTTGTCTACAATCTCCGGTATATTTGTTTTAGATTGTAATCTGACCACAATCAATCTCACATGGGGCATGATAAGGTCTTTTGGTTTGGATGTGGCGCCCCACTGAGGATGACAAAGCTTTGCTGTGGCTATAGCGGTTGAAATGGAGTTGTTTAAATGAGCGATGTAGTAAGCACGAAATATAGACGTTTTATTGTATGCTAAATAAAAAAAAACACTAAACATTTCTTATAAAATATTTTTCTATGCCGTAGAAATACATATCTGGAAAGATAATTTTTATGAATTGTGATGTTTCATTCATTTTTTGGCAATAAATGCACTCTGGAGATCAAATAATGCTAGAAAATCAGTTTAAATAAATTAGTGAAATGCGAGACTGACCTTACTATTTTACGAATCCGTACTCATTAACACCAGGCGCGGCCCGTAAGTTTTTTACTGGTGGGTTAAATCTTGTGGGCAACTAGTAATATCAACGCAACAAGCAAAATACACTTTTTTGATTAAGAAAGGTTTTTTAATAATGTGCCTAGTTTTGCCAAGAAATTATTTACCTACTCACAAATTAATACCGCAAAAAACAAAATACTAAAATTGCATTTTTTTCTGTTAAGTACTTTTTTTAACTTACATGCAAACAGTTTCTTGCACCTTTCAAGCCATTGTTAACACAAGGGGTCTTGAGCACTTAAGGTATGACGAAATTAACAAATTTTCGAATAGGCAAAGGAAATATTACATGTGGAGTACTTAAAAAAAAATCGATGGATTATTCAGTTTTTCCAAAAAAAAATAGCCGACAAATAAAAATTTGGAACGTAGCACAGCACGGATTTTTACATGTAGACGGACAACACACAACACCAAAAATATGTTATAATCATCACTAAGGATATGTATCACACATACAAAGATTGAGTATTCACGGAAATTTAAATTTTTTTTTTAATTTTTACTATTTTATTTACATTTTTTGGTTATGTACGCAAATAATTTTGACACGGACATCGACTAAACTAGAACGCATGCCTGCCATCTTAATCGATCGACGGGTCTGATGCTGCGTTGACAAGTTATTGTCAAAGTCGTACTGTAGGTTTTAAATGTTTTATAGGCACCGTTGCAATTATTATTATTATTATTAGTAATTACCTAAAAATCTTAAAATAAAATTAGATGAGTTTATATTAAATGTATAAATCTATCGTAAATATTGTTCTAATAATAAACTGGTCAGATTTAAATTAGTGAGCCAGACAACCGGGATGGCGGCGTTGACGGCCACGCGCGCCCCGAAAGCGAGATTATTGGTGGGCCGCCGAGAAATTTTGTCTCTTTTTAACTTCCTAAAGCGCGTCTGTTTGTTTATCTCTTAGCTTTAATGCATTTTATATAGTCCATATACATCTACGAGGTCAATTTAAAATACTGCCAGTCCGGAGCAAGCTTGGTTTGATTCTTTTTTGGGAAGTTTTCGCATGGATTTTGCACTTTTTGAAAGAAAAGATAAGATTATTTTTTGGTTTTAAAAAATAAATTATTACGCAGATCATTGGAAAAAAATTTAGGTGGGTCATTGACCAAATGACCTTATGGACGAGCCGCGCTTGATGGCACCATATTAGAAAAATTTCATCTTTTATTTAAAAAGATCTGCTTTGTGAGGTTAACTTCTGCATAGCCTGTAATTAATACAGGGTGTTATGGAAATGGTTTAATATATTGGAATGGGTGACTCCTGGGGTAGTCTACAGACATATCCAATATTTTTTTTAAATCGAAAATTTTAAAACTTTTCAAAAACACCCTAAGACCTGGCCATGTTTGTCGCAGCTGGCTGACCGTGTTTTCGCTTGACGGAAAATTGGGCGCGAAAAAGCTAAAATCAATTGAATTTGTTGCAACGTTGCCAGATATATAAATCTTTAAGGAGAATTTATTTTCTGTTTTTAAGCGTAATTTAAGACAAAGTTAAAAGAAATTTAACCTTTCTCTAAGAAAAAATAAAAAAATAGTAAAAAGGCAACTGCGAAATCAATCCTTTTTGTCACTAGCCTTAGTTGTACCTAATGTTTGCCTAACATAATTTAAATATCAATAAGTAAAACTAATAAATACAACTTGCAAAAAATGATATCTACTTATGTAGTAGGAAATATGTTGAAAATGTCCCTTCCAAACAAGCAAGCACTCTTCGCAGCATATTGTACCGAACCTGTTGAAAGATATTCTTCATATTCCTTATTTCTTGGTCTGCTATTTCAACACGATTTCGCAGTTGTTTCACTTTTTCAATTGGCACACTATTCTCTATTTCCTTCATCGTACCCCACAAGAAGAAGTTACATGGATTTACCGTGAGTTCTATAGTCCCTTAGCTGCTGTACCACTGACCCAGATGTCCTTTTGCTGATAGGTTCGCAGTTAGAAAAACTTTCAGTGTGCAAAAGTCGCACTTGTCGAATGTTTTCGTTAGCTACTCCGTAGCACAAAACGATATCCGTAAGCTCAGCAGAAGTTCTCGGCATTTTGGATTAAGAACAGATTAAAAATCGGTTAAAAATCTCTATCCAAACTTCAGCAAAAATACGAGTGAATAGCGTCATTTCAGCGAACTTCTTGTTCAGCGCAGTTGATAAATTGTAGAAGCACTGCTATATATAAAAATAAAGCATGGACTGTGCTACATGAATATCGATGTAAAAAATACATACATTACATTAAAAATGAGAAGCTCTCGATATATAATATCTTTTATTAAATAATGCAATCAAAACTAAATTGATTTGCGCAGAATCGTCAACAAACTATTTCCGAGCGAATTCCAATTGCACAGAATTAACCGATTTCAAATGGTAATATTGATATGCGTTCTTTTTCTTCAGAAAATTTTTGCATAAATAGAATCTGATCTCTTGCGTCCCTATAATGTGGTTTTATACATTATACAGGGTGTTCCGGTGATCATGTTACAAACTTCTAGGGTAGATAAAACACACGAAAATAAGAAAAAAAGTTCATGTGAACATGGGTCCGGAAACGCTTCTTCAGGGAGCTAGGGCCCTTCGAAGATGACCTTCAAAAACTACTCTTCGTTTTATAGCTTCGGTACTACTGCAGCTATCGCCACCAATTTTGGGACATGAAATCTACTTGGTAGGTTCATCAATTTGAGCCTTCCGGATTTTGTAACCTTTAACCAGGGGCGTACAAACCAGGGGGGTATTTGGGTAAATTTGACCCTACTCCTCTTAGGCTTTAATTTCTTACCATTTTTATATCTGATTATGATTTTCCAATGCCTTTTACATAAAAAAGGTACTCTTAGTAAAAGTCGCTATCTGTCACCGTTTCCTCGGAAAATGGTTAAATCCAATCAATAATAAATTATTGGTCTTAAACCAATTATTACCTTGAAATATGAAAATGAGGTTCAGTACAGATAGTTGTCAAAAATCTGTCAATAAAATATTGTGTCGCCAGTGAATCATGGATTATACTTTCGCCGAATATGCCGATATGCTATTAATTTATGGCGAAGTTCATTGTAATGGAAGAGCCGCTTCAAGATTGTATCAGGAGCGGTTTCCTGAGAGGCGTGTACCTGCTCACACGCTGTTCGAGAGAGTAAATCAGCGCATAAGGGATACTGGCTCCGTAAAAATAACGAGGCCAGATAATGGCGCTCAAAGAACTGTACGAACTCCAGAATTTGAGGAAGAGGTACTCCGACAATTCGAGGAAAATCCTGGTGTTAGTACCCGAGCTGTTGCAGAATCCATGAATGTAAGTCATGTACGTGTATGGGAGATTGTTAACGAACAACTTCTTCATCCTTACCATCGCCAAAAAGTACAGGAATTGAGACCAAATGATTATGCACCCCGCGTAGAGTTTTGCGAGTGGTTTCTTCAACAGTGTACGCAAGAACCCCAATTTCCGAAATTTGTGCTTTTCTCTGATGAGGCTGTTTTTACGAGAGAAGGTATTTTTAATTCACGGAAGAGCCATGTGTGGGCGGAGGAAAACCCTCATGCTCTTCAAATAAGAGGGTAACAACATCGATTCTCGGTGAACATGTGGGCTGGAATTGTTGGAGAACGTCTAATTGGACCAATCATGTTGCCTCCTCGACTAACTGGGACGGTGTACCTCAATTTTTTAAGATACACCTTACCTGAGTTATTGGATGAGCTGCCCCTCGACATACGTCGGAATCTGTGGTTCCAGCATGATGGAGCACCCGCTCATTTTTCACATGTCGTACGTGAGCACCTCGATGATCGTTTTAGAATACGTTGGATTGGACGTGGAAGCGATGTCAACTGGCCAGCCCGGTCCCCAGATTTAACTCCTATGGATTTCTTTCTTTGGGGACATATGAAAAGCCTTGTATATGAAACTCCAGTTCAGTCGGAGGAAGATTTGGTGGCTAGGATTTCTGTTGCGGCTGAAATGATCCAAACCATGCCTGATGTTTTCACTGACGTCAATTTAAATATGCTACGTAGGTGCAATAAATGTATTGAACGTGGTGGCAGGCATTTTCAGCAATTGTTATTTTGAATTTATTTTGGTACGTACAGGGTCAGTCAACGACAGCGTTAGTAAATTCATCTTCAAGACAAAAATTTACTCTGCCTTCTCCTTGACTCACTCGTTAAACCTGTTTGTGTTACTTGTTTATTTTGTATTTTTGAAATTTCTAAACTTTAAGTTTTTCATTGGTGCTCGTGAATGATTTATTGCAAATTTATTATTAGTTTTGCTTGTGTAGGTTTAATTTTTTTTTTTGGAATATTTTGTATACCCTTTTACTTTTTATACCCTCAATTTCGAAAAGGCAATAAATCTCTCTAATCTAATTTATTTTCATTAAAAAAGAAGATTTGACTAACTTTTAATGCTCACTATCTGTACTGAACCTCATTTTCATATTTCAAGGTAATAATTGGTTTAAGACCAATAATTTATTATTGATTGGATTTAACCATTTTCCGAGGAAACGGTGACAGATAGCGACTTTTACTAAGAGTACCTTTTTTATGTAAAAGGCATTGGAAAATCATAATCAGATATAAAAATGGTAAGAAATTAAAGCCTAAGAGGAGTAGGGTCAAATTTACCCAAATACCCCCCTGGTTTGTACGCCCCTGGTTAAAGGTGACAAAATCCGGAAGGCTCAAATTGATGAACCTACCAAGTAGATTTCATGTCCCAAAATTGGTGGCGATAGCTGCAGTAGTACCGAAGCTATAAAACGAAGAGTAGTTTTTGAAGGTCATCTTCGAAGGGCCCTAGCTCCCTGAAGAAGCGTTTCCGGACCCATGTTCACATGAACTTTTTTTCTTATTTTCGTGTGTTTTATCTACCCTAGAAGTTTGTAACATGATCACCGGAACACCCTGTATATGTTTATTATTAATCGGAATGTTAGGATATCGATGTTTTGTAAATATCAATATATCGTAGCCATCCCTAGCCAACAGCCGTCACTTGAGGTAACAGAAGTGAAGTCAGTGACTCTTATCATATTATCACGAATGACGCGCCCGCGAATTTTATTAGAAGCTTTCAAAATTCTGTCATTCTCTTTATTATTTAGTAAAAAAAAATAGTTTCCAGCCCTTTAATAGTGCTATCAGTATTAACAAAATATCTTACGCGCTTATTGTGTTAACTATTTATAAGAAACCAAAACATTTCTTGGCGTGCTTTCACGTTTTACCCAAACAGCTGTTGTGTTTTGTGTTATTTGTGTGGTAATAGTATATTAACTTTATTATTTAGTGAAAAAGAAATAGTTTGCAGCGCTTTAATAGTGCTATTAGTATTAACAAATTATCGTACGCGCTTAGTGTTTTCCATGATAAGTTAGTAAATCACAATATTTCTAGGTGTTTAGCTTGGTGTTAGTCCTGGTTTCAACAGCTGTTCTATGGATTGTTTTATTTGTGTTATAGTATTTTAATTTTTTGAAATTGAGAAATTTGGAAGAGTTAGTAGGATTTTTTTAAAGGTAACAAGAATGTTATTTTGTCAAACTGGTTACATAGAAATATTGTAGAGAGACTTAACAGTGCCACCACGAGTACTGACATTGCTCACTGTCGTTAGTATGGTCATGTGTTTATTACCAGTGGTGTGCACTGGCTAAAAAAAGGGAAGATATTTATCTTATTATCGTAAAGCGTCATTTATGAATATTTTTATTCAATCCGAATTCATACCAGGATTTACCGGTTTCAATATATGCAGTGGATTTCATAACACTTTGTATATCGCCCATCAAACTTAGTAAAGGTCTTATAAGAAATAATTAATAATTTAAATATTAAAACAACACTAAGTTTATTAGGTTAAAAAATAAATTACATTATTGTCTATAAATACAATAATATTTAATTTAATAAAAAAGTGTGCAATTCGTGGTCTTAAGGTCTAATAAATCAGTTTTGGCGAATCCATCTTCGTCTACGCAGTAGTACTTTGTTGTTGTGCCGTTTCTATAAGATTGCAAAGCAACGTAATTGCCGGTTCCTGCACAGCTCAATCCGTGACTATATAGTTGAAAATCTCTAGCACAATCTAAAAATATATATAAATAACAATTTTTACATATTTCTGATGTTGTTCTGTTGTATGTTTGCCAAACGATTTATTTTATTTCGGAAAACTACAATGACCCGATACGAAATATGTTTAAACTTGGTACCAGGCGCGGCCCGTGAGTTTTTTTACAGGTGGGTCAAAATTTTGTGGGAAACTAGTGATATCAACGCAACAAGCAAAATACACTTTTTTAATTAAGGAAGGTTTTTTAATAATGTGCCAGGAAATTATTTACCTACAAATGAACACCGCAAAAATCATAAAATAGGTACTGCCGTACATTGAAAATTACTACTCTAGATGTTTATGGCTTTTTTCTATGTGTTTTAATACTCTAGATTAGTAGATTTCTAGCAGCTTTCCGCTTTGATACGTTTAGCATCTCCTCAATAGAGGTCGCGCCTTGTACTAAAAGCCGAGAATAAACAGAACAAAATTCTGAGCTAAAAGTATGATTATTCGTAAAATAAAATTAGGAACGCTGCCGAAACTCCGTTTTCTTTAATAAATACAATACTGGCGACTAGACATACTAATACGATCTTTGTCTACGCACTTGCAGGCTGCAAGCTGTATTAAATATGAGATTGCCAACAATTTTAAAAATATTTTATCGAGGAACAACTTGTTGCCAATACACCTTTTAGAGCTGATCTAATTTTTTAAATACCAAAAATTAAAAAAAAAGTTTACCCCAACACAGATTCGAACCCTCGACCTTCTGGTCAATTCGCCAAGACTCTACCACTGGACTACGCTGGTAATGTAAGAAAATCCGTCCGATGCCCGTTAAATTTATGCCTAGCGCTGGCCTGACAGAAATCGTATTTATAATTTTTTATGTTTAGCCGATAATTAATATTATTAATACAATGCGCACATTAGCTACCTAATTAGTTTTTCTTTTTCCCAACCAAATGTTTCGAAAGAGTGTATTTTACGGGGCGGTTTGAGTGTATTTTCATGGTGGAAGTGGCCTAATATTATTGGTGGGCCGTCGACCAATAATTGTATCTCTTTCTAACTTCCTAAAGCGCGTATGTCTGTTTCTCTCTTAGTTTTAATGAATCTATATCCTCCATATAAACCTATCAGGTCAATTTAAAATACGACCCAGCCCGGAGCAAGCTTGGATAAATAATCTTTCGAGGATGGCTTGGCTTTCTTGAGGAGATTTCACATGGAACTTGCACTTGTTTGGAAGAAAGCATTCTTTTTTGATTTTAAAATATTAAACAATAAATTACTAGGTAGATCACTAAAAATTGTAGGTGGGTCATTGACCAAATGACCTTATGGACGGGCCGCGCCTGCTTGGTACACAAGAGACCTTTATCATAACTTCTTTCGTAGTAATTTACATAAATAAGTTTAAGTATTATAGATTACAGGTTTTTACGTAACTTCTAACTTTCATGGCTATTCACTATTGAATTTAATCTCTACAACCGGTGCATTTTTTTGATAATAAGTTAATAAGGATTTAATAGGGGCGGCTTGTCGGGTGAAGCAAACTTTCACCTAAAATATTGTAGTAAGAATACTAAACAGTAAAGGCAATCATTTCATTAAATTTTTTCCTATAGTGATATGATTATAAATAACAGCATCTTATTTACATTCACATTTCACAATTTATTATAACAAGATACCTTAAAAATTCCGCGCTCCAACCCTGTCATTTTTAGTCGCGCCGCCACTAAAGTGAGTGAAGCAAAATTCAGTGCTACAGTCTACAGTGTGAACTTGCTTGCTCGGTACGCCCGATCGAGTCCTTGTGTCTTCGTCACGAGAGTTGGCGCTCGAGTCGTGTCAACGAGGTCATTCACCCCGTCATGAAGCAGAAATTTTAGTTAATTTAATCTGCGACCTCGCATTGTTCAGTTTAATTATGTGTTTTTAGAGCAGCATTGTCTTTTTGATATTATATTTTTGAATTGACATGTGCAGAATATTTCCGCAGTATGATCCCGGTTTTGTCTTATTAGAAAACACCATTTTCTAAATGTACTAAAGAACAGGGCCAGAGGCCGTCGGTCCTAGGCACTTCTGTCGTAGGCCATTTTATATATGTTTTTTTAAGCTTCGCTTTTTTCAAACTTTACTTAATAAAATGGATATGTGTTATATAAACATATGAGATTAATCCAAGGATTTCTAACATTTAAAAAAAATGTAAGATTTTGTTTTATTGATGGCTGATAGTTTCAAAAAAGTATAATGTACTGCTTTATACCGGGTGTCCGAAAAGCCTTTGTATGGGCAAATAGCTTTGCTATTAGTAAGAATAGAGACACCAAATTTAAGGTGTATCTTATTGGTTAATAAATCTACTTGTTTATGTAATTAAACTTTTTAACCCCCTTGGGGGGTGACGCTAGGGAGTTAAGGGCAAAAATTTTAAATGCTTCCCTACGCGCCGTGTAGTACCTCATTTTAAATAAAGGCCTTAAAAATAACATTTCGCCATAAACCCGAGGTCCGTATCTTAATTCGTTTTTAAATAGTAGGCTAAATCGTGAAAATCAATTACAAATTTAAACACCATTATTTTTCTTATTACTTTAAAAGTTGTTAAACATGACCACCATGAACTTCTTGGCAGTAATAAAGTCGATTTTGGAACTCACTTCCCACATTTTCCAGAATGGCAGGTGTTACTTCTTGGCAGAGTTACGAAATCCACTTTATTTCTGCCAGGTCTGGTAGTCATTTTGAAAAATTTTTAAAGTAATAAAAGAAATAAAGATACTTAAGTTTTTTTTAACGATTTTAAATTTTTATTGGCTTGCCATTTAAAAATAAATTGAGATACGGATCTCGGATTTGCGGAAAGGCCTGTAAAATGAGCTACTACAGGGCATAGGGTTACATATAAAATCTTTGACCTCAACACCCTAGCATCACCCTCCAAGGGTGTTAAAAGTTTAATTACCTAAAAAAGTAGATTTATTAACCAATGAGATACACCTAAACTTTGGTGTCTCTATTATTACTAATAACACAGATATTTGCCCATACTAAGACTTTCTGGAAACCCTGTATATCTAATTCCACGTCGCTTTTCTCCAAATATCAAACACATTTTATACATTTTTTATAAATGTTAGCAATAAAATAACTACATATTTATTTATTTTAAATAGCCAACTTGCTACTTTGTAATTTAAACTAAGATGTTGTACAAGGTCCAGTCGCGTAATTTCGGGGAGCCTAGGGGGGCCGCCTCCAAGGGCTTTCCAGCCCCCCAGAATTTTTCCTATTTCACTAGTGTTTATCATTTTCCAGAAATAATCATTATTTTGTTCAGAATCAAAACGACCTAAGTACATTTTTCATAAAAATGATAGAAATACAAATGTTTATCCTTTTAACAACAGCTAAATAAATATATTGGGTATGTACTTAAAAAAATTAAAAACTAAATAATTTTTCTCTGTAAAGTTACTTTTTGAAGTTTTTCCAGTTTTGGGCTTTTTTTCGCAAATTACAAAATGTTTTTTTGTTACCAAAACATTCCCAGTGGGCTCACTATTAAAACCTCTAAAGTTGGTACGGGTCCTGTACCTAAGTAGGAACAGAGATATACTACTTTGAAATTTCTCCAGCCGCCACTTCCCAATACCCTTTATACTCATCGTCGCCAAAGGGTGCAAAAACCGTTTAGAAAACGAGCAAATCGGAGAAATAATAATTTAAAACAGAAATTTTCAACATTTAAACAATTTTATAACCGAAAGTCAAAACTTATCTGGTCAGCTAGAAGGACTAAATTTAAAACTAGGCTAAGCTGTACGAAATGGGTGATTAATATTTTTTGATTACACTATTATAGTCATGCAGTAGCGCACCCAGGATTTCGTCTGCGGGGGGGGGGGGTGTCTGAATAGTGCAATTCGGTGGACTTTTTCAATTAGAAATGCACTTTTTTTATTTTTGTGTGTCTAGGATGTTGGTGTCGCCACTTTAGGCATGTAAAGTGTCAAAATCCCAATATTAAGCTATAAAAAAATTAAAATTTTGTTTTGTGTCTTCGAAGTTGCACAAAACTTAATGACGATAAGCTATTTTAAAATCATTTCTAAAATATTTGCATTTTAAAGTGTACCATCCTGTGATAAAATGTCATACGCCAGAAGATCTCATGATACAAGTAAAAGAAGGTATGATATCAAGCGCTGTCAAATTCGCGCATGACGTCACCTGGTGAATTTTTTAAATTTATAACGGTCAATATAGAGTTTAATGTTAGTTAAAGGCGATTTTATATAAATTTTATTGGCAATACACTTTGCCTCCTGCTTATAATACAAATTTTATAGTATATAATTTAAAATAAGCATGTAAATAAAGGGATAAATACATACATTCATTGATTGATTGTCCACATCACAACCATACACAGCACATCTCATTTTTACTTTTAAACTCCTAAAAGTAATATAAAATCACCAAAAAATAGTTTTAAACACAACGCAATCTTTAAAGATGTGTTTCGTTTACAAAATATCGCGGAATCATAAAAATTAAAAATTTTGGTTTTGAGAATGATGACAAAACCCCATTTTACAATGGACAAATAAAGTATATCTATCTCACCTTTTTTCTTTATCATATTCTGAAATTTTGACAACTAGAAAAAGTTAGGTTAAGTTAAGATAAACAGCAACATGACATTTTGAGCATGTCCCATAAGTTTTTTCTGTAGTGTTGATAATAAACGAATAAACCTTTATTTTTCTGTGTAGAAAATGTTTGTATAAAGTGTTGGCCGCTTAAATTTATTTATTCTATAAATCTGTTACTGGCTAACAACTACCGAAAAAGTACGACAAGGCCGGGCATTGTGGAGATGATTAACCAGGAACCTCGATCCCAAATAGTTCGTTCGATAAAGAAGTCAGAGAGGAGGAAAGAATGAAAATTACCATACCATCTAACCAGGAACCTCCATCCCAAATAGTTCGATAAAGAAGTCAGAGAGGAGGAAAGAATGAAATTTACCCTACCCCTAATCATACAAAAATTTTGGTTTTCAGTTACAGTAAAAGTACCAGGGCAAAGTCTGTTTATCCTTCTACAGCTAAAACTTTCAACATTTAATTGAGAAACTGTCACATTGAGCTAAACAGTTATAATTTTTATTTCTACAAGTACTTTAAGTTAAGAATTTCGCTGTTCGCAGGTTGAGGTAGGGTTTGTAGAATTTATCAGAGAATAGGGAATATTTCTTTAAACTCATGTTATGATTTATTTTAATAAAAAATCTTTACTCAATTTTGCTGAGTTTTCTTTATTTATTAAAAAAAATGCCCGTGCATATTAGGTATACAGAAATTAAGGCAGAATTAAATTATCATCCATAAGCACATGGTTATTGGGCAGTAGCTATCTTCAAATAGTAAAATTTTTACGTTTATAATCTGCTAGCAGTATCTATGCTAACAGAGTTATGTTAAAAAAAAATTAGTTTAAAGGCAGTGAAGGTTTCGAAGATTTTGGTAAGATATTATTATAAAACAGCACTCCAAAAGTAGGTACTTCAAAAGTTTATTATTTTTAATAGGAATATTCCTTCTCTTTCCAAACTCCTCTAGGTCCACATTGTTGTGAATGAGGTTTGTGTGTGTCCACGTAGAGCAAGAAAGACACTACTGTTATGAAAGAATAAACGTCTGTCTATTAACATTATGATGGTGGATATTTTGAAATGAAATTACAAAATTCTAAGTCTGCAGTAACAAACAAATGTAGCAAAAGGTGGAATTGGCAAGGCACTGATTATTGTTCATATCAACTGTAGGTCTAGAACACACATATATATATATATATATATATATATATATATATATATATATATATATATATATATATATATATATATATATAAAGAATCTTATAGACTGATAGAGTTGCGATAAAAGACTGTGATGAAACAATCACGTGCCTGAGGAAAATTAATTAGTCATAGAATATAAAAAATTGATATTTTTTAGAAGAAATTTCTTCAGTTTTCTTTTAAACATTGTAATTTTTTTTATATTTTTTATTTCTGGAAGACAATGCATTTTAATACCAGAGTAAAGAATATACTTTTTTAAGAGTATTATTAAAACAGATGACTCTAATAAGTTGATTAAGGATAAAGTGTAGGTACAGAGTTTAAAAAGACAAAAAAAAACAATTCAATTTATATTTCAAAATTTATTTAAAGAAACAATTTAAAAATAACAAAAAATATAGGGTAAAACATACAGTTGTTGGCACCTATATAGTGATTGGCACCTAACTGATATTTTTGTCGGTTCTAAGGAGTTCAATAGATATGAAGTAAAACCAGTGGCGGCTGGTGAAATTTCAAAGTTGTATATCTCTGTTCCTACTCACAGGACCCATACCAAATTTAGGGGTTTCAATAGTGAGCCCACTGGGAATGTATTGGTAAAGAGAAAAACATTTTGTAATTTGCGAAAAAAGTTAAATTCTTGGTGTGCCCCTCCTAAGAAAAAATTAACACGTCTAGGTATTGTATTTATTATTTTTTCTGAACAGATTTTACATCACTTTGTCGACAGTTTTTAAATTTTGAGAGAAAAAAATGTGTTAGTAGAAAGTTATGTAGTATATTATGTTTATTGAGCTCAATAAAATAACATCACTTTCTACAAGTCCGTTTATTTACTGACTGGTGACCCCACGGATACCAAAACTAGCCAGAAGCACCCTATGACATAATGTCAACTACACAATATCTTACGGTGAGTCTACATTAAATAAGCATTATACTACAAGTTATAGTCATTTGAATTTTTTAAGTCTAAAATATAATTAAAAAAAAAAATTCAAATGACTATAACTTTCTACTAATACACTTTTTTCTCTCAAAATTTAAAAACTGTCGACAAAATAAAGTAAAATTTGTTTAGAAAAAATAATATCTAAAATACCTAGAAGTGTTCATTTTTTTCTTAGGAGGGGCACAACAAAAATTTAACTTTTTTTCGCAAATTACAAAATGTTTTTTTCTTTACCAAAACATTCCCAGTGGGCTCACTATTAAAACTCTTAAATTTGGTATGGGTCCTGTAAGTCGGAACAGAGATATACAACTTTGAAATTTCACCAGCCGCCACTGAGTAAAACCAAGGACTTAAATCCAATGGCTCCTTCTCACTAGACTCCACAGGTGTTTCCAATTGGTTTTTGAGGAGTAACATCTTTTTCAACCTCTCCAAAATACCACGATGCCTCCGTAATGGTAACAACATAAGACATATCATTTATCCTGGGTCTTGAAATGTAAATGTAATGTAATGTAAATTAATTTGCCAGTTTCATGGTTTTCCTGCAAGTTCATTATTTTCTCTTCATTTTACTAAAAACAAAAAAATTAATAATAATAATAATAATAATCCGTCCATGTTTCGGATTATTATTATGAGTTCAATGTCCATAGTCCATAGTAGAATGTGTAGGTAATCCTAACAGGGTCTAGCAATTTTCTGTTCAGATAACCCAGACATTACTGTATAGTATAACAGACAAAAAATGCAAACAAAATACTGGATAAAATATCTATTACGTATACATTAAAATATACCTACTAAGAAAATGATTGTAAAATCTTTCAAAATGTTAATTTGGGAAAACCAATACGTGCAGTTACTTACATATGTATATGCACGCCTATTGCCAAAAGCTACTTGGGTTTAATTAAAAGCCTTATCGAACAAAGAATCTATCTTATCAATGCAGTACCTACATTTTTTTAAAGCACTCCACAGTGTTTTACATGTTAAACATTGTTTTACATTTTAAGCCCATGTTGGGTTCTATTGACATATTATTATATAGGATAGGGTTAAACTTTGACATTTTTCAGAGTTTGATTGGGAGAGTAAGATAGTGTTAATTTGCCAATATTATGTCAAAAAAGCTTCAAAAATAGCTAAAAAATGCTTTTACTTTTTGAAAAACTTGTTAAAAATTTTCACATCCCTTGTAGTATTGTTTTTTACCTTTTCATACCAAGTACCTACCTAAAGGTTGATTGATAATAATTTTCTGACATTAAAAACTTTATGGACACAATTTTAAATGCATTTTTTAGCCTATTTGGCAAATTAAAATAACCTTAAGACTCTGAAATTTATATAATATTATGTCAACTTTTATCTCAATACTTCTAATATAACAGGGCCTAACTTGGGGTTTTTCACATGGAAACAACGCATAAATAAACCATTTACAGACCACAGGAATATTTTGAAATTGCTTTGATACCTATTATTATTACTAAGATCACGATACACATTACACTTACAACAGTATGCTTACGCTATGACGTCACTTCGAGGGGAATCCTAAATTGATTAGACGCTTGCACTCCTTGTACATAAGTACAGGTCAGTTTATTGTCGGGTAGTGTGTTGAGTTGACATTTATTAAAATATTAGTACAGGACAGCTTATTGTCGGGTAGTTTGTTGGGTTAATAATAATAATAATAGTTTATTGGTGCCAATTACACAATAAGCGTTTACACAAGTCAATATACAAAAAATAGAATAAAAATCCTCACTACAAAATATGTTTGATTAAAGAAATTACAAAACAAACTCTCCTTACATATATTGAACAAACAACATATTAAAATAGTACATTAAAAATTAAGAATATTAAAAACATATCAAAAATTAAAAATGACAGATCACAACCCAAGTTGTGATGTGTCACACTTTAGGAAGTCATCTACTGTATAAAAGGTTTCCCCCTCCAGGAACCTCCTCACTCGATCTTTAAAAATTTTTATTGGGAGCAATCTTATTGCAATCGGTATTTTGTTGTAGAACTTAACCCCCAGGAAATCAGGTCCACCCTGACATCTCCTCAGCCTCCGATATGCCACCTCTAAGTTATCCCTATTTCTGGTGTCATGGTTATGTATGACACTACGTGACGTGTATTTATCCTCATAGGTCTTAATGTACAGCAGATTTTCAAGGATATAGACAGACGGGAGGGTAAGAATCCGAAGAGAGCGGAAGGCATCCCTGCAGTCCTCTCTATATGAAAGGCCAGCCACAATCCTGATGGCTCTTCTCTGAAGTGCAAAGACTCTGCGAGTATGTGTTGAATGTCCCCATACTAAGACTGCATACGAAAGTATTGAGTGCACGAGAGCAAAATATGCAGTCCTCGGCACCCCAGGGGAAACAGAGTTCTGTAGCCCCCTCAGAGCAAAGACACTCTTTCTAAGTCTCTGGCATACATAATCTACGTGGGCATCAAATTTAAGCCCCCTATCGACCTGAATTCCCAAAAATTTTACACTGGCAAGGCTCTCAGGCTTGCTAGATAAGTCTCTCAGGGAGAAATACATTGTGTGCGTTTTATCTTTATTTAGTAATAGCCTGTTGGCCTTGAACCAACTTTCCGCCTGTGACTGTGCCACCCCCAGCCTCTCAGTGACAGTATCATATGAGGTCCCACTACAGGACAAAGACGTATCATCAGCGAAGAGAGTGAACGTAGCTGCCGGGTCCACCAATGGTAAATCATTAATGTATATGAGAAATAGAAGTGGTCCTAAAATTGACCCTTGCGGGACACCGACATCCATCACCCTCTCCCCCGACGACACCCCTCCCACCATAACTATTTGGGTTCTGTTTTCCAAGTATGACTTTATTAGTTGTACACTATCTGGGTGAAAATTGTAGCACTTAAGCTTAGATAAGAGAATACTGTGGGTGACACAATCAAAGGCTTTGCTCAAGTCGCAGAGAGCAGTTGCATTATACTCTTGCTTCTCAAATGAATCCATCACATCAGAGATCAGGCTAAGAATTCCAAGAGAGGTATTCTTACCCCTTCTAAAACCAAACTGGTCCGGCGTAAAAAGATTATTATCCTCAAAGAAAGAAGTCATCCTGTTTGCCATACACTTCTCAAAGACTTTCGAGAAAACAGGCAACAGGGATATTGGTCTGTAATTTGAAACCAGAGTGCTGTCCCCATTTTTAAAGATTGGAACAACTTTTGCTTTTTTCAATTTTGAAGGAAATATACTATTTTTAAAACACAGATTTACTAGCTTTGCTACTGGAATGTATATTAGGTTTTTTATACTTTTTACTACCTTCATATTGACTCCGTAGATGTCTGAGCTATTTTTATTCTTTAACTTGCTAATAATATCCCGAACCTCAATATATGAAACTTCATTAAATTGGAAAATTGGACATGATGTTGTATAGTCAGTAACATTGTGAAGAGGATCGATATCAGCCATCCCCATACCGCCGATCAGGTTCTTGGCCACTGTAGCAAAGTAGTCATTAAAAACCTGAGGTGACAGAGAAACTGCCGTGTTCCCCACTCTGCCACCCCTCTTTCTAGATTGGTTAATTAACTTCCACATTGTTTTAACAGGGTTTGGAGCTGTATTAATCAGATTATTATTGTACTGTATTTTTGCTAATTTAAGTGCTTTTTTGTAATTTGTCTTTAATCTTTTTAGTTCTGTTTGAGCATACTGCGTTCTATTCCTCTCACAATATTCATTTAACAAAGCTATTGTGTCCCTCTGATTTCTAAGTTCGTTGTTAAACCAACCAATGTTCCAAGATTGATCAGACCGAACTGGGGTTGACGCTTATTAAAATATTATTGTCATATTTCATTTGATTAGGTAAGTGCCTTGTTAATTTAAGATTCTCACTCGAAGTGACATCAAACGTAGCATACCGTTGTAAGTGTATCGTGACTAAGATACTTATAAATAGGTAGGTACCATTATAAGATAATGTGAATGCTTACAAAGAAGAAAAGGTTTAATGCTACCATAAAAATTATATAAAAAATACTTGAAAGTTTCTGACAGTTTATTTTTTTAAGTACTATGTATACCTACGGTCGCATTTGATTTTAGCTGCTTGCCTTATAAACAAAGAAGGCAGGAAGCTGTCGGGAAAATTCCGTTTTTACTTACAGTTTTCCTTCATACTGGAAATAATTTGTGAGCATTCTGAAATAGTCTTTTTTGGTACTTACCTTTTGGATGAGCAACTATACATACTCAACACATTCACATTCAGCTGCAAACTCTGGGTCCTGGAAAAGGTAGAGTTCTTTTGTAATGAAACTTTATTTCTTTTGTAATGAAGCTTTATAAATATTTATTAGCATTTCCTTTGGCCTTCACATTTAAGTTTTTTTGTCGTTTTCTTGGTGGGGATAAGGCCCTTTCGGTGGAGGTTCCTGGGATATCGGCGATTCCATTCCACTTAGCCATTGGGAATACAAAATGGGCACAAACAAGGCAAAAATACACAAAAAATACGAGTCTGTGACATTTTAGCAACATAGAATTTTTAGAGGTTATGTGATGGTATGTCAGATCCAATGTCGCCAGGTTGTCTCAGATACCAGACCAATTTATGGTTGTATTAGAATTTGTTAACGTGGATTGAAATCGTAGTGCTTTATAATTTTATTTATTAATTTAATTTCTGAATTAGTTTAAAACAAATAATTATTATTAGGTAATTGCACATTTTATTCCAAAAATTTGGCAACCTTGCAAGAGGTCCCCAGCCGGGGAACGTAGTTACAGTTCATCCTCCAAATGGCAACATCTCTTTATTTGATACATTAAGTTAACAAAAGACGACGATATAACCCGAAGAACTCTATAATCGATTCTATGTTAGGAACTCACGTAGCTCGATCGTTTAATGTCAAATGTAATACCACCGTCTGTATACGGTGGTAATACCGATGAGCACCAGTCGCTCCTACTGACGTTTTTTAACAATATTGCAGGGTTTTATTTGATTTTACAGTGATCTTATGATATAAAGGTGTTCTAGGAAATGCAGCAAAACCAGGAAATTTCTCAAGAATAAAAAATATACACGCATATACATGCGTAAGTAGACAAGTTAAACTAAACGAACTTCAACGTGAAAACATCTGGACTGCCATGTGTATATTTTTTCCTTGTGTAAGCTGCCCATTTAATTTGACCAATGAGATGAATTTTTGTTCATTTGTTTTTTCTGTCATTTTTCTCAAAAGTCTCCAGGTGACGTCAGATATCATATCTTCTATTTATTTGTATCATGAGAAGATCTTATAAATCCATTGAAACCGAAAAGATTGGTTTTTGTATTCGTTACAACCTTTCAAGCAAATTGACTTACTATATTTTGTCGCTCATAAGCAAGCAATGCTCAGGTTTGTAACTGAAATTATCCTTAGGCGACTGACCTTTATTTTTTTCGTTACACGGTTGTACCGATGTTATTAATTCTCATTAGTAGAGCGGTGTAATTGTTCCCGCAACACATAACCGCCGGTTAGGGAACCGACTGGAGACACGCTGAGGGCAAGCGGCGATGGTTTAATTGATGACGCACCACACACCTATTTCGCACCGGAACAGTTATACCGCCCTAGTTATTCGTGATATTTCTTGGGATACATACAATATTGCATTTGCAAAAATTACTTACAACATGTTAATTTCTCGGAGAGTCCTTCTAAATTAGCTTGCCAGGTTCCAATTTTAGTGTTGTCCCTCCATGTACAATAGGCTCTATTAAAAATAAATGTGATATATTACATACAAAATATTAAGATATGAAATTTTACTAGGTATTGGATAGGCAGTATTACGAGAATAAGGGTGGTTTCTGAATATATAGTCTATAAATTTACCTAAGAAGTAAACCACATCATTTATCTCCATGCAAGTATATTTAATTAATTTAATCATAGAGCACAAATTCAAACACTTTAAAATAGATTGTAGTATTAACCTGCCTTTCTGCCCCAATATAAAGATTCCTTAGATTTAGGTGAAAATAATGATCACCGGCGAAAGTTTATAGTGCGATAAGTATGTGTTTTTCTTGAAATGCAGACGCAAACCACTGATATTACTCTTCAAAAGGATATTAACCAAATAAAATAATCGGATTTTCTCTAATGTATCTTGCACTGGGTAGGTTTGTAACGCAGCAGTTAAACCATATTTGTCTACTAACTAAGCAAAGTTACATCCAAATGGTATTAACATAGAGAATGGTGTTAGTGATCCAGGGCCGTAGCTAGAGTTGTCTTTTAGGAGGGGCAACAATATTTTTACAGGGGACACAGTATTAACAAAGAAACTTTTGTAAAAAACGCCTTTCTCCAGGGGGAGACACGTCTTGGGAGCCCAACCCCTCTGGACTCCCTTTGGATACGTCCTTGTCGTAATCCCTTTTCCTAATAGATCATGTATCCTGACACATTCCTGTATTACACCTTAATAAACTAAATATTGACATTATACATGCAGTGTGGTCCATTAAGTGTGCAACAAATGGATTTTTTTTATTACCTGCACAACCGGAATATAAATACCGCCAAAAGTTGGTGCATGTCCGACAACCATATCAGGTGCACTTAGAATGACTTCAAGTCAAACAGCATGCAGGGCAGGCCATCAAATATAAAAATCGCTCAAGAGTAAATAAGTACCTTTATTTCGAAAAATACAGGAAAACGTCATTAAAAAAAGTTGTTAAGAAAAGTTGTTTAGAATTAAAAGATATATCCAAATGCGAAGTCTTCTATTTAAAAAAAATATATGTTTTTTTGAAAATCTTAATTTTTTTATTTCACACGGCATCGACTCCTATGGTCATTAGATTTTTACTATGCAAATTATTATTAGAAAAGTGTTTGTCCTATTTTTAGGAATCTTTGCGAAATTCGAAATTTGTGTGTAATATCGTTGCAACCAACATGAAGTTTTTGGTTACTTAAAACAATATAAATCAAAGTAAATTTTAGAAATTTGCTTTAATTTGATAAAAGTCATGCAGAAGTGATGTGATTGTGGTTAATTTGAAGATGTAGTATAGCTGCACATAAAAAAATCATTTTACGGGGGTAATTTAAAAAAAATATATTGTTTTTGAATAGAAGGCTATGACTTTGTATTTGGACATACCTTTTAATTCTAAACAACTTTTCCTAATAAAGGTTTTCTGCATTTTTCGAAATAAGGGCTTTACTCTGGAACGATTTTTATACTTTTTGGCCTGCCCTGTATGCTGTTTGACTTGAAGCCATTCTAAGTGCACCTGATATGGTTATCGGATATGCACCAACTTTTGGCGGTATTTATATTTCGGTTGTGCAACTAATAAAAAAAAATCCATTTGTTGTAAGTACCTACATTATAATGGACCACACTGAATATGGTGCTTCTATAATTTGACAGGAAATTATTGGGGTAGCTTTTACAAGTAAAATAATAATATAAGAAAGTTCTCATTCACACAATGTCCGAAATGCCTTGTTTCAGAGATATGTATAGGGTGTTACAATTTTTGGCAAATTTTTCAATATTTTGGCAACAGTTTAATTTAAAATAATTTAAATGTTCTACCTAACCTCAATAACTTGACATAACTTGTTGTGCATGTAAACTTTCAGTGGTGTTGTTACGAGGCAAGGTCATGTTGTTTAGTGAATATCTTTCTAATGTCACCTCGTATCTAATATCCGAATTTTAAAAGAAAATGGAAAATACGAAAATACACCGAAAAGTATTCTGTAGGTTTTCTTCTAAAAAGCACTCGTGTCCAGGCAATAATTAAAAACTAAATTTTTGTCACTTAACACAAAGTTTTAAATATCTTACAATATCCCGTGCAACTACATAATTAAAAAAATCGGTCAAGTGCAAGCTGTACTTGCACAATTAGTGTTCCGTGCCATCAGTTGCAACCTGAGCAAACCTCGGTCGTCCAATCACCGTCCATCTGCTGCGCTACCCGCCGCCGACGGCACCAACGCCGTATCACAACATGTATGCGCGGAGCTGAGTGAGCTAAATTAGAAATGTAGGATTCGGGCAACCAAAGTTAGAACCGGATGAATTGATCACCCACTCCCTTGTAGACCTGTACAGGCTTGTGCAGGAAACTGGGATAACAGAGTGGGTGTAACAAAAGTTATTGGGTAGGCACAATAGGCCTCTAGTGGCCGCAGTGCTTCCGGTCTCGGACGGAGCCCAAGGGAAAAAAAAACCTCGGTCGTCCAATCACCGTCCATCTACTGCGCTACCCGCCGCCATATCACAACACGTATGCGCGGAGCTGAGTGAGCTAAATTAGAAACGTAGGACAAAAGTTGTTCCTTACATCGTGAGAAATATTTTTTGTTGAAAGACTTTTTCTCTAAAACCAATGGTTCAGCAGTTATAAGAAAATAAACAATTAAATTGTTTATAAAAATTGACCGCGCTAGAATTTTTCAATCTTGATCATTTTTGCTCAATCTAGACCTAATTCTCCATTTTCATGTTTTTTTTCAGGTTTTTTTGAGCGATCCTTCTGGTGATAAGGGTGGAGGACAGAAATTTTTAAGCGTTTTTTCCGACAAATGTTTTAAAAAATGCAATAAAAAAATACATTTCATTTGAAACCCTACTTGATGCTCTTGAAAATTTAACATTTTATACTTCAAGTCTATAATTGGGCCACCGCACTCTATCTCTGTGCCAAATTTAAAATTTTTACGTCAAATAGTTTTAGAGAAAATCGCCTGTGACAGACGGACGGACGGACACCGAAGTGATTTCATAAGTGTTCCGTTACACGGAACACTAATAAAGCGAACTTATATAAATGATATTAATGTTATTGAGTTACATTACAATCAAATGTTGCGCGCTAAATGTAAAAAACATAACATTAACACTCGGCTCACTAAACGAGAATAAAACTTAAATTACCCTGTAATTCTGAAACAAGGCGTTTACGGGCATGTTAATGACATCTTTTCTTAATACTTTTAGTTGCAGAAGCTGTTCCTAAAATGTCCTGGCAACTTTAAGAAACAACCTGTAGTATGTGAATCTCATAATCCTTTCCATATCTCCTGCATAACGTGCCATAAAAAAACCTATGACATTTTGCATTAGTCCATATACAGATACTGGCTTTGATCCAGCCAAAGTGCTCTTTGCTACTGCTTTTGCTAAACAATTGCCTTGAAAAAAATTTTTGTACGAAACTATATATAAGTGTACTGCAGGGTTTAAAGAGTGAAAATTCCGCATGTTATGCTAATGATGAAGCTGTAGGTTCAAAAAATATTCAAATTATCCTTAGGCTGAATGTTGCTGCATGGGTATTTTTTTTACTATCCTATTCCCTACACAGTTACGGTCGCGGCGGAAGCAATTTCTATTACCCCCGTTAGGTTATTTCAAGTATTGGATTCCCATGTTGTTCCAAGAATTTATTTTGTAGGCTCACATGCCCCAAAGGTTATCTGGAAAGTGAACAGAAGATTTATGTCGGATAGACGTTGATGTATTATCGGCATTTAAATGCAATGACTAACCTTTATGAATCGTCCGTAATAACTAGCTGATAAATTCGGTACTATATCTCAGCCTTATGCTTATGACACAAGCGAATTATTCTGACATTTTACAATAGTAAAATTAGATAGGGTTCATACAAAAAGGCTATGCCTAAATATTTTTTTTTATCGTCTGACAGTCCACGAAGACCGAAGTCTAAGTTCTATATATGTACCGTGGGTGTACTGGGGAATCGACTCACACATCCAGAGCTGGAAACATCCGTAGGGATTTCACCAGCCCTTTAAGAGGATGTGTGGGGTGGTACCACCTCGGTCGAGGAAGAATTCCTTTGAATAAATTTACCGCATTGGATTGTTTCTAAAGTCTTGCCGCTTATATACAGACTTGTAGATACCATATTAAGAAGTAAAATCTGAAAAAAATTAACAATGGACAGCGGACAATGCGGACATGTTTGCTCTTGAGAAATTCTCATTAAATAATTTTAAGGTACAGTTAGGTTTTTATACGTACGAAAGTCAATAATTTCAAGTTATTTCTATTAAACACGTTAAAGGCCATTGGCAATATTTTTTCAAAAATAGTCATATTTTCTGTTGCTGTTACCGAACAATTAATATTCTTAATATACATACATTCCATTGGCAATGGAGTAGGCTCCGTAGCTTCCATCAGCATCACAAAGTAAATCATCGGTCTGAACTGTCCTCGCTCCATGAGTTTTTAATGTCTTTGTTATCATCTCTGTCGCAAATTTTTTGCTTTCGCATTGTCGAAGATATTGTACCCCTACGTTTGCTTCTAAATCTAGAACAGAATGTCTGTCACGTTATAAATTATTTTTCTTATACTTACTATTATTATCAACGAGTGGGTAGAATCCATTATTTTTTAGTTGGGTTATAATTCAAATTATGTGACCTACATACAGGGTGTTTCCAAATAAGTGCGAACAATTTTAAGGGGTTATTCTCGAGCTAATTTTACGCATAAAAGTTCATATAGACATATATCCGATAATGCTTAGTTTTTAAGATAAAGAATATTAAAATTTATTATTTTTTCAGCTTTTTTAATTTATCTTATTTGTTTTTAAAGATAATTCAGTCAAATTTGGTACACGTTACAATTTTTGCAGTTCCCATAAAACTAATTTATTATAATGTGAAGTAATCTACAGAGTGATACTTTTTCCCGTGCCATGTTATATTTTACCCCCTCAAACTTTTCTTGCGCCACTGAATCAATTTTATAATTCAGTTAGTTTTTGTCATCTTATTGTGAAAAGTTTTTGTCTTCTAAGTTTTCCTCTAAAAGTCGACAGTTTTTCCACAAAAGAAAAACATGTGCAGATGCGTTTTCAAATAAGTTCTGTAGGGTGACGAAAAGATATAACTTGATAAAATTGTTTTTTGTCTTTTCTGGTTGATTTTACGAATGCTGAAATCGCAGATATTATGCATTTTGTTCATAGTCGTGCTAATGGAAATGCATTAGGAGCTCAACAGATTTATGCTGAATTATAAGTATTCAGAACGTAAGTTACCTCATCATACCACATTTGCTAGTCTTCATCAACGTTTACGAGAAAATAGTACTTTTCTGAAGCGAAATACTGATTCCGTCCGCCATCGCATCGGGAAGTAAAAACCGTTGCGCTAAAGGAAGCTGTTTTTAATTTAATAGAAGAATCTCCTGAAATCAGCACGAGAAAAATTGCCAGTATATTAAATGTAAGCAATTCCACAATATTCCGAATTTTAAAAGAACAGCAATTATATCCCTACCATATCCAACCAGTGCAGGCGCTTTTACCTTGAGACTTTTTGGCGCGTGTAGTTTTTTGCCAGTGGATACTGGAAATGATCGCCCAAAGGCCTCTGTTTTTATTTCGTATTTTGCTTACTGGCGAGGCAAACTTTTCAAGGAAATTTTTATTATAATCACATTTGGGCTGAAGAAAATCCATATACAATTCTCGAAGTCAATTTTAAACATCAGTTTTTATTAAACGTATGGCTTGGTATGATTGGTGATTATTTAGTTGGCCCATGCTTCCTTCCATTAAAATTAAATGGCGACTCATATAGTTACTTTCTTGGGGAAGAGTTACCTGTCCTCAAAGTGCTTCCTCTTCAAATTAGACAAGTGTTATAGTTTATGCATGATGACGCTCCAGCATATTTTAGTATCAATGCACGCCGTCACTTAGACCATGCCCTGCGCACTTTAAATTATGCGCGCGGCCCGCTAAAGCTTCACACCGAGCCACCAGCGTCGCCACCATCGATCATTTTTGGAGCGGGAGGCGGAGCCAAAAGCACGTGGTCCTGTTTACGATAACGACTAACCTAACTTATGTTTTGCCGTTTACCGTCCGCCATTAGTGCAATTGGTTTGCGTGTTTGAGTTAAATTGTTATTATTTTTAGTGTTGCAGTAGGAAAATAGTAAAGGCTTTAGAATTACAAGTTGCAGCCTTTGTTGAAAGAGCGAATCTTGTACTCGCTTTGAAAAATTATTAAAAGTTTAAAAGTAAGTACCTACCGACCAAAACAATATTATTAGTGAAAGATATATTTATACGATTATTTATTTTATAGTGGATTTAGGCATATTTTTATTTAAATTCATTAATTGCTTTTACCATTGTCCCAATCGCCCTACCCCATTTTATTCTACCTCGATGCCCTACCCTTAGTCTGTTTTTACTTAAAATTTGAACAAACTGTAATAAACTTGATTTTTACCAGGTGCTTTGTTTTTGATTGCTAGTTGTTTTTAATACACAATAATGTAAAAATATTAATATACTCATAACTATGTATTTAACTTTTAGGAAGTGAGTTACCATGCCTTACACTTGTGCTGTACCAAGTTGCTTCCATAATGGTGAAGTCAAGTATCGCTTTCCCAATCCAGAAAAGTAAAAGCCTGTTTTTGATCAGTGGGTAATGTTTTGTGGAAATGAACGTTTAACTAAAGATTATGGACCTGACGAAAGTGTAAAAATTTACAACAACTTTATGGTTTGTTCACTCCATTTCCAGGAAGACGATTTTACGTTTAATGGAAAACTAAAAAAAGGAGTTATACCCTCGTTGAATTTACCAGGTATGTTTTAATATGTGATATGAAATATTCAGTGTACAAATCTAACGTTGATCCATGCTTTCTCCTTTCTGATTTATTTTTTGTTTCTCATATGTTATGCACATGATTTTTAAAATTAAATTTGTTTCTTCAAATTTATTGCCTTAAGCAAGTTTTCTGATATAATTTATGTTTAAAAAAGCAATAGGTTCTGTTATGCATAATTAAAATACTCCCCTTTTTTAGGGATAACCGTCAAAACTGAAGAAGAACTTCATCTAGAAAAGCGTACAGCTGACACGGCAAGCCTTCTAGAATTCTTAGATCAACTGTTTGACAGCCTGAATGGTAAAAATGGGGAATGGTTAAAAAAATTGGGAAGCAGCCATGCAGTTGCAGAGAGGCGTTTTTTAAAAAGAAGAGTATAGAGACGAATATGATGAAGACTTTTTGAGAAGGACAGAATACAACCCCAAAGTCCTACATCTTAAATATGTAAGCACCAATTTTTTAAACAAAATTACAACAGCTCTTCCCATTATATAATATATTTTACAGCGAGGTTTACACAAATTTGGCATAGTCGAATACATCCTAAAAGTTTTATGTAGCAGAATATCCCTTACAGATTGTTTTCACGATACTACAATAAAAAAAACAAGTATTTAAATATTTTATTAAAATTAATGTATTTAACTACACCAAACAAATAAATCGAGTTTTAAAAGGTGCAGACCAGAGGCCTATTCCAACAAATGCCCCAAAAATATTCATTAAAGCCAAAAAAAGTCTACTTAAATGTAGCTAAAAGAAGGGCAAATATTTTGAAAAAATAAAGAAAAGGTTGTTATTTGATTTGTTTTCTGTTTTATTCGCTAGTGTTATGGTAAATGATACTTTTTATAGCTTTTTTCTCCAGTTTGTAAATACTTTTTTTTTTGCTTACTGTATTTGTTATATTAAAATTTGTAGTATATTAATTACATTAATATAATTAGAAAGTTATTAACGTGTTTTTTTATTATAATAAAATCATGAGTGTACCCACATACTCAAAAAGAAGTACATTTCCCTTTTTTATTACAGGTGTTAGATTAAATTTTTACTTTTCCATAAAAATTTTTATTTTTAAAGGATTCATAAATTTGTTACTAAATTATAGATATTTCAATAAAAAATGTATGCATATTTATAAAATTTAGTGAGAAATTTCTGAATACATCTTTAATAATAAAAAATTTAATGGAAAAGTCAAAAATAATTATAAACACTAAAAACCTTTTTTAAATTCCTCCACCAATCTGTCGGCAAACTGTCGATTGCCATCTAGTGGGCAATAGCCGAAATTCGCTTTATTTGCATAAAGCAAAGATCTACATCTAAAGCCAGAGCACCACCTCACACCAACTCAGGAGGTGGCGCTAAGGTAGCACGAACATGTTGGTCTATTCGTTTACACGGCAGTGTCCAATCTATTCACCCTAACAAACCCTAATCTATGACTTAGACGCAGTATATCCATATCGTTGAGAGGTCGAGGGGGCACTCAATACTGGATTGCCCGATCTCCAGATTTAAACCCTTTGCATTTCTGCATCTGTGGTTTCCTTAAATCTTTGGTTTACCTATTCTCCCATTGAAGATGTTGAAAATTTGAGAAATCGCATTGTGGCATCGAGCGAAATGCTTAGAAATATTCCCGGATTACTTCAACGAATACGCAGTTCAATGAGACGAAGATCAGACCATTTACATTTGTTGTAATGTCTATTATTACTATTTTGTTCCTGTTAAGATTCTGTTATTATTGTTTGGTAATTTTTTTCTCTCAGTCCCTGTTGATTAAAATAAATCAATTATGATTTTTTACATATTTTTTTTTTGTGGAAAGACTGTCGACGAAACCTCAGGAAACAAAAAATTTCACAATAAGATGGGAAAACTACATGAGTGATCAAATTACGTCATTTAGTAAATAGTAAAACATTGAGGGGTAAAATGTAACATCACCCGGAGAAAAGTATCACTCTGTAGATTCTTTCACATAATAATAAATTTGTTTTATGGTAACTGCAAAATTTGTTACGTGTACGAAATTTGACTTAATTATCTTTAAAAACAAAAAATACGATAAATAAAAAAACCGAAAAAAAATTATACATTTTATCATTCTGTATCTTAAAAACTATGCATTATCGGATATATGTTTATATGAACTTTTATGCGTAAAATTAGCTCAAGAATTACCCCTTAAAATTGATCGCACTTATTCGGAAACATCCTGTATACCGCGATCCCATTGATTTATAGGTATTGGGTTGCGACTTAAACCGATGCGATGTTTCCTCGTCATCGGTATGTTATTCATAATTTACATTCTGCTACTGCAAGAAGCAAGTCGCAGATATACCAATTCTTATAGTTTTTATTAATTTTTACTTTTACTTCATTAAGTTTATTGTTATTTTTAATTAAGTGATGCTAAGTTTTTAAGTTTTTTGACACAAATGTTATTTTATTATTGCATGTTTTAGTGTTTAGTGTGTAATATCTAACAAATGTTAAAATGTACCGTGGAACCCGATCCCCAAGCAAGCAACATGGCAACACTTTGACTGAAGGATTATAAACATTTATTTGTTTGCTATATATTAGTTCAATCAAGTGAAGCTAACATCGTTTAATACATTGTAAACTGCCTACAAGTTAAAATCACCTATTTCTCTTTTCAAATTAGTCGGAATCACAGTTACGGTTTATAACCTGAATAATGATTTTGATAAGCAAATGATAGGGAGTATTGAAACAAAAACGATTATTGATTAATTTTAATTGAAATTATGTCACTTTTAAATAAAGTCTGTAGAATTTTTAGACATCTCTGCGTTCTGCGAAGTACTTCTAATATCGCATTTTGCAATTTGCAATTATTGGGGCAACTACGTCAACAATTTGTTAGTAAGTATTAAAATTGAATTACGCCACCAAAGAGAAGAACGCAAAAATTTATAAACTCAAAAGGTGTAGTTCCATTGAGGCAAAGAACTGACTTTAAGGAATTGATTGAAGTTTCAAAAACTTTTAGTTCTTACACGTGACGCATTCTGACGTTACATGGTTGCTTTATAGTTTATAGTGAAATAAAATAAGCGATTACAGCACAAAAAGAATTTATTATAGCCAATGACATGTGTTGGGAAATAAATCAGACCGAGAAGAAAAATTGGGCCAAATTTTATAATGTGTAGATTACTCAAATAATGTCGTTGTTACCGTTAGTAAGAAATTGTGCTTCATGTAACTCCTGTAAAATTAAATTTTAAGGTAAATAGATGTTTTTAAAAGTTTATCTGGAATAACCATTGCTTTAAAAAAAAACGAAAGTTGAATTTTGTATGAACATGGAAACACAGGCCACTATATATCTGAGTGCCTGTTAAGAATAACAGGATACTCTTTTTCAACTGGTGCGATGCAAAATACAGAATTAATTTAGGGTTTGCAAAATTCATTTTGTTTATTACTCCTAGTGCTAACCTTTTCAAGTTACCATCTAATATCAAAATAAATATCTTATTTGCCAAAAACAGAATTGGCAAATAGCTAGGAGTCCACTATAGAATATTTTTTCATATACCTATCAATCAGTTGAAAGAATCGAACTTACAGCAAGGTAATTTCTTTTTGGCCTTTTCAGGAACAAATGGCGCAGTAGGTTCTCCAGTTCTTGGTTCGGCGCACCAGCAAACTTCTTTCTCCATGTCACATTGCAGAGGTTCAAAGTTACCCTGGCTGTCACAATGGAAACTAACATATGTCCGCCCAGCAGATTCTAGGTCTGATTTTTTTCTGCTGCAAGCTGAAATAATTTTTTAGTTTGTTAAAACTGAGAACCTCTTTTCGATAATATTACAATAAATAATTATAAGCTTACAGATTTTTAATAATATTAACTAAAGTGGTCATCCGCCCTGATTTTGGCGGAACAGTCTCGCTTTTAATTAGCCCCCTTTACAGTCGTCCTTCTTTTGTTCAAGTAAAAAAATAACTTAATTTTTCCTTAAATAGAACTGCAAGTGTCAAGTGCTACAATCATGCAACAATGCCCTTGGATTCTATTTTACGATCGGATTCGATATTTCCCTCTTGACTAATAATATGCAAAAGAAAAAATATATACAGGGTGTCTGAAAAACCTAAATATGGGCAAATAACTTTGCTATTGGTAAAGACAGAGACACCAAATTTTAGGCGTATCTTGTTAGTAAATCTACGTTTTTATGTAATTTAACTTTTTCAGCCCCCTTGAGGGGTGACGCTAGGGAGCTAAGGTCAAAAATTTTAAATGCAACCTTATGCCGTGTGGTACCTCATTTTAATGGTATTCAAAAAAAACATTTTACCGCAAACTCGAGGTCCATACCATAATTTGTTTTTAAATGGCAAGCCTATAAAAATTAAAAGTCGTTAAAAAAATTAAAAACTTAAGTATTTTTATTTCTCTCATTACTTTAAAAGTTGTTCAAAATGGCCACCATGACAGGTGGTACTTCTTGACAGAGTTCCAAAATCGACTATTATTGCCAAGAAGTTCATTCATGTTGAACAACTTTTAAAGTAATAATAGAAATAAAGGTACCTATATAGATGTTTATTTTTTTTACGATTCTTAAATTTTAAAGGCTCGCCATTTAAAAACGAATTAAGATACGGACCTAGGGTTTGCGGTAAAATGTTTCTTTTTTGAATACCTTTAAAATGAGGTATGACACGGCATAAGGTTGCATTTAAAATTTTTGACCTCAACTCCCTAGCTTTACCCCTCAAGGGGGTTACAAAAGTTAAATTACATAAAAAAGTAGATTTATTAACCAATAAGATACACCTAAAATGTGGTGTCTTTACTAATAGCAAAGATATTTGCCCATAGTAAGACTTTTTGGACACCCTGTATATTATTATGTTACGACGTTTTTGCGTTTTTTTTTTAAATCGCACCTTGGCACCAGGAGTTTTTCTGTTTTATTTTGCGTTAAGGGCAAATTTTTTTCAGCTTTTTGTCCCGCTTTTCCTAAACCAAATAGGGTCACTTTATATTAACTGGTACATTTAATGATTTAACTCAAGAATTTCATATTATACAGGGTATGTTTTTTAAGTGTCACAAGGCGATATCTCAAAAATGGTTTAAAATATTTTCATGAAATCTTGGTGAGTTAATAGGTAGATGGAGGACATATTTAAACATATTTTTGTCATTTACCCCCTCTCTCTATTTTGGGGGGTGGGATAGCTTTGGAATTTTAAATGGGATAAATGTACTTTTGTTTATAAAATTCGAATGTACGTTAAAAACTACGTATGTATACAATTCTTTTTTTGATTTGTTCCTTTGGTTACGGAATTATGGTTAACTAAACTTTGATTAAATTTAAAAAATAATTAAATTTTGCTAATATATCAAGTTCACCTATCAAGTTTAGAATTATTCCCGTTTCCATATAAAGGCGTTATTTTTATTTGTCAGTTGAGAATTTTATCGTTTTAATGATTATTTCTCAGTGTATTGCTCAATTAAACATGGAAGCAAATTTTAATGTGCAAGTTGATATGTTGTTAATTTTGGGGGAGTACAGAAAAAACTACAGTGTGCACTAGTGTGGGCGGAGAGGTTTCCTAATAACCCGAAATTTCCCATGGCATTTAAAAGGCTGTAAACCAGAAGTCGTACTACTGGCAGTCTGAAGACGAAACTACGAGTTCGGAAGCGAACTAAAACGGACGAAAATAGGGCAGTTGGCGTTTTGGGAGCGGTAGCTTGACCCGCATGTATGTACCAGATGGCTAGCTAGAGATGCTGGAATGAGTCAAAAATCAGTTGTGGCCATATTGCACTTGTACAATTTTCATCTATACCACATTACACTCCCCTCAGGGCTATATGGGCAAGATTTTGAAAATCGCGTTGCATTTTGCAATTGGGTCACAAGACAAATTCAAGGAAATACAGGTTTCTAACGAATGGTATTTTTTCTGGTGAAGCTACTTTCCATAATTGTGGGCGAGTAGGATTTTAAGTTATCCCTTCTCAGTAGAAACTTGATTTTTTTTGTTTGATTGTTTTTTTTAGGTAAAGAGACATAATATGCACTACTGGGCGTCAGAATATCCCCACTGGATAAGAATTCTGCCCAGTCAACATCTCTGGTCAATTAATGTCTGTTGTGGTATAATCGGCGATAGTTATTGGTCCGCATTTCTTTGAGGGAAATGTACAAAGATGTTTAAGAAACCAATTATCTCAATTATTAAACCAAAACCCAAATCCTGACATCTGGTTTCAACAGGACGGAGCTCCACCCTATTATGCAATACAGGCCCGTAATCATTTGAATGAAATATTTTTAAACAGGTGGATTGGACGAGCTGGTCCGGTCAACTGGCCTGTTAGGTCAAACCCGGATTTGACCCCCCTTGACTTTTTCTTGTAGGGTTTTATAAAGGACAAAGTGATGGCAACTCTACTTACAACTTGGGATGATATGAAACTGAAAGACCGAATCCGCTTCGCCTGCTTATTAGTGACTTGAAATATTACAGCGGGTACGAACTTCATTTAGAAAAAGAGTGAGAAAGTGTTTGGAAGTTAAAGGGGGGCATTTCGGACAACTTCTCAAGCATGGCAGACGATAAATAAGTTGAAATTAAATGGTAAATATTTTTTTTTTATTTTATAACCCAATAAATCATAATGGGCTTGTTTAGTCATTTCGCGTTTTCAATAAATATGTTAATATTATTGCACAATCAGTCAATCGAAACACACACACACACACACAAAATTACGTCGGTTGGACGAATAATACCTAAAATATTAAGGTTTAAAGTTGGACAAAATTGAAAACATTCAGTTTCCAGCTTGACGTCATCCCACGAAAAACAACTGAATGTAACGTGCAATGTGATGAATCCCATACAACACCACCATGATCCCCTAAGGGGAATAAGATTTTTGACAAATGCCATTTTGACAAAGTTCATTGCAAAATTTTTGAAGCGGTGCCAACGCTTATCGCTCATCGTGGGACTACGTCACCAGACGCCATCGTCCCGTTTCATAATGAGCGATGTTTGACCGCTATTTTGAGGGCAAATTCGATCCAAAAAAAAACTAATCTTTTGGGGATTATCTTTTGCAATGGACACTTTTGTATTATGAAATAAAAAAAATTGCTGAATAAGCCCATTCCGTAACCGTAGGACGAAATCAATAATAAATTGTATACATAGTACCTACGTAATCTTGTATGTAGATTCGAATTTTATAAATAAAAATATATAATTCCATTTAAAATTCCAAAGTTCCCTTCAAAAATATGTCCCCCATCTCCCTATTAACTCACCAAAATTTCATGAAAATATTTTAAACCGTTTTCGAGATATCGCCTTGTGAGACTCACCCTGTAGATTCATTTATTTTAGAGCTCAAAAACACGCTTCCAGGGGCGCGGGCGTTTCCGCACCATGGGCGTCGGAAACGTAAATACGCAACTGCATATAAGTAAGTGATAATAACAACATGTATTATACTAAGAAAAATACTTACCCAGTAACTAGGATTCAGTGATGTTAGTTCTAGGGAATTTTCCCTAGATCTAGGTACTTTTTAGTGTTTCAGGGATAAAGGGAATTTTTGTGATTATGTATGGATTTTTCTTGGTTGAAAGAATTTTCGACTAATAAATAGTTTTATTACTTATATTATATTATCATTAATTACAAAAACAAAACTCGGTATAATCGAGTCGAGTGATGTGAACGACATACAAAAATAAACATATAAAAAAATAAATTGTTATTATTTTTAATTTAAGAGAAAATGAGTATTTCATTTATAAAAACTAGTTTTGTTTAACCCTCGATTTGAATTTCTCGCTTTGTCAGACGTCTAATCTGTCAATAGCCTCAGAATCAGAATGTCAGTATAAGTTTTGAAGTTTGAGATTATGATGATTTTATTATGAATTTAATTTACGATGTTACGATTTTTTTATGTTTATGAAAAATAGCTTGTGATTTTGCGTGAAACAAAAGTTGAAAGTCAATATTATAGAGTTTAATAATTTATTAATATGGCATCTCCTTACTCTCCAAATTGGGGAATTCTTTCGATAGTTGGGAAAAAATCTAGGGTATTCTAGGGAAAATTTGCAACACCGTCTAGGGATTTTTATTCCCACCCACCTGATATCACCGTTAGGATTATAATCTGAATGTGCACGGCTAAACACTGGCAGCATAGCGCATGTTTCCACAGTCGTTTCTTTGAGGCATGTTCGCCGCGGTAAAAAAATGTGTTTATATACAGAAAACAACCATTGGATAGCTAACGATATAATATTTGCATACTTAAAATGGTCCTTGAAACACTGATCTGTAAAAATACTAGCGTTAAAAATCTGTCTTAGTCTAGCCAAATCTGGATTTTTTTGTAGCACACACAAATTTTTCTCTAATAAGGACATGTTTTTCGTCACTTACAGTTTGCAGTACTGCTTGTACTTTATCTAATATTTGTAGTGATTCGGTTAACGAAACGACGACTTTTGTCGTCTTGTGGTGCCACATTTTTATCTCTAATGTCATGTTTTAGCTGTGGGCACGATACACCTACAACGGTATGCTACGCTATGACGTCACTTCGAGGGAAAATCCTAAATTGACTAGACGCTTGCACCCCTTGTACATAAGAACAGGTCAGTTTATTGTTGGGTAGTGTGTTGAGTTGACGTTTATTAAAATATTATGCAGGTCAATTTATTGCCGGGTAGGTGTTGGGTTGACGTTTATTAAAATATCATTGTCATATTTATTTTGCTCAGGTAAGCACCTAGTCAATTTAAGATTTTTCCTCGAAGTGACGTCACAACGTAGCATACCGTTGTAAGTGTATCGTGGCTGTGGGTATATTTGTGCATTTACTTGATATGCCAGTTTCCCCGTGACATACGTCTTGTTAAGAGGTAGTTTTTCGGTACAAGATTTTCTTTAGGAAGCCTATTAATTAGGGATTAAGAAAGTAAACTGGGTCACCGTTTCATGTAGTTTTATTTCATGTAGTTTTACGAAACTAACGAAATACAATAGTATATTGTACAACGAGCATGGAATGACATGCATTTCCTACGAGTATGACGTTTGCAGCACGATGCCGCAGGCGAGTACTGCAAATCATACGAGTAGGAAATGGTCATTCCATGCGAGTTTTACACTATACTTTTTCTACGAATGTTACTGTTAATAAAATGGGATTAGTAATATTTTTCTTTTTAAGATGTCAAAAAATGTCAATGAAATTATAAAGATTTTGACGCGGCACCGGTCAACGCCACCTTTGTAAAAAATACCCGTGCACAATGGGAACTTTGTAGTTCAATCACCACGGTGATTGAAGCACAATGAAAATGTGTAAAACACAATGCACCATGTTCCGAAATTACTATTGAACATACAATAAAGGTTTTTATTAACATTCGTAGAAAAAATACATTATGCATTTAATTAAATGATAATAAGATAAAGTATGATTATGAAAGATATCTTGCAAGGAAAAAATAGTAGAAAATCTCATCTATTAAAGGATTTACCTAGCAGACTCTTAAATAGAAACCTGAGCAAATATGGTCAAGTGAGTGCGACCCTACGAGTATTACATTGCTACCGACGTACAACGGGTTTTAAAAACCATATAACACATTATTATGTTTTTTTAAATACTAGTTTAACTTACCACATGTCATATTAGCGGACTCTCTGTAAAGTGCTTGACCAAATATTCGAGCCCCTGTAGCACTATAACACATACATCTGCAATTACATAGAAAGTAAAATTAAAAAGTTTGGCAAACGCAAACCATGATATAAAATCATAATTATAAAAATTAGTAGAGCTCTGTAGAAGCAAAACGAGAAACTCCATATTAGAAAGCAGTCTCTAGGACAGATTTTAGTCTAGTTCAAGGGTGACAAGCTTTAGGTTTAAACAAGATTTTTGTGCCCAAGCTGTTGAAATTGACAGGAGCTTGTCTTATAAGCTTTCTCTTAGCCAAACGCGTTTCCAGTACAGCGATGTGACTATTTCCAGCAGCAATATTAATACACTTCTGTGCATTTCGGAGCAGCCATGGACCGTGGCTAAGGGGATATTTCCTAAATCGTATACAAACTAAGTTAGTTCAAATATTTTTATTACCTTCCTTGTATTCCACCTTTGCACTGCTTTCCTATCCACTCTCCATCGTCGTCGCAAACAGGTTTAAATTTAAGAGCACTCCACCATTTTGATATAAAAGCTGGCATATTGGAGTGATATGCCATACACATCACTAAAACAAATCGCAATTCAACAAAATCTTTTGTGTAAAAGTCAATTTTTGCCCTGAATTAGGGATCGCGACTTTAATGCCACAAAGTCAAAATGTTTTGATTTATTTTGATATTTGAGAGTGATAGTTGGTGGTATCTCTGTCTGATAGAATGGGCCAATCTCAAGAACAGAAGAGAGACAGATTACCCATCAATAAGAAACAGAAGGAAATTTCTTGCAAGCGCAAGTCATTTGTGGATGATAATCTTAATAATTAATCTTAATCTTAATTAATATTCGATAGTTATAACAATTATCTGTATCAATAGTAGATAAGTCGGTACTAAGCTAACTTACCAGCATCGCTATCATCGTCAATATTTGGAAGTATACAATATTTCTTACATGATGACCTGCCAGGTACAGGCAGGTTCTTACAGTCTTCATCAGTTTCGCAACTATAAGGAATATGCGCGGCTAAAATGATAATTTAGTGAAATATCTATTAAATTCATTATACTATTATAGACTGTGACGATTCGTCAAAGCATTTCGTATTACCGCGAATATTTGATTCTATAGATTTTTATACACGAATTGTGACCTTCATAACCGAACTAGATCAATTTACAAAAAATAACTATACAGGGTGTTATGAAATTCACTGAATATATATTTAAACCGGTAAATCCTGATATGAATTCAGATTGAATAAAAATATTCATAAATGGCGCTTCACGATAAAAAAAATGGTAGATATCGACCCTCAAAAAAAATTTCTTTAGTCGCTGCGCACCACTGAGAATAACTACATGGCGATATAAAAAACATTGAACAACGCCAGTCACAGAAAAAACTTTTGTTTTGACGTCAGTACTGGCTGTGGCGTTGCCAAGTCTCTCTAAACAATATTCATATGTAACAAGTTTGAAAAATAATGTATTTTTATTTCTAAAGAAAGAAATCCCTTTTTCAAAACCCTCAATTTCAAAAATTTAAAATACTACAACACAAAAAAATCCAGAGAACAGCTGTTCAAACCAAGAGTACAATAATAATGTTCAACTAGGCCGACCAGAAAGTTTTTGAGGAAAAAGAGTACCCATACAGAAATTTTAGTATAAAATTAGCTTCAAACCATGGATCTATTATAATATGGATTCGATATCCGTATACTGTGAGCGTATCGAACGTGAAGCCTTATATAATATAAATATTTTGTTGTTTGTTATTCTCTTGAGAGAGCAGTTTACGAACTACGAACATAGACAAGACTACGAATTACTACGTAATTGAATCAAGAATGGTAGTAGAAAGAGATAAAATAGCATTGGAGTGTTGGAGCTCAGAAGTGTTGTTGTCTGCTGGGTGCTTAGGAAAAACGTCTGGGAACGCTCGGTTACACGTACGTCTTTGTCTAATGAACTAGAAAAGAAAAAGTGCGACGTATAGATTTATATAGATTTATAAATGACTCAGAGCGACTTTAAATAATCGCCTTTAGAAATAACCTAACATAACATAACCTATAAATAATAAAACCTTTTTAACTTAAATTTATTACTATTTAGCAGAAAAATAAAATATTTTGGGGCTTTTATTACTTTTAGTAAATCTTGTGATGCTTCTAACGTATTTTTGTACAAAAATATAAGGTAAAATAAGATGTGGCCAATGTTTACAAATTGTGTTTACAGTGTCGTTTAGAATGGTTTGTTTTGACTTCAAAGAATGTGAACTCATCCCGTATCCAGTCCTAATAAATCCATGCTTCAAACAAAAAAATCCTAATACTCAAACATGTACTTTTTTATTTACCTATTTTTAATCATATTTAACAGAATATTTGGCTTTTATTAACAGGTTTATTTATATCGTCCTTAATTTTTAAGCGAAATTCCTCACAACTTAAATTAATAATAAACTTTACCTTCATGACCTCTTCCAGTGTTAAAACAGTCATTCGACTTTTTCATCTGTCCTATAATTTTTAATTTCGCTAGAGTCTTTCACAGTCTACGTTAGTACTACCAGGTAACGTAAAAATACTCAATAAGATTGTTTGATACAAGGAAAAGTTGTTTCAAACGCATCATTGTATTTACACTTGCCTAGCGCACTTATTTACGACAAAAAATTCAAAAACTCGACCAATTAATAAAACAACGAACTCGTTTCCCAAAGACGCACTACGAGGCTCTTGACTGGAATTAAAATCAAAAAAAGAAACAAACTTTCTCTGTCGGACTCGCACGCTTTTCAAACAATAATAAAGTTTATTACATTACTATTACTACACAATACAACCCAGCCGTTTGGTTAAAACATGAAAGTCCAACAAACACTACGAAATGTTTTGTATTCTTATAAATGGCCAACACTATAAACACATACCATATCACCATTACAAAACAGAAAACTTTATTCCCACTAGGAGAATTTTAATTTTAATGACAGAATTTTAAACGCCGGCCGATCAAAGTGCGCCAGAGGAGCTAACGGACCACTCCACGAGCCCGTTATGACGTCGTGATGTTGCGCAGTCACTTAACGCGCCGCTATGCCAGATATTCAACCAATCACAGCGTGAACTTTCATCGCTTACGTGTCCGGACTGTTGGCCACGCTTCACTTCAGAAAACAGAAGCGTGAAAGTTGTAATCTCCTCTCGGCGCAAGAAATAGATGAAGAGAGAAGAGTGATAAAAATGATATCGAGGAAAGAGAGAGCACTGCGTCCGAACATATGATCAAAGCGTGTCGCCTTGTAGAATTTAAAAAAAATTTAATCGTCGATTATTATCGGGAACAAAAAATTTATTTGTAAAAAAAGGAGCATTAAAAAAGATATGGAGAATATCCTTCAAATGGTTCTGGACAATACGCTGCGGACGCACGCTTGTTTGGAAACAAATAATGGAAGACATTTTCAACATACATATTCTCTACTAGATAAGTATCATTTTTAAAACTTATTTATTAGTTTTACTTATTGATATCTAAATTATGTTTGGCAAAAATTGGTTAAAACTAAGGCTGCTGAAAAAAATGAGTAATTTCGCAGTGGCCTTTTCACTAATTTTTTTCTCTTAGCTTAGGAGAAGGCTTAACTTTTTTTTTACCTGTGTCGTAAATTTCTCTTAAAACAGAAAATAAATTATCTCTAAAGATTTATATGTCTGGCAACGTTACAACAAATTCAATTGTTTTAAGTTTTTCGCCCGCAATTTTCTGTCAGGCGTTACGCCGGGCCATGTGTTCGCTCAGTCAGGTGCGTCGAACATGGACGGGTTTTAGGGTATTTTTGAAATTTTTTTAAATGTTCGATTTAAGAAAGAAGAAAGTATTGGGGATGTCTGTAGACTACCCTAGGAGTCACCCATTCCAATATATGTAACCATTTCCATAACACCTTGGATAAGTGTTGCTATTGCTGATTCTTCCTGAGATCAAACTACATGTCATATTTTCTTATTGTTTTTGTAGCTATGGATGGCAAATTGGGATTTTCCCGATGTCTTTGTAACTTGAAATTTCAACAAATAGGTTCAAACAAAAAGTTTTGGGCCCCTTTTGGTCTTCTAAAAGTTACAAGAGTGATGTGACAGATTCAGCTGATTATTTTCCTTCGTCTTCATTTTAAACATATCTAAGCGTATTACATTATTGGCAGTAATGTTTTATTTGCTTATACTACCTTTTATTGACGACATAATAATTTTCAGTCGTCATAAGGTACAGCTATGCTTCCCAAATAATATTCTTCTATCCGTGAAAAATTAGCAGAAATGGGATACTTACATGTCGGAAGCGTCCGACCCTTATATGGGTCATTATACTTTTCAGATCCCCTAAGCATTTGCTACTTGTTCCAAACAATAAACTCAGTTATAAGCAAGTATTTTTGTTCATAGAGGCGCCAAATACATAATTTAGAAACTATAAGTATACGTTAGTTAAAATTGAATTTACTTTTATTGTAAAACTTCTAATTCAATAATATTTATTTTTTTACCAAACTTGGCAGACCCCTGTAAAATGCCACTTCGTTCCCACCACGCGACTTTTATTAAATAACGATTTTTAAAAATATATTTGCATAAAACGCGATTTTTTACACATAATCTAAATGCCAGATGGTTAGCAATTTCAAAAATAAAATCCTTGTTTTGTCGACAAATTTTTTTAAAGCGTTACAAAACTTTGTCCACATTTTTTCTGGATCCTTCGTCACACTGCTCTTATGTGAATACAGATTTCTATAATCCGTCATATGTCGCAACTGTGCGTGTGAAGAAACACCTTAATCCTTAGTAGTGCGAGTGGTGACCACGGGGCGGCGTTGAATCTATCAGGTAAAACGGTTAAGTATCATTTCAAGCGCTAAGCCGCTGTCATAATAATATGTTTATTCATGTTACATGTTATCATGCGTCATGTGTTTTTCTTGGTAAGTTTTTGCAGAATTTACTTGGTATTTCTTTAAGTGACAGACATAGTGGTTAGGTTTTGATTAAGACACAAATTGCGGACTCATAGTAAGTTATTTTGGGAAAAGATTTGTCCAATATGAGAAACTGATACTTCGTAACACGTATGCTTCGACACGTTGCTTACGAAGGGGACTAGAAAGTAAAGATTTTTTTGGTGCAATATAGAATTTTTTGCTATTTAATGGGCATTCCTGACAATTATTTTGTACGCTAGAACAAATTTATAACGTTTATCTTCTTATTTCAGTATATGGTGTACCGGTATAATACACAAAAATTAGAATGACTCTAAAAGCACCGAAAAGGCAACATCTATGCAGATTGAAGAAATCTGCTACAGATACGCATGAAGAATACTATAAAGCCAAACAATCTATTATATTTTCCAAGTATTATTGTAATTTCTTTTTCTTTTTTTGATTTAACGTGTCTGATGTAGTAGTCTGATGTAGTAGACATATTTTAATGATAATAATAAAAGTAATATATCAAAACTAATAAACAATGTGCTTTAATAATAAATGCCGTAAAATAATATCTAAAATCATCCAATTTAACTCAAAAAAATAATAACATAAGTTCGTGACGAAGGCTACATTTTTTCTACTTCATGGTACAAATACTCAAAAATACAGAAAATCAATAAACAAGCTGTACTGCTGAGAATAATATCTAAACATGATCTACCTTAGCTAAATGATAGACGTGTAATTTACTTAAATATTTATTTTTTATTATTTTTTTCAGGGGGGGGGCCTAAAAAGTATAACGACCCATATACACATGAGTATAGACCTTAAAGAAGAATAAAAAATACCTACTTACATTTTGGTCCACATCTTTTTTCGCAGGTGTAGCCAGCGATGCATATGTTGGGATCGTCTGAACAATCGGTGTTATCAACAACTAAAAAGAAGTTTAAAATCACAAATGTATAGGCATATTAAAAAAAACATGATATCATGTCAAATAAGGAAAAATGTTTTAACTGAAATAGCTATTGTTGCCTTATTAGTCTAGTCCACAAGTTCAAAATCGTGTTAATTCTTGATAAAGGTCCTAAAAATATGTACGATAGCTCATTGGATTCGGAATGACGTCTAGAAAAATGTATTCGAAGGATTTTACTGCATGATAAAAATTGCAAAAGTTATTAACAAATTAAGATGAAAAAAAAGGTGTTTCGTTTTTTGCAATTACTCAAAAACTCTTAATATTTAAGAAATTTAAAAAAAATATTCATAAAGAGGAGAAAAGTTCCAAAAAAAAAGTCCCGACTCCCGTTACTCTCCCTCCATTATTTATAATTTTAATTTAGTGCTGAAAATAGGGCCCCGCTCGGCCGATACAGCATGGCCGCGCTACCGCTCAACAGAGTCTATTACATAAAATAATTTTTTTATAGAGTTAAATGTGAATAGAAAAATTTTAAAAAATTATGGTGTCATCAGAACACTTTAAAGAAGAAAGTCCCGTTGTAAAAAAATTTTTTTGGTGATTTTTCAAAAAGTTATACTATTGTTAACTAAGTAATTTTTCGTGGGATTTCCTTTCAACAAAAGACAGTATAAAAGTTTAAATAATTGGCCTATAAATTTTTGGCTTCTTGGAGCTCTTCTTATATATATATATATATATATATATATATATATATATATATATATATATATACTTAACAAGACCACGTTATAAAAGCATCTTAAATTTGTGTATTTTGTTTATTATAATTTTTGTAAGTTAGCCAAAAATGACAATTATCGAAAATGTTGTTAACTTACAAAAATTATAATAAACAAAATACACAAATTTAAGATGCTTTTATAACGTGGTCTTGTTAAGTATATATATAAGAAGAGCTCCAAGAAGCCAAAAATTTATAGGCCAATTATTTAAACTTTTATACTGTCTTTTGTTAAAAGGAAAGCCCACGAAAAATTATTTAGTTAACAATAGTATAGGTAACGTATTGAAAAATCAACAAAAAAAATTTTTTCCAACGGGACTTTATTCTTTAAAGTGTTCTGATGACACCATAATTTTTTAAAATTTTTCTATTGATATTTAACTCTATAAAAAAATTATTTTATGTAACAGACTCTGTTGAGCGGTAGCGCGGCCATGCTGTATCGGCCGAGCGGGGCCCTATTTTCAGCACTAAATTAAAATTATAAATAATGGAGGTAGAGTAACGGGAGCCGGACTTTTTTTTTGGAACTTTTCTCCTCTGTATGAATCTTTTTTTTAAGTTTCTTAAATATTAATAGTTTTTGAGTGATTGCCAAGAACCGAAACACCTTTTTTTGTCATCTTACTTTGTTAATAACTTTTGCAATTTTTATCATGCAGTAAAATCCTTCGAATACATTTTTCTAGACGTCATTCCGAATCCAATGAGCTATCGTACATATTTTTAGGACCTTTATCAAGAATTAACACGATTTTGAACTTGTGGACTAGACTATATCGCAAGCACGTTTTTTTTATAATAATAAATTCAACGTGTTAGGTATTTGTAATTATTAAATTATTTGAAACTAATTTAAATAGTGTGGAATAAGGAATAATCTGTTTATTACTCTTAGGCGCTTTTTAGTAACGAAAACTTTATTATTAAGAAAAGCAAAGCCAGCGGCGTAGCAAGCAAATTTGTCACCCGGGGCGGGAACTGAGGAATAGAGTTTAAAAAAAGAGCGGCACAGGAGAAAATTTGTTGGGACTAACCCAAGTTCAAATTATTGCATTCGTCATTTTGACAAGAAATGTTATTTGTTTAATTTTTTTTGTTGATATTCCTGACTAATTAAATAGGGGAAAGTAACAAAAAACGATTATTAATAAAAAAAAAGTAAGCAGTGAATGGTTTAATAATTTTTTTAACGATAAATCATTCGCTACATAAACTTAACAGACAAGCCTACGTATAAATAAAAGTATAAATTGTGATGGGAAAATTCATAGTTTTGCAGGCGATACTGTTATTTTTTATGGTGATACAAATTGGAACAACATACATAACAAAATTAAAAAAGATTTTAAAATAGTTAAAAATTGGTTTGATTAATAACTTATTAACAATTAATTTTGACAAAACCAATTATCTTCCTTTTAGTCTAAACCAAAATAATAACACCTCAAATGGGGATAGTATTAAAATAGACGATGATATTCAGATTTTAAAAGCTAACAGTGTTAAATACTTGGGAATAATTTTTGACAGTAAATTAAATTGGGATTAACATGTAGAATACTTAATTAAAAAATTAAGAAGTTTGCTACCAACATTCAAAAATGTTAAAACGTCTTTGTATATAGAACATTTAGAAACATTGTATTATGCATTAGTTAAAACTCATTTGAATTACGGGATTTTAGGTTGGGGAGGAATAAGTAGAATTTTAGTGAAAAAAAATAGAAGTATTACAAAAAAAATTTCTAAAAATTATATTTAATAAAGACTATTTTTATCCTTCAAAGGAATTATATTCAGAAACAAAAAAAAAATGGACGTTAGGCAAACATATATTGATAATATTTTAATATACGTTTTTAAAAATAAAAATCTAATACAATTTAAAAAACAACCATGACACGCGTCATAAAAATGAAATTTCCATTAAACCAAGCAAGTTTATAGCACAAAAGTATTATAAATATTTATGTTTTTATTTAAACGATTATTTACCAGTAAATATTAAAAGAATTGTATCATTAAAAAATATAAAATTGAAATAAAAGCTTGGATATTAACAACAAACGATTTACAGAAATTTTTGGAATTACTTTGATGTTATTTTTAACTTTATACAAACCTTTGTTTTCTTGCTTTCAGCGTTGCAAATTGATCAATGACTTTGTCAAAATCAATTTTTTTTTCTTGTTTAAATTCAATTGAGAGCAACGCTAAATTGTTCAGCCTTTCCTGTCCCATAGTGGAACGCATGTAATTTTTAGTTAATTTTAATTTAGAGAAACTCCGTTCACAAGTGGCGTTAGAAACACATATTGTAACAAATAACTTTAAAGCAAGAAATAATGTTGAGAGTGAATCACAAAAATCATATTCTACAATGAATTTTAAAAAATCTAAACAAGACCATAGATTGAAAAATTCCTGCGTAATGTCTGCGGCTTTTAAATGTCGCCTTAATCTTAAAATGTCTCTTACAATATCTTCTTCAGCAAATTCATCATACATTTCTGATAGTGCTGGTTGGATATCACGAAGATCAGCTTCTGGCAAGTAAAGTAAATTATTAGGTTGAATAACAGCGAAAATGTGCAATACTGTCTCCATTGCATCAAAACGCTTATTAACTTCACCGGGAAAACGATCTAGACATTCTAACATAGAACGTTTAAGTTCTTCTTCTAGTGTTAAACCAACATCTTGAGCTTTCTCCCCTGGCATAGATTTCTTTTTACGTACCCTCTTTGAAATACCAATACCCATATTTTCACATATATTAGATGCATATTTAAGAGACTGTCTTACAATGTTATCTCTGTTTTCCTGCAAAAAACCTTTAAGAGCTTTCATTTTAATCACACTTTTATCAAAGGCCAAGCCTGTAACTTGTAGATACTTTTGCATTTGATCCACTTCCTCCAAAACTTGGCTCCAGAATGATAAGTAGCACAGGAAAGAAAAGTCGCAAACTGCCGGTAATAACATCTGAGCAGACTGCCTAGTATCCAAGTTTTCCTGTGCATCTGTTAATGCCTCAATAGCATCCACTACAGCAGAGAAGTTTTTCATAACTGGTTTTACCGCATCATAATGGGCACTCCAACGGGTTTCAATTAGTCTTTTAATTGAAAGTTTGACTTTTTCAGTCATTACTTCCCATCTATGGGTTGAAGCCGAAAAAAAATTGTAAACACTTTCTAAGGTTCCAAAAAATGTTACACAGGATGCAACAGCTGCAAATGAGTGCACACCGCAAAGATTTAACGAATGATTGCAGCACGGGACAAATAAAGCTTTCGAATTCACTTCTTTGATTCTTTTTTGAACGCCAGTATGAATTCCAGCCATAGTGGCGGCATTGTCATACCCTTGACCTCTGCACATTTGTATATCAAGACCATCCTCTTCAAGTTTTTTTAAGATATCCTGTGTTACATCTTGTGCTTTTTTTCCCTCAAGAGTGAAATACCCTAAAAATGATTCTCGTACTTCTACGCGACCATTTTCAATAAAGACGTTTCGAATAATTTCACACATTTGATCTGTATGGGATATGTCTGGGGTGCTGTCAAAAAGCATGCTGTAGTATTTCGCATTTTTGATATCAAATAATATTCTGTTTTTGATAGTGGATCCTAGAAGTGATATAAACTCATTTTGTGTTTGAGCAGATAAATAACTTGTAGAAATTTTTTGGGACTGGTGAATTCGGACAAGATGTTCTTTTAAAATAGCATCGTAATTAGACAACAACTCTATTAGTTCTAAAAAGTTGCCACGGTTGTCCGAATTCGTGTCTTCCCTATGGCCTCTGAAAGCAAGATTCTGTTTAGCCAGAAACAAAGTGACATCTCACAGACGATGAAGAATGTCCCTCCATTTCTTTTTTTCTTTTTCTTGAAGATGTACGCTGTGTGAATCAATAGTTTTTTTCAAAGCTAATCCTGTTTTTAAAGTTTTCCATTTCCCAAGGCAATCAATGTGGTTTGTGGAATTTTCATGATCTGAAACTTTGGGATTCAACTTCCACCACTCACTAAAGCCTGTAACAAATTTGGATACCCCACTTTGGTTTTCAGAGCAAGCAAACAATCGGCAGCAAAAACAGAAAATACTTTGCTTAATTAGTGAATAAACCATCCAAGTTCTTAAAATTTTTTCATTATTAGGGAGATTTTTATAAAACCAAGATGTTGACAAAGTTCGCTTGCTACCTTTGAGATTTTCTCCCGATCTGATTACAGTACTGAAGGGGCCTTCTTTGTTTTGAAAATTTTCGCTACCGGTTTTTATTAAATCTAATCTTAAACTGTCCGGTAAAGGAAGGTGCCATTTGCTAACGTCAGTAAAAATGTCTGCATTCTCTCGATTCTCCGTAATTATCTGCTGTTCTATAGCTGTACCACTTTCTATCTCCGGTTCTGTACCATTCCCGCTCCTACTTTCATATTCCATATTACTTTCATGTTCCATATTCTCTGTGTCTGTAATGCTGCCGCTATCATCGCTATCCTTTGACCCCTGTGCTATATTTTCTTCTACAGGACCACATGAGGTTGAGGTTGAGGCGCTTGATTTACTTGGCACCACAAACTTCAAAATTGAGCCCGACAAAGCTCGACATTCTTGCTCCTTGACTTTTTTAACTTTTCTTTGTTGATGCCCACTAGGTCTTATACGTTTCATTGTAAAATATCTAAAATAAAATACACACTCATCTAACCACTGTATAGAAATGTATAGAAATTAAAATTTTTACCACTTTTTAATCTAGGTGCAAAATTGGGATACTATAGGAGTAATCTGTGATACTATGTTAAATTTTGAAAAAAAAGTCTAGGGATATTTCTTTACCCTTCAACTACCTAGCACCTACATAAAGTAAAATTTCAATGACAAAAGTCGTTAAAAAATTAATTCAGCATAAAACACCTTTAGAGGGTGATTTAAAAATTCCTAATAGTTAGTTCACTTGGGCGAAAAAAGCGGAGAAGCGGAACTCCGTCGTTTTTACTGTTTTTAGCATGTGTCTTGCGAAGTTTATTTCGTGGGCGTACAGCGAAAACCCACTAAGTCCCAAACATACACTTTTGAAAGCATTGCATTTTAATATTTCAAAGTCAATGTAAAATCCAGATGGAAATTAATAAAGTTCTAATAAACGCTTTTAAATGTTATTAGGTATTGAAAAAGTACTGGAAAAATTAAATAACTAATACTTTTGGTAATTCAAGATTTATTGCATTATTAGAAAAAAATGTTAAGAAAAGTGGACTTAGTGCATTTCTCTAGTCATAGTTCGTGACTTTACAGTACCATAGGTAACATAGTTAACTATAATAATTATTAAGTTATTAATAATTATTCAGAATGATAATTAATATTAACAATAATAATTGTTAATAATAATAATAATTTTATATAATAATTATTATTCTTATTAATAACAGTTACTATTATTAGTAATTATTATTAACAATATAATAATAGCTTATAAGAATAAGACAAAAACTGTTCTCTAGAAACACAGAAAATGTATTATCATTTGTCAGCTAATTTATTTAATACTTATGAATTTGCTAATTAATGTATCTATTTATTTTAATACATGTACTTAATATTATAAACTGTTATTAATTATTAAATGTTATTAATAATATTAATTGTTAATAATGATTATTATTATTAATAATAGTTTAACTTAACTTAAAACATAATTTTACACTTAAATTCCAGATTTTCTAATTTTTCCAAAGGTGAGACTCCAATAATTTATATAAACCTAACATAGGTATATTAAATTATTATTATTTCTTTACTTTTTTGTACTTAGTGGATTGAAAAATTTTATTTGTGCTTTGTGTTATACATACAGCAAAAAACTACCAAGTGCACTTGGTGTATTTTTGTTGGAAGAATTTATATCAACATGGACTTAGGCAAATTAGATCCACGTGTTGTGGCTTAGGCGTAGCCGGTAGGGACTTAGTGGGTTTTTTATATCAAAGAGCGAAAAAAAATGGACAAAGTAGCATTTTTAGTTAAATTATTGAAAATATCGACTTAGTGGGTTTTCGCTGTACGCCAACGATTTGGTTACATATTTACAAAACTTTAAAGTAATAAAAATATTTTACCATGTTAAGTCAGTTTGTCCCTACCTTTTCCAGTATTTTGTTTAAATTACACATACATACAGTTTTTTGAAAACCACTAAAATATGTCCTAAAAATACCGTGAAACGCTAGAACATTGACAGTTTCTCAAAAAGTCTAGTTTTCGCTTCTCGGGCTTCTCCGCGTTTTTCGCCCAAATGAACTAAATATAAAAATCGACTTAAAAAAAATGAATGATAGCTCAATCGTGGCCTGAAGAATATATTTTTTACATTGTTATACAATAAAACATTCAAGATAAAATTAGGCTATTCCAGTCATTTATTATTATTACCTATTTTCGCGTGTCCACCCGGGTGCCCGGGCCCATCCTGTATAATATAAGTATAAAATATGCAAAAAATATATTGGTTCATAAAATAAATTAAATACAAAGTACACCTACCACCTACCTTAGTTTTAACTGTCAACTTTTAAGTTAAGGTTCTTCACAAGTAGGGAACAATTTTCTTTTATTTTTATTGTAATTATCCTATCTTTACAATCACTAGACCCACTAAACACTGACGCCACAAAAATTAAATCGAACAATACTCTTTTAATAATTAAAATATTTTGATTGTGTGTCAGGGATGACCAATATTTTTAAAATAAAAGTATCTTCAAAAAATAATTAAGTTAGGTACATAAAAGGGCGTTTATAGAGAACTAAACTGCATTTTTACTTGAATCTTTACGTCCCTAAAAAGTAAACATTTGTCTCGCATTTGGCCGCCTGGTCACCACGTTTCCTTTAATTTATGACCTCTGGCGTCTGATTTAGGTAGATTTAAAGGGATTCCTTCCTACCATGTGTTAATCATAAATAACGGTACAATGTCTCAATCGATACATAACAATGCAACGAATGGTGTTTCAAAGTTAAAAAGGCAGCCCGGGTTTGTTTACAGAAATTTAAAAATGCTTGCGATTTGGAATGTGGAATAAAGAATCATATCAAACATATATTACAATATCTACTAAATGGTTGCTATTTTGTCGAGTTATTTGTTTATATGACGATTAGCTTTGATTTAGATTATAATAATGGGAAATAATAAAATAAATCACTTTTTTAAATTAGGGACGGGGGTATTTTTAATTTTATAAATTTATTTTAGTTTTTATCTAATGATGTCACCCCCCTTGGTCTGGTACCCGGGGCGGACCGCCCCCCCCCTTGCTACGCCGCTGCAGCAAAGCTAATTTAACGTAGGTTGGAGAAAATACACGAAAATTCGTTATTACCAGAAGATGAATAGAAATAGAACAATTAGAAAGTATATAATATGTAAATGCTATCAATTTTTGGAAATTGGAAAAATCGTTTTTTATTTTGATCAGCTAATGTAAGCATAGTCTTAAAATCAGACAGAAAATCAGAAAATTTAATTTGTAGAGCATAACTTAAACCATTTAAATTCACAAAATGGGCGACTAACGATTAATTAATATAGCATGTTGATATTTTGAGCAAAAGTCCTTAGGGGGCAATTCAAACGTGGATCATGCTTAATGTGAAATGATGAAGAGCAATTGAAATGATATTCAAGAAAGATTTAAAAAATAAAAATGGCAATAAATAAAATTTTCCGGAATTATTTTTTATGTTTTTACAATAGTTAGTATAAAGTAGGATTAAATTTTGTTTGTTTACAAAAATATTTTGTGTCCTAAAATTATTAAATGTGCATCGCGGCAACACTCGCTGTAGTTCTGCATTAAGTAAAATTTTTATTTAAATAAATTATGATATTAAAAGGTGAAGTCACTCTGGTTAGCGCCTATTTGATCAGTTATGTTTTTATATATTACTAGCTGGTACCCATGGACTTCGCCAGCGTGTTTTATTCATGAAATATATTTTAGAATATATTCATATATATTTCGAAATTACTTCTTTACCACTTCCTTGTAAACGACATTGGTTGATTTTCGTAGAGGCTGCAAAATAGCCAAGCTGTTGGACAATGACATCTATACCCTATGCGAAATTTTTTTTAAACTACAGCTTCTGTGTATAACAATAAAGAATACGGAAAATAAAAACGGTGGCTAGATCACGTTAGGTTATGCGGCCCGAACATCTGAAAGCACGGTTGCCAGATTTATTTAAGTATAAAACTAAAAATGTTTGCAAATGGTGTTACCCCCTATCAGAAAACATGAAATACTGGATTCGACAAGCATGTACTACATTAGTATATTAGTAACATCCGAAGTGTTAAATCGTGTGCGCAACTCCTGTCAAAAAATTATTTTGGCTACTTTCCGCACTTATATGCCTGCTGAAAGTTGCACTTTTCCGCAATAGTGCTGAAAATATTTATACTGACGCCGGAAACAACCCAGTAAACACGAGGTTGCTGCTCCAGAAGCGGACAAGAACCGCATTGTCGAAAGCCGCGTCCTGCCCGAAACACGGCAAACAGCGGATTATAGACCGGGCATGTCCGTCTTTGCCACGACGGCCCATGGAATGTAATGCCGCTCGTGGGCCATGAGTGGCATTACAGTACAGGGCGCAGTACCGTTGGAGTTCCGCTGTCCGTCCACTGGTGGATTAGCCAAGTACCGTGTACATCCACAGCTAGACGGGCTAGGTGCAGTTGTGTGCGGTTTTAATACAAAGGCACAGATTACTCCTACCAGATGCGAATCTTACGCTTTCGACGGGGGCTCAATTTAGAGAAATTATAAGGTGGCGATGCACCTTATTATTTAGTCTGTCGCCGAACGGTGAATTCCTCGCTGTTAGCGTGTGCGAGCATCTCGGTGAAATAGAGAGCAGGCTAATGTTATTACATCAGTTTTGTTGCGTTGATTTTATGGTTTAAATTGTGGTTGTACTAGGTTGTAGTGTAATTTTAATAAACGAGATACGTTTTTGTATTTGTTAATGATAAAATTTTATATAAAATGCCACACAATATCATGTTTTAATATTTTAAAATATAATCCATAATTTCTCTGAATTAAAACCTACCAAAAGCGTGGAAAATTCCATTCACGCCATCGACGCTCGAAGCGACCGGGCCGCTCTGTCCGTAGCGCCAAGACCGCGGAATCCTGATATAGGAAAGTTATTAAGAGATTCGCATCTGGTAGGAGTAATCTGTGACAAAGGGTCTAGCCGGTTAACTATATGAAAAGTGCCCCAATGTCGTTTCCATGTTCTTACCTCGTAAATTATTGTTCTTTGACAGAAACATTTTTACACCAAATTTCAAACCCCTCCTCTCAGTAATGAGGGAGATATGGGGTGGCAACCCTTAACTTAAAAATTCATTATCTTTAAAACTATTTGAGATATCTCAATGAAATTTTAACTGTGCATAGTTATTTATAAGGGTTACATAATATATTTTTTTTCAGATTTTTATCTCTTTAATAAGTGGCAAAAAACAAGATGTTTAATTTTTAGGGGCGGTTTATCATACTTACCCCCGGAGTGACACCAACTAAAAAAAATTGGTATAATCGTCTATTCTCTAGTAATAAAATAAAAAAATTACACAAAGCTCAAATAGGTGGAACATTGTTAAAAAAATCAAAATCAATGTGTTATTCCCGATTCCTTCATTTGTACGACTTATACTAACTTACATTATTTCGCCAAAATATATGTATGCTTCATTTTATATAAGTCACATTGATTTTTATTTTTTTTAACAATGTTCCACCTATTCGAGCTTTGTATAATTTTTTTATGTTAGTACTAGAGAATAGACGATTATACTAATTTTTTTTAGTTGGTGTCACTCCGGGGGTAAGTATGATAAACCACCGCTAAAAATTAAACATCTTGTTTTTTACCATTTATTAAAGAGATAAAAATCTGAAAAAATTATATTATATAACCCTTATAAATAACTATGCACAGTTAAAATTTCATTAAGATATCTCAAATAGTTTTAAAGATAATGAATTTTTAAGTTAAGGGTTGCCACCCCCATATCTCCATCATTACTGAGAGGAGGGGTTTGAAATTTGGTGTAAAAATGTTTCTATCAAAGAACAATAATTTACGAGATAAGAACATGGAAACGACGTTGGGGCACTTTTCATATAGTTAACTGGCTAGACCCTTTAAGATGGTCCGCATTGTTCATTTTAGAAAGACTTTTACAGCAAAATAGTCACTGGAAATTAACAAAAATAATTTGCACTTGCTGTTATATCAATTCTAAACAAGACATTTTAAATATGAATTCAAAATTTTTGTCCCTAAACTTGGGGAATGTGGGGCTAAAATGCAATTATTTTTTGAAATTGTAACTTATTTTTTTCTGTAAAAATGTTTCTAGAATAACCAATGTTAACCCTCTTAAATTATCTGTCTACATTTGAATATACAGTTCATTTTGTTCTTTAAAAAATGTGCTGAACATCTCTGCTCCCAGTATTTAAATAACTATTTGCAGATTAAGAAACCTTGCCCATTTTTGTTGGAAGAGATAGGTATAAATAGTAAATTTATCTCATCACTCTAAACTAGTTTATAATTTTTCTAGTCAGGAATGTGTAAAACGGCAGAAGATAAGAAAAGGAAAAATACATATTAAGCTATAATAATAATTTTAAAGTAGTGAACAAATTTATTTAAAAACATATTTACAGGCAAAACAACAACAATAAAAAACGAGATTCTCGCTGAAAATTCTACACTACACATTCCAAATACAGTCAACTTCGGATATAACGACCCCCGCATATAACGAACCACCGGTTATTACGAACAAAAATTATGGTCCGGCCAAAACGCCATAAGAATGTATGTATTTTTTTTTCGTTTATAACGAACCCGGCTATAACGAACTATCGGCTATAGCGAACACTATTTTGATTACTTTTTGCTTGTGGAAGTTCGGTTATAACGAACTGTCGAAATTTCACGTACGTATCACTTCCATATTCGTAAAGTAACGGCCGAGAATTGCAACCATAGAGAAACGACAAAGACAATACAAGATTTCATAGGGCATGTCCGACGATAATGTGGACTTCTGTCTATACCGCATCATTAGTGTGACGAAATATATATATATATATATATATATATATATATATATATATATATATATATATATATATATATATATATATATATATATATATATAATATATTCAATATTGTGGATACGTGTCTGCCCAAGGTCAGCAAAACTGGTTACCCTAAATATCAAAGGTACCGACACGTTTTGTCGCTTCTCTATGGTTGGTATTCTCGGATAACGGGTCGAGTAGCGACCTGTCAGGCGCCATTTCAATTTGTAGTTTAATTTCGGCAATAGGCGAGGGAATATTGTTCTAGCATGGAGCAGAGCGCGCCAAAATTCAGCAAGCGAAAAAGCAGAAAAAGTTGACATAATTACAAAACTGCGAAATGGGGTTGTAAATGCCTAAATCTGTAGGGACTATCAGTTACAAAAGTCAAAGACTATTAATATTCGTAAATTTTAATAATAATAATTTTGACAACAAGAGTGTTGATTGAGTCTGGTGATTACTTACAAATTAAAATTGAAAAACATGTACCAGAAAAAAGAAAAAATTTTAAATTACTGATTTTGTATAAATTATACAAATATGTATGTTTAATAAGTACATAATTTAAAAATACTATTATGTATTGATTATAATAAACGACTCATAAAAAGTACCATACAGTACATAGTACATATTTGTTTTATTCTCTGCACTTCGGATATAACGAACGCCCTGCTATAACGAACTGTTTAAAGATCCCCTTGGTGGTTCGTTATATCCGAAGTTGACTGTATATATATAGGCGAACAACTGAACAATACACAAAAAAGGCACCAAACACAACCCTATGGGGAACTTGAAGGGCCTCCATACACAACACGTCTATACGCTTCCACAAAAAATGGCGGATCTTCGTTGTCGAGTTAAACTCGGTTTACTATTACGCATGTTCATCGGAGAGATGGCGGGAAAAGTCAAGCGGAATGATCGCGGTAACTTGGCGGTTGGACATCTCCATTAAGTTTAAAAAGGAGAAGGGTCAGTCGCTTAAGAACCGAATGCGGTGCAAAAGCTGATTTTCGCAACTGGGCTGCCAGAATCATAACCGCGTTCGATTCGAAAGTTAATATCGTTTCTGGTGTGCCGAGTCCATGGCGCTTTAGGTTGAAGTCTGGCAATTCATCTCATGGAAATATCACCCATACCGTACGCAATCAGAGAATGGCAAAAGAGTCGCCGACTTCCCACCAGTGCCGACTGTTCCCCGACTGCCGTTGATTTCCTGGGAATGCATCAACAATCACATACAGTAAAATATTGGTGGGAAATACCTAAAAAATAACCATCCAAAAATTATGAATCCACCGAATAATTACAGAACCTTTCTATTTATATCGTTGCTATGCAATTAAGTTTGTGTTATTTACCTATTTGTTGATTGTCAGTACCTATAGACGTCGTAGTGAAAATATAAACGTTATTCGACTTTTATCCAACTTTTGAGTAGAAAATGCAAATCTAGGAAGAATTTGAAGAGAATATGATGGATGGAGTACCGGAAGACATTCTCGAAGAAGCCAAGAATGTGAACGTCGAACTGTTACCAGAAAAATCGAAATACCGTTATGCCAAAGAAATTGGAAATATTTAGTAAATGGTGTGCAAAAAAGAAAATAAACAATTTAAAGAAAGAAAAGGTAATTATTCTAGTACACTTTTCCGACATTTCAAAAACTTGCAAACCATCCACGGTATGGGCAAGGTATTCAATGTTAAAATCTATATTAAGATTAAAACATAATTTGGATATTAGCAAATATTATAAATTGATCGCCTTTCTCAAGAAAGGGAACGTTGGATTTCAGCCAAAAAATCTAACGGTCAGATTCTCCAACGCTAGTCCGGTCTAATTTGACAACCAAAAGTTTTAAACTGACAAGTGTAAGAATAAGACACCTAAGTTTTATACTATAAATTTGTTTGTGAGTTTTTTCGCAAATTTATAAGGAGCAAGGCAATTTTAGTACGTACTTTCGACAATAATAGAACTAAGTAAATTCATTCTAGCAACCCTTTCCAAGATGAAAATCATTTGGAAACCAAGCATATCGCTGAAATGTCGGAAGTTGGAATAATTCATAAGTTTTTAATGACGACGTATTAACAATGACAGGACAAAACCTATCAAAACATAAGTGATCAACTAGAAGGTCTTAATTTAAACCAGTACTAAACTTTAAACCTTCGTAGTGAATCTGAACGTTAAACTCTAACAAGAAACAATATAGAGCAATTTCTCAACGAGGCTTCAGGAGATGTATACCTTTTGACTAAAGTTGTCACATTAATTGGGGTGGCAGGCGCCTGCTGCCGTAAAGAATTAACTTATTTGACCCTAGATAACATTAAAGACAAAGAATCTTTAATGCATATTATGATTTCGGATCACCCATTCTGAAACCCATCAACGCATAAGCTTTGTAGTAAGCGAGGAACAAAATGTAAACTTAATAAAAAAAATATACATTACTGCGACCACAAAGTACACCCCATAGAAGATTTTTCCTAAATCACCAAAACGAAAAATGTTCTGTCCAATGTGTTGGAACTAACAAAATCGGCAAGATTCCCACGGACGTGGCTGGATACCTGAAACTGCCAAATCCCGAGTTCTACACTAGGCATTGTTTTAGGCGGTCTTCAGCCACTCTGCTAGTAGACTGTGGAGTAGACATCACGAATTTTAAGCACCATAGTGAATGGAAGACCACAAAAGTTGCTGAAGGATATGTGGAAGAGTCTTTACAAAACAAACAACCAAATGCATATCGGATCTTCCAAGACCAGGCTACCACTTCCAAATCGCAGCCACCTCAAGTTGAACATACACAAGACATAAATAATTCTGGAATGGCAAGAAATCTTTCCATACCAGTTAAAAACCAGTTAGCTTTGGTCATAAATTTAAGAAATGCATGTTCTTTTACCATTAATATTGTTAATAACAAATTAAAATAATAGAAGTTTACATTTTGAATTGTATTTTCACTTTGACGTCTATACTGAAATAAAATATTTTAAAAAATATCAAAACTAGATAATTTTCCTCACGCTCGTTAAAAGAATATTGTACCCAACACGTGCGGAAAGTTTCTTTTCCGCACTCGACTGCTGACCGAACTCCGCTTCGCGTCGTTCGGTCAACTGCATTCGCGTGCGGAAAAGTATCACTTTCTGCACTTATTAGGTAAATACCTTGAATAAATTGAAATATTTGGAAGTAGACAGAGACCATGTCGAACACCTGTTAAAGCACCACCGTCCTTAAATTTAAGGTATGTTATGTTTTACCCTTTTTTTATTTATTCAAAAATTCGTAACTATGCAACCAGTAAAGTAAATACCTATAATAATTTTCTGCGTAGATACGTAATCTTTGACGACCAATAGAATGTTCTATTGCCACTCGCCGTTTAAAATGTGGAGGGAGGGGGTAAATGTCAAACATATTTTAAAATATATCTTTCTGCCTCCCTATTGGCGACTCAAATTAAGGAAGACAGCTGCAAACAGCTGATTTTTAACGGGGAAGAAGGGCTCACTGGATGACAAAATTGACAAAAATGCTAAACAACACGGTAATGAAGACAAAGACGAAACGAAAACACTCCCCGATATAGTAGTTAGCAAATCGGCTGAAGAGGGCGTCACGTTCTTAACTTGAGTCGCCGATTACCTTGAACATTTTTTATTAAAACATTCTAAACCGTGTTTGAAACGTAGCATTGAAACACTGTAAAATCCTCCCCCTGTATATCGATCTTTGTAAAATCGTACTTGTCTCCGGTCGTTTTAAAACCAAGACACAGACATTTAAAGCAATGATGTTTCTATACATACCTGTTGGATATACTGCACACTTCGGAATACATGAGCTTCTGTCCAAATAATAGGCGGTATCGTTAGTAGCCCTATCTGTACAATTTCTCTGATGAAAATCTGTTACTAATGTTGCAGGGCAAACATCTTGATGGGAAGGCAAAACAAAAAATAGGCATATTACAAGAAGATTTTTAAATATTAATAATAAGCACATTTTAAGCCTTTGTTTCTCACTATCTAAACATTACTGTATAGTATATATTTTTGTAAAATAATAGGTACCTGTATTAAATATTTCCTTTATCTTTTTGAAGTAAAGATTACAAATGATTTAATCATACCATACTGATTTATTTATTCATTGACAAGGTGGATTAGTAAGTTATTGTAATTCTTTATCTAATCGATTAGGTATTAGATATTTGCAATAACGAAACAATACTGGCAATGATATCAACTGTGTACAGGGGTAACTCAAATATAAACGGATTTTATTTCAATAGGCAGAGTAACGCACTGGGAGTTTAAGAGAACAAAGGTAGATATGCATGGACTCGATTCCCTTACTAAAGTTATTACAGAGCGATCTCATCAATCACTAGCATGACGAACGAGCAAGAGATCTGCCTTACCATTGCGCAAAGCATCACCATAAATTTCCTGACTACATACAGAAGAGGCTAAATAGGTTGAAATTTTCGAAAGATTTTAAGTGCAGTTCAGTTTGTAAAACTTGTCTCTGTAAAGATATGCAGCAGGAGTGATAGTACAGTACAGTATGAAAAATAGCGATAGCGATCACAAGCGTCTACAGATCCCACACTAAAAATTTTGCTTTGTGCATCTGCGGTTGCATACGCTTCTGTTTTGGCGTTTTCGTTGTCACATTATACGGGCGAGCGTTGAAAATTACTAGTTTTGTAATACAAGGGCATTTAAAAAAGTAGGTAATGTAATATTATGTATTTTATGCTTTACATCGCAGTCTGGACATTTGAAGTCACAAACTGTTTGACCATTTAGTATTGGTGTTTTATAATAAGAAAAAAAAAGAACTAAAACTAGTATATAAATTTTTCCAATGTTCTATTTTAAAAAATCTTTAGTTTACTACAGTAAATGCCTCCATTACGACCTAGATATATAAACTGTTAATACTATAGTAGACCGAATTTTGGACTTAAAAGATTTAAAAAATAATAAAATGTCTAAATCTCCTTATTATGACCACAGCTAGGCAGTAGTTAACTACTTTTTCTGTAAAAGTAGTCGTATTCTTACTACTTTTTTCTCCTAGTAGTTATACTCGATTATTTTAAGTCTGCATAAAATCAAAACGTAGTTAACTACTCAGTGCTAACTACTTAAGATATTTTAACTATTTTGGTGTAATTTAACTACTTTTAAAAATATTTAACTACATCCCTCTATATTACGTCATTACATGACATGTACGTTGACGCGTGCCAAAAATCTCGTTAGAACAAGTTCTCGGAAATTTCTCGTCTGACGTTTCCAGTCCAGTAAGCGATAAGCAAACCTAATATAGAATTTTCAGGTTTTAAAAGTTTTCAAAAAATCAAAATTTTTGATTTTTAAATACCTCGTATTCCTTTTACCTAATATGATTTAGTTTTGTATTTTTGTACCAAAAAGGAACTGTGTTAATAATTGATGTTTAAATTTAAGTCAGTGGACAGTTAACTTTACAATAAAGTTTAAATAATAAAAAAATTTATTTTATTTTAAATTTTTTTATTTGTTATAGGTTCAAGTCCTTTTTTTAATTATTTTTGTAAGTACAGCTACGGCACTGGTTTTTTGAGCCACAACGGTACATGACTGGTTTGGTTTGTAGTTAAATATTGAACTTCTAACTACTTAGTAGGTAGTTAGTATAGTCTAACTACTTAGTAGTTAGTATTCTAACTACTTTTTGAAGAAGTAATTTAACTACCAAGTAGTTAAACTACTTTTATGATAAAGTAGTTAGTAGTAATACTCCACTACTTTTTTCAAGTAGTTTGCCTAGCTCTGATTATGACATTGGCATTAAGAAAAATAAGAAGCTGACAACAATAAAATTGACGTAATAATGTTGGGTGGATATTTCAATTCAATATTAATAGCTAACATTAAGTGCTCATTGCATAATAAACTATTATTCTAAAGTTAAAAAAATTCCTTATTAACTGATTTTACCGCCTCTATCCATTGCTGCCTTTGTGCGGGGCACACGCTGCACGCCGTATAGGGACGGCCTTGTATAATGTAATAATTCCCTAAAACATTTTAATATCATACAGATTATACTTCAAAATATCTGCTACAACTACAGTTGGTTTAATAATTAATTAAATAAACAACTAGACAACCTGCTACCACAGTTAGACAACAACATTTACATATTTCATGAAAAGTACCTTTAAATAAATAAATAATAGCTCTAGCTTTTACAATGTTTTTTCACTATGCAATAATTGCACCTAACCAAACCAAAACAGAAACGTATGCAACCTTAGATGCACCTGCGCGATAGTAAAGCTAAAAACCTGAAAGCAAAATTTTTAGTGTAGGATCCGTAGACGCTAGTATAGCGATCGGGCTCTCTTTGCACATTCCTACTCTGTATCACTGTTCAGTATGTTTCGAAGTGGGTCGATATAGATAGCCTGTCGAACTTTGTAGCGAAAGCGATAGCTCGAGAGGTGTCGCCTTGAAAGCGACGTAATTTTGTCTCTTTTTACCTTTAGCTAAACGGTCGTTTTGTCTCTCTTGTTCAATTAATATAAACCTAACCTAAAACTATTTGAAGTTTGTTATTATTAGTGATGTAAAAACTATATTTACAATGAAAAAACGCGCTAACATTTCTAGGATTAGGGGACGAAAATCAAATACAGCTCAGTGAGCTGTTTTGGTTGATTTTTTAATTGCTCATTCCGAAATGGTAACGCACAATTTCACAGGAATTAGTGGAATAGAAAATTACATGAGATTGTGGGATGAAATATCTTCCCAATTAAACAGCATGGGTGTTCTAGTTGACTTTATTTCAGCCTGTAAATGGTCCACTAAATTATCAAAAAATATACCACTAGGGATTCACCAAATCTCAAAAAAATCGATATTTCGAATCGATTTAGATTGTAACCATGGAGATCGATTCACTATTTACATCACCTTAAGAGATCGATCTTTTAACAAATCGATCTTTGGAAAAATTTGGGCGTAGGAGAGGGGAGCCGGGAGAGTAAACAGTGTCCATTCCAAACCAATGCTATTTAAAACTCTGGCATCCAGATTCTCCAACGCTAGTCCGGTCTAATTTGACAACCAAAAGTTTTAACCTGACAAGTGTAATAATAAGACAACTAAGTTTTATAATGTGAATTTATTTCCGAGCTTTTATCACAAATTTAGACAGAAAAGGGCAATTTTAGTACGTACTTTCGACAATAATAGAGCTAAGTACATTACAGCAACTCGTTCCAAGATGAAAATCATTTGAAAATCAAGCAAATCGCTGAAATATTAAAATAATTCATAAGTTTTTAATGACTACTTGTTAACAATGACACGACAAAAACCTGTCAAAACATATCTGATCAACTATAAGATCTTAATTTAAACCAGTACTAAATTTTAAACCTTCTTAGTGAATCTGAACGTTAAAGTATAAGTTGTACAGTTGTGGTTAAAAAAAAAGAAAAATTTTTAAATTACATATTTTTTATGTTTCTTTTTAAGTTATAGAAGGGTATGGAGGGGGAAATATTTGCTTGAAAATGATATCATGAAAAACATACTAATTTATTGAAAACTAATAAAATAGAAAACATTTGAACGAAAAAATGACAACCGTAAAATAACAAACTGTCCATAGATACCTATCGACATGACCGGCATTGGTGTTTTGTACGATTTCAGATTTGAGTTTTTTTCTAGAAAATGTTAGATGGCGCAGTTTGACTATTTCCTTATTCCTTTCCTGATTCTTACTAGGATCGTTTTAATCGTGGCGCCACGACCCTATCGTTTGTAAAGAATTACATATAAATATTAATTTCCAAATATTAATTAAGTCTTAAAGTCACAGATATGAAAATACCAGAAGAATCGATTCTGTGTAAAATCGCCGATCTCCTTGCAGGATCGAAGGGTTAAAGATCGATTCTGAAAAACCGATTTTCATTTGGAAAAAATCGATCTTTCGAAAAAATCGATTTAGATCGTGAATCCCTAGTAGGTATTGGGCAGCCGAGAATCCCAACTTCGTTATCAATTCTAAAAACCCATATAGTGAAAAAGTTAACGTGTGGTGTGGTATATTAAATGAAACATAATGCTGGTCCTTTTTGCCTAAAAGACCTCAACGGAGAAATTTTTCTACATTTTTAACAAAATGATTTTTAAGATTTTTTTTATGGAATTAAGTACCTTTAGCACATAGAAATAATTTATACTTCCAGCTAGATGGTGCCCCCGCACATAATTATCTGATAATTGGAAATTTTTTAAATGAACATTTCCCTATGAAGTGGATAGGTAGAAATATCCCTTTAGTACCGTGACCTCCTAGATCGCCCTATATCACTCCTTGTGATTTTTTTTCTATGGGGACAGTTGAAAAAAAAAGTGTATGGTACTGGGCCACATAACAGAGAAGAACTTTGCGTCAGGGTTAAGCAAGCATGTCAAGAAATTACTCAGCAAACTTTAAGATAACTGAGGGAACGGTTCAGAAGAGTTGTTGAAAAATGTATTGTATTAGACGGTGGATATGTTGAACAGACCAGAATTTAAAAAAAAGTAATTTTTGAATTTGTTATTGTAATGAAATAAATAAGTTATAAAAAAATTAAATAAAGTGAAGGTGTTTTCATTGAATTCATAATTTTTTCTTTTCTGTCTTAATCAGCTTTTGAGAATATGGATTAATGGCTTTTTGGGGATGCTGAATCTAAATATGATCAACCCAACCGGAACAAAAATTATTTAAAATAAGCTCTAATATACGTTTTCCGAAAAATCGAGCCCGTCCTACCCCCTAAAACAGCGCACCAATGATAAATGTAAATTTTTGTTATGCCAAATATTTCATTTAAAATTTGAAGAACATCGCATTATTAAGTAACACAGCAACTGGGGTCGATTAGTGAAAAGCGGGTCACACTGTACATATAACAGCTTAAATTTTTGAAAAAAAAAACATAACATAATAAATCAGATAAGATTAGAAACTCTAGAGATATCTGTAATAGAAAAGGTCTTCAAAAGTAGTTAATTTACGAATGGTTCCATAAAAAATTAAGTCATTAGTCCGTGTCAAAAACTTCATTAGTCGCGTGTCGTCTTTGCTAAAAAAGTGAGGTAGCACTCGTAAAACGTCACTATGATTAATTTTGGATATTATGAGAGCTTCGAATTGCCTCTAATGTACTTCTTGATAAATAATGTTGCAAAGTTGTAGCAACTAACATTAAGAAGAAATGAATAACAGTCGTTTGGAAACCGGGAAAATGTGGCAAAAGTTAATCTTTACCTACTACTATATGTACCTATTATTCAGTAAAGTTTTACCAATTTTATCCTTGGTCTGTATTTGTATGTTTGACGGGCAACTATGTACTGTCCATTTTTATTTTTATTATTCTATCAATCTTTTAATGAATATCGGGACATCGCCTGGGTTGTTTCACATAAAATATAAATAATATTATTGTGAAATGAATTTTTTCGTCATTTAAGCTTTTTTACAAAAACTGTATCAAAATAATGAACAATACAAAATACAATTAAAAGAGAATGGCAATGGTTACAGAAAATTAAAATCCATTTGTTGTGAAAATACTACTTAAACTTCGACTCTAAGCGATTCATAATTTGTATTCTGAGTAAATTAAGTCAAAAAAACATATCCACTATGAAATATTTTATATGAATGTTTTATTTCTAGGTCCAAAGTCAGAAAACTCCTAATTAAAAAATGTCACTTTTAATCAAATGGAACACCCTATATATTTTTCTGATATCTTATAGCTCGTCAGAAATTCTTCGCATTTTGTAAAGAATCCTATCCTATCCCTATCTCTAATATTTTTTGAAATATTTCGATTTTTCAGGATTTTCTGTTCTCGTTATAGCATCTTTTGTCAATGGATCTCAGTAGCCATGGAAAACAAATGAAAATAATGTTAGTGGGTGACATTAAGAATCAGATCGGTTTTAAAGTAAAGCGTTTTTACTGTAATGTTTATTGTCAAGTTATTTAGGTATACCCAAAATGAATTTTTCCAAAAATAAAATACTTAATCGATATGATTTATGTTTTGGGCGAGGCAGTTAAAAATTGTTTTTTTTTCGTCGAAAGATTATACAGGATGAAATATCCTGAGCGGCGAACAATCAGTCCTCGGAGTCTTCAAAATTTAATGGAACATTTTGATTCAGCCGGCAGTGTGGAACATTCAAAACGCGAAGCTGAATTTGTTAATAGAATAGCTACAAATGATGAGAAAGAACTCGAAATACTTTTACAAGTTCAGGAGAATCCCCAAGTTAGTAGCTTTAAATTAGCTTCACTGTGTGATACGTCGCAGTCAACCGCAAACCGAACAACGCGAAAGTATAAATACCACCTGTGTTATACCATATTGAGTTACATCAGGAACTTCACTATGAAGATTTTCAAAGGCGCGTAACTTACTGCCAGTGGTTACGTACCAAATTGAAGAAACCAAATTTTTTTTAAAATTTATAATGTATTCTGATGAGGCTACAATAGACACAGTATGCATTATTATGTAACGGAGAACCCACACTGGGTCCGCGAAGTTCAACACCAAAGCCATTGGTCGGTTAATGTGTGGTGCGGCTTTCTTCACAACAGAATTATAGGACCATATTTTTTTAATGAACATGTGAACGGACCAACTTATTTATATTTCTTGCTACAGGAGTTGCCAAGACTATTATTGGCAGAAGAAGACTTTGATGCACGTCAAAATATGTGGCTTCAACAAGATGGTGCTCCCCCCACTTTTATCTTGAAGCCAAAGAATATTTGGATCAGCACTATCCTCAAAGATGGATTGGCCGCGGAGGTTTTGTGGCATGGCCACCAAGGTCTTGTGACCTTGCCCCGTTAGATTTTTTCCTATGGGGCTACATGAAAGATAGGGCATATGTCACACCACCAACGACAAGGCAGAACATGGAGAATAGGATTAGGGATATATGTATGTCAAACAATAACACCAAGCATGTTATCCAATGTCCGGGAAAATACCATTAAAAGAATTGCCATGCGTAGGTATTGAACAAGAAGGACATCTATTCGAATATTTATTAAGAAGAAACTGATTTTTTGGGAGGTTTGGGGAGTGTTCATTACGTTTTAGTGTAAATATCAAGATATCTATATTTGTGTTATTAGTTAGTTTTACCTATAGGTTTTTACTTCTACCGCGAAGGGAAGTATCCATTATTTGTTGTATTCAAAATGTTAATCAAAAAAGACAGGGATAGGACATTCTTCACAAAATGTGAAGAGTTTTTGAGGAGCTATAAGATGGCAGAAAAATATATAGGGTATTCCATTTGATAAAAGTGACATTTTTTAATTGAAATTTTCTTATTTTGGACCTACAAATAAAATTAAATGTCAAATATTTCATACTTAGTGGATATGTATTTTTGACTTAATTTACTCAGGATACAAATAATGAATCGCTCAGAGTTAAAATTTAAGAAGTATTTTCCCAACAAAGAGATGCTTGCAAATGCTAAATTTTTATTACAAGTCGAATTATCTTGAAAACTATGACTTTTTCGTATATTAAACCATAGTAGAAAAGTTATGAAATTAAACGTAGAATTCCAAAATCCATTTAAATACAGGGTGTCCCATTAAAACATCTAATTTTGTGATACCCTACTTTTTTAACGCGCCCTATATAATTCACAATATTTTTAAAATGTGCAAAATATTCAACCACACCTTAACACAAAAGCTTATTATCGACAAATCTTATCTTCAAGGCATGAAATTAGTCCGCGCATTCGTTGACTCACCCAGTACGCAGTCTTAGTGAAGTTTTTCAGGCATCGCCGTCGTTTCACCCCTCTCCTGCTTCCCTAAGAAAAATTTCTCGAAAGCCTAAAAATTTTACAATTTTTTTTTCATTTACTTATGCTTGCACCTATGTAAACTGTCCCGGATTAAAATATAATTATAATGTTAAAAACAAATCAATAGCTTTAACACATATTTGACCGGCACCGCACCAGAATTTATTAACTTTTTAATCAGCTTGATTGGGTATAATAACATCGTGTTGTAAAAACTTTTATATTTTTTTTTTGTCCTGGACCCGCCCCGATACATTAATAATACTCAAGGTGGTGCCTTCCTTCATCAAGTTAGTTACCCTTTCTTAATACAAGAAATCCAATTAACCCTTATCTTGTTTATCACGGTACATCAGAGTAAACAGCTTATAATACTAATTACTAATATACTTATTTATTTATTTAAAACTTATTTCGTTGATCACGAATATGATATGGAAACGTTACACTCCTTGGTAAAAATAAATTTAAATCTAATACAGTACAAAAAAGTATATCAAATAAAAGTAATAAAAGTAAAATATAGAGCTACTACTGCACATCAAATAGTATTTAAAAGGCATCTCAAGACCCAAAGGAATGTAAAAAAAAATCTTAAAATGCAACTTACACCTTGCAAGATTAAAATCGGCAAAGAAATCATCCAGCTCACAATCACTTCTATCTATGAGAATTTTCTTGAATTTCTTTTTGAACGGTCCATATTCCAATTATTGTGTGAGGCCCAACGGCAATCTGCAATATTGCACCCATTAACATGGGTGATCTCGACCCTACTTTTGTTTTTACCAAGGATAATCTAGGGTTATTCTTTGTCGAGTCAGATTTCTTGATATAGCTGCTTTGTCTGAGTGAATTATTTTAACTACTACAATGGCACCTTTAATCAGATAATTAGTACCCCCATTTAGTTTTACAACTTTTTGCTCTTTTGATTTTTTTTTGTATCTAATCATTTGAAAATTTTTTAACAAAATATATACGTGTGCATCCCATATTTTAAAGATAAAAGACTAATTTTTGGAAAGGTACACCAATGTATATTTTAAACTATATAAGAAATTTTTAATAAATAAAATCATTTTTTATGAAAAAACGGTACATGATATCAAAAATTAGTACTCGTTCTAGTTATAAAACCTTTTGCTTTTTTGCATTTTTTTTGATATCTTTAATCTTTTCAAAAATTATTTAACAAAATATCCGTGAGTGCATGCCATTTTTTAAAGATATAATATACTTATTTTTAAAAAGGTATGGTATAGGTGGATATTTTGATAAAAAATTTATAAACGGTACAAGACTACTTCTAAAATATATAACCCTGCCAGTGTCAAGACTCCCAGCTCCCGGAACAGATATCTGCAGGAATGAAGTCTATGCACCCCAGCCATAATCCATATCACAAATACCTTCGGTGCCATAACACATGGAATACATTAAAAGAAGTTGTTTAAGTCCAAAGTCTAAAGTCTAAGCTTGTAGAAGAAGTTGCACAAAAATATTGGTGGTCCACAATATTTTGCATTCTGATCATCTTTGACTAATGAATTTATAAATGAAAATAGTGGCACGCCCCAATTTAGCAATTCTCAGAAACAGTATGTTGGAAAAAACTCAAATTTCTAAGTCAGTTTTAAAAATTGATGAGCTATGCGAATGACATACAATTAAGCTGTAAAGTATATTTCTGGGCGTCCGACTACGAATTTTTCACGCCATCAGCACGAATGCTTTTTATGCTGAATTTAATTACTTTAAGTAGATGTTTCCAATTAATACATATCCACGGTAAAACTGGCGAGATTTTCCAGTTACTATGTAATTATAAAGTTCTTATACTCGGTATACGTATATTCTAAATTTATACTCTTATTTATGCTGCACATACTGAATTTTATTTTAAAATACGTTCTCTCGATTTTTGTCTTTTATTCCCAAATTTCTGTTTTACGTTTGATCTAGATTGAGGATTTTTGTTAATAACTTAAATGGTTGAAAGTAACCAAAAATGAAGACTATAATCAATAATAAATAATGAATGTCCCTTATAATCTACTTATTGAAGACTTTCCGATAAGTATAAGGTCTCATTTTGATACTGGTTCAAATGTGAACTGTTCTTTAACCACTCTAGATATAAAGTCTACCTTGCAAATGTGTAAGTAATACACTACAAAGGAAATTAACAATTCCTTATATATTGTTTACTACCTTAACTTTAATCCGAAGAAAATATCTGGCAAATGTACCTATACCCACACATTTTTAATTCTGTGAGATAATAAATAATATATTAATATAAATTAGGACAAGATTCGAGAGAAAATGTTTTTGTAATTACATATTTTTATTCTACCATCGAAGCAATTGTAAGCAGTGGTCTCGGCTGTAAGGCACATTAGCATTTAAATCAATGTGTGACTTTCTTCATGCTTAACGCAAAACGCAACATTTTATTTGGCGTGTCTCGGAAAAAAATCAACCAAACCCTCAAATAACTATAGAGAACAGCTTATTTTCATGTAAAAGGCAAAAACGCGAACACAGATTCGCAAAGGGAAACGAAACGCGAATACAGCCAACTAGTATTTATGCCAGTTTTTGTTTTCGTCTCTTCTCCTCAGAATACCCTTAAATTTTTTATAAATTGAATAAACTGTGCGTTATTTATAGAGATATTCAGCTTCATCATATTTTGTAAAACTTTTATTGATGCGGTTGTTGGCTAAAATGTACATATCTAGAATAATAATTTTATAATTTTTCTTCGCCATATGGCTCCACGATGTACGCCCTCTATACCCCCGCCCCTCAATATTTAAACAAATTTTTAGCATATTTTACTTTAGCAAAATCCTACACTTTTCCTTAAGTGTCTCCCTTTTTAGTGGGCCTCTTTGTTTGTCCGCTAAGGACCCCTGGGCGTGAAGAGAGTGTCCCTGTCTAAATGGTTTTAGGGAATAACATATCATTGACACAGTACTTAATAATTTGTTGCAATAAAATGAAAACTAAAAACCTTGATTAAAAACAATAAGTGTATATGAAAACTTATTATTTTTATTTTAACAATTCTCTTTCCCTTTCTTGATTAATTAATTTGTTCTAAATTTCTTATTTCGTGGCTAAAACACTAAGTTTGTAAGGCCAGAAACCGAGCAATTTTTTTTAAATTTGTGTTATTACTGGTTGCCTATATTTTGTCACGAACGTCAGATAACGAAATCTTGGCGTATCCTAAGAGAGTTGTGTTTTTAAAAAATAAATAAATTTTTAGTATTCAGTTTTTCAGTAGTGCGGATAGTAAAAAGATTGTGGATTCTTTTAAGCATTGTATTTAATTAGTTAGTGGAACGTTTTTTTTTCATTAATGGCTATACCTACTGTTTCGTTAGTGTTGTAATATAAGTGTGTTGAGTACTGCTGAGTGTAACGTAAAACCTTTCTAAAGGAATTTTACAGAGATTTTACTTTAAACGTGACAGATGCATTAGTTGTCCGTTTTTAATAGTGCGAATAGTGACAAAACACCGTGAAATTTGTAAAGTATTGTGTTTAAATCTTTGATAGAACTGTTGTCAATGTTAGTTATTAGTCAAATTAATGGCTGTAGGTAATGTGTTGTCAGTGTTGTATTGCTATTTGTTAATCTTAAAGATTTTCAAAAGAAGCGAATTTTAAAGGGATTTTACTATAAAGGTAACAATAATATATTATTTCGTATGCTAACTTGACGCATAGAAAAAATTATTGATAGAATTGGCAACTTATTCGGTATCATGTGCTTCTTACCAGTGGCGGGTATCGTTGGTTAGAGAAAGTTTAATGGTCGATTACCAGCTTATTGTTGCAAAGCGTCATTTATGAATATTTTTCTTCAATCTGAATTCATACGAGGATTTACCGGTTGCAATATATGTACATATGCAGTGAATTTCATAGCGCCCAGTATATAAAACCTAACTCAACAAACAGGCTCCTACTATCCATTTCTAAAGTTTTGACCCCTCAGTCTGAGGGTCAATAACAAAAAAACCACGGGGCAGAATAAACTGAAAAAATTACAGCTTGTTAGGACGTTATCCAAGAGTTTCCGCCAAAAAATGTATTATTGTAGTGTAAACGATATTGAACTTATTCATAATCAAGTAGAAAAAAACAACGATTTTACTGCGGTAATACTGATAAACGATTTTCTCATGTCTATATATTGGTTAATTTTTTCCCTATTTAAATGCAATTTTGAAGGTAGATAGAAAAATATCTATACTTTCGCAAGAGATTAGTAGTATGTGTCTAAAATTGTATTTTTTTTTATTTTTAATGATGTTTGTGTATCAGCTGTACTGTGGACAATTTAAAACCTTAAAAAAATCTTTACACTCGTAGACGTAGTTATTATTATACAAATGTATTTTATTACACAAAATTAAAAAAAGCACCTTTAGTTCTTGTAAAAATTGCAATAAATATTAAAAGCCACATAAGAAAGAGATGCAAAGTGTCAAACGCCTTTACCGACATACTCACAGTACGGTGGCGTCGTCGTTAAGGTCGTATGTAGTCCGTAGGTCCATGTATTTTTATTTGTTTAGAATTTAATCTATTTGTTATGTATTGAAAAGATTTGTAAAATAATATTATTTAGTTGATAATGGTTGTTTATATCTACTTATTGTTGATTTAAATTTTTGGTTTTAGTGGTAGATAGTAATTTGAAATTATTATTGTTTTCACACGATTTTTAAGATTATCTTGTTCGAATTTATATAAATACCTGATGTAATCTGAACCAAAAATACGGTATCAAACTACAGTCTAATACGTTAAAATGTCTCGTCAGTGCAACGAACAAATGAAAAATATTATATTAAAAGTCAGAGCGTACTTTCAATAAGAGAAAGACAACGGTTTGGAAAATATTTTGATTGAGCAAGTGGTTAAAAGAACAGCAGATTGCCTGGGTATTAGTGAAAACACCGTTAAACGTGTTACTGCGGAAGAAAAAAGTTCCGGTATTATACCGTCAAAAGGGAGAAGTGGAAGGCCCCGACTGGAATGTGATGAGATTTTGCAGGGCGTCATAAGGAGAACAATATTAAATTTTTACCTGGAGCGTCGGTTTCCTTCTATAAAACAAGTTTACCAGAAATTGAAAGAAGATGTCGATTATTTACCAGAATTTTCAGAAATGACTTTGTACCGATGGAATAAAGAACTTGGGTTTTCCTAGAAACAACTAATTAATAAACCAATTTTAATGGAACAAAACACAATTGCTGCCAGAAGAGCGGAATTCTTATACGCCATAAAGAGATATCGTGAAGATTCTTAGCAAATATTTTATACAGATGAAACATGGTGCGGTGCAAATCATTCAGGGAAGTTTGGCTGGGTTGAAAGAGTTAATCCCACAAAACGGGATAATTTTGATGAATACAGAGGTAATTACTGGAAATTAATGGCTTTAGAGGTGGAATAAAACGGCCATCAGGATCAGGACAACGGGTTATTTATTATCTTACATATTGGTAGTAAAAATGGGTTTTGGATGGCTGCCTGAAGTGTCTCGTTGGGAAAAAAAGTGCGGCGTCAGTGGATTACCATAACGAGATGAATAAACAACATTACGAAGAATGGTTTAGAACAGTGCTTTCCGTAATACCTGACAAATCAGTAATCGTAATTGACCAAGCACCGTATCATACAATGTTGGATCCTAATTTTCGAAATCCTACAACTGCCTGGACAAAACAAAAAATAATAGAATGGATGTCCCAGCGAAAAGCAACATTGCCCAATGGATTTACAACGTTTAGTGAATTAACCAAACCAATGCTTTTAGACCTATGCAAGAACTATCACTTTCCAAAAACGTATCTTTTAGATACAATTGCAAAGGAGTTACGTAATGATAATGTAAATCTTCTATGGTTGCCAGTTGCACACTGTGAATTCAACGCAATTGAATTAATTTGGGCATATGTGAAAAATAAAGTGCCAAAATTGAATACTACGTTTAAAATCACAAATGTACTAAATTTGTGTCTTGAAACGATGCAGAACGTGCCAAATTCTGTTTGGGAAAATTGCGTTGGACACGCTAATAAAATTGAGGAATCCTACAGAGAAAAAGACCACTTAGTTGATGTTGTTGTAGAACCATTAATTATAAATTTAGATGAAGGTGATGATTCAAATGAAGACTTTATTAATGATGAAGAAGGAGAAAACGATCCATAAGTGTAGGTATTCTTCGGTAAAAAAGAGTGGTGTAATCCAATCAGGTTATTTTTAGTTTTAGGTTTAACTAAATTTTATCAGGGCTTTGTACCTTAAAAGTTAAATCGGATGTGATTCTACGTAAACAGGCCACTTTCACATATTTTTTTTATTATTAAGCAAAAGCAAATGCAGACAAACTTACCACAGCATTTGTTACAATTTTCCAAATATGCGAATCATAAAAATAAGGGAACATCAAAAGTATTGTTTTTCTTTTAGGTGAATTATAAATAAATAAAGCTAATTGGCCTATTTACGTTACTCACTTTGACGTAATATTTTTAAATTACTATTGTTCGACTACACACGTTTTGCCTATTTTATAGATCTTAATGAAACAATCGAAAATCGTTAAATAGAAATAAATGTAAATATTTACCAATGCATATACTTATTTTTTCTTAATTTTACCAGTTACCTAATTTATCATATAGAGCACAAAAAAACCGTCACTATATTGCATTACTTTAATGATTATTACCTTAACACCCATACTATTGCACCTTCGACGCCCCGCTCCATCCCGCAAGCACAATGCTGCTATCCTTTACACAAATTAATTGTTTGTATTTACGTTTATGACAACTGCCAAAACAAAATTTTCGTTAAACGTAAAGTTACATCTCTTTATATGTAATACAAAAAAACAAAAATTTTTGCTGTAAGATTACTGGTAGTAATTACATAACCACAATCATTTTTTGAATATTACTACCAAACCTAAGAAAAAAAAAATATAACTAATATTTTTTGGGACTAAAGTAAGGTTCACTTTATCGCCTGTAAAAAATTAGTTAGGCCTGGGAGTACCAGTAAGGCACAATAAATTTTTACAATTGAGTAATTGATGAAATAGGGAAAAAATGGTGACAATTTTACACTTACCTTCCCATTAGAAAAGCACCAAGGCATCTACGGTTACAAAGTTTTACATGTGTAATAGAGACAAGTAACTTTACCGAAATTATATTTTTTAAAATTGTACTTTTTACTTTACAAGCTTCCAAACTGAGGGGTCAAAACTTTAGAAATGGATAGTAGTGGCGTAAATTAAATTTTTTCCATCGTAGATCTATGGGTATATGAGAATTGAGCACCTGTGGGTATATGAGAATTGCTTGGCATTTTGTGCCAAATGTCCCCCGAATTCGATATTTATGTAGTACCTAACTTAGAATTTGTATTCAATAAACTGATATTAAAAGCCGAATTTACGCTGGTTAGCGCCTGTTAATTAAGTTAGTTTTTATAATACATTATTGCAATTCCTTGTTGGCCAGTTATATACAAACTGTTATCGAAACAAATAGGTTTGCATTTTTATTTCACTAACGGCGAATCCTACTTCTATAATTACATGGATCTAGAATAATTAGCCACTTGATGTAATTAAATAGGATTTAACTTATCAGGAACAGTTTAGAATTACATGCAATGTCTAAAATTTTTGCCATTTAATGTAACAGTAATTTATTTCACTATCTGGCAGCACGTTAGACCAACTGTCCAGGCATTTCATGAAGTGACTAATTACGCTAAACGCCTACGAAATATATAAATTATCATACAGAATGAACAGCAAAGGTTTAAAAAGGTTGCTAAAAAGAATTATTATTGTGATAAAATCACGCATCCATAAAAATAGAGCCACCATATTATGTTCAGGTGACCAAAGTGGTATGGTAAATGTTTTAATATTACTACTCGTTTTATGGTACCGTTAAGATAATTATACGAGCGTAGCTTCATTTGTTAAAATCCCAAACAAACGGGTCCGAAAATAGGAACACGTCATTTGCGGTCCTTTAAATGACGTTTAATTTAATAGTTTATCATTCGCCCCCGCTTCAAATCCCATTATTGGTTCATCCTGTTAAACAATATTGATGTGCTTTTGTTATCCCGTAATTATTTTAATTTTTGCCTTTGGCGGTTCAAAGCGAGCTTTTGGTTAAATGTAGACGCATCCGTTTATTGTTTGGTAAATTCGAGAGATACTGTAGAATAATATCACAGGCCAACAAATTGAACAGATGAACAGGGTAACCGGGTGACGTTATGTTTTAAATATGATTTGTAATAGTATATTACACTCCGAGGTGGAAAGTGTTTTTTTACTGTCGAGAGGTAAGGTCATTTGGTCAATGACCCACCTAAAATTTTTAACGATCTACCTAATAATTTATTTTTTAATCTTTTATAACCAAAAAAGAATCTTTTGTTTCAAAAAAGTGCAAGTTCCATGCGAAAACTCCCCAAGAAAGGCTCAAGCCAAGCGATCCTCGAAAGATTATCCAAGCTTGCTCCGGGCTGGGTAGTATTTTAAATTGACCTCATAAATTCATTAAAACTACGAGAGAAACAGACATACGCAATTGAGGAAGTTAAAAAGAGACACAACTGGTCGACGGCCCACCAATAATATTGGGTCACTCCCACTATGGAAATACACTCAAACCGCCGTAAAATAAACTCTTTCGAAACATTTGGTTTGGAAAAAGAAAAACTAATTAGGTAGGTAGCTAATATGCGCATTGTATTTGCGTTGTATGAATGTATTATTAATTAGCGGTTAAACATAAAAATTTATAAATGCGATCACAGCCATGCCAGCGCTAGTCATCAAATATCGCGTCGGACCGGTTTTCTTACATTACCAGCGTAGTCCAGAGGTAGTCTTACATTACCAGCGTAGTCCAGAGGTAGAGTCTCAGCGAGTTGACCGAGAGGTCGAGGGTTTGAGGCTGTGTTGGGGTCAACTTTTTTTTTTAATTTTTGATATTTAAAAAATTAGATTGGCTCTAAAAAGTGTATTGACAACAAGTTAGCAAGAAAACGGAGTTTCGGCGGCGTTCCTAATTTTATTTTATGAATGATCATACTTTTAGCTCATAATAAACGTCACCATCTATTTATTCTGGGCTTTTAGTACAAGGCGCGACCTCTTTTGAGGAAACGCTAAACGTATGAAAACGGGAATCCGCTAACAATCTACTAATATAGAGTATTAAAACACATATAAAAGAGCCGTAAACATCTAGAGTAGCAATGTTCAATATACTGCAGTACCTATTTTATGATTTTTGCGGGCAGTACCTATTTTATGATTTTTGCGGTGTTAATCAACCCAATCAAACCTAAGGTTTGATTCCGTATCTCCAGATTTTCTTTCAGGTCGTTCTTTCTGGCTGTTATTAGTGTAACGTCATTCGCGAAGGCGCATTCCGAGACTCCTATTCTTTTTAAATTTACATAACCTAGTGGCTTAGTTCTTCTTTCAATGTATCTTATTTTATCCATGAAAGTAATAAATAACAGACTGCTTCCTTGTCTGATACCCTCATTCGTGATAAATTCCTCGGATATAGCATTTTTACTTATAATCCGATTCCAGTCTCTTTGTACTGCAAAATTTAAATATTGTTTAAATCTTAAACCCCTTATTTGTGGAGCTTACCAGGCTTTACCTATTTTAATTAAGAAGAAATTAATAGAGAAAAATTTACGTCAGCATTAGAGGTGTATGGTGTATTAAGTTCCAAACTCGCTTGAGCAATTTTAGAAGGTACGTGCGGTCATATGCAGGGTGTGTGTCATAATGAGCTTGCAATAAAAGTTAATTGGGAAGGACTTTATATTAAATTTAAGTACTTATATCCGAAGTTTATCTTTCTTGATGCGCTAACTTGAAAAAAAAACATTATCGTTCTAGCTTTATTGGTTACCAGGGTAACTAATATAAACTTAGCAATGTTAAATGGAACATCTTGCGTTTTTCAATTTTGGTTATAATATTAAAAACTTAACATTCGCCATTTAACATCCTATGCCTAACTCTTTCTGTTTTCGAGACAGATGGTCTTAGTTAGAAAGTTAATATGTTACTGCCTTTATTAACAAAAACTCTTTTGAGTACTACAAACTCATGACAACTAAATTATCTAAGAAAGTGGAAATAGCCGCAAGATTTTATAAGGGGTGATTCAAAATTAGTCGTTTTTCACGCATAAAAAAGCAAAAGTTATAATTTTTTCAAATGAAAATGTCCTTATTTTTTACATATTTGCGGATGCAAACAAAAGACAAATAAATCAGTAAAGTTTCTAAATAACGTCAATTAATTTGAAGACAGAAAGAGCTAGTCTGTTGAATTAAAAATATAGGAATAAAATAAGGAATGTAAAAATTTACAAGTATGCAGGACGTTCCATTTACAATTAGCAAGTTGATATTGATTATTATGGCAACCACAAATGCTAGAACGATGATTATATTATATTACTTGAAGTTAGCTTATCGAGAATCATGAACTTCACAAATATTTAAATTTAATATAAAGTCCTTCCCCATAACGCTATAAAAAAAATGTCGACCTTTTTTCTTTCTTTAAGCCAAGATCAATGACCCACTGAAGATTTCTTTTGTAATATTTTTGAAAGACACTGATATAATCCAAATTATTACACTTACAATATTCTCAGTAGGCAATGCTACTACTACCACCCTTTAATAGCCTATACATAACCAGTTTCAAGTGGCAGCATGTTTACTCTATAATATCTTCTTTTAAATGATGCTGCAATAAACTGATGGACCAGTTCAAACACACTGAATATGTAACCAAGTTATTTCTTTTATCAGCTGCTACATATTTTTTCAGCTGAAACTTGGTTGATATGAATATAACAAGATTATTAGGATTATTGTCCACTCTATGATAAACACTTCAGTATTCATTACGTGAACGGCTTTATACAAATGATTCCACACTCTGTAGCTCTTTAAAGGGTTGCATGATGTCGTATTTACTAGGTTAGTATATATGTGCCCTTTCTAAAATAGTTTAGCTTAAATTATTATTTTATGTATAAAAGTGCACGAACAAGTGTTAAAATATCCGTTTTAGTTGCTTAGTCCATTTTACTATATATGTTGTTATAGTGGACTAAAACCTTGTTCAGTTCAATGTCTCTGAAACCAGTCTTGCTACCTGCCACGCAAAAACTCCGGCAATAGTTACTTCAGAACAATAAAACGTTCGACCTTGTTGGCATCGCTTTCGAACGCGATCTCAGCTGGCACAAACACATTACTTCAATAGCCACATCAGTAGCTAAAATGCTTGATTTTCTCTTTCGAGCCAGAAAATACATACTAAGTACTGGCCTTCCAACTTACATACTCTCTATGTCTCCTAAATAAGACCTAACCTGGAGTACTGTTACTGTGACTTGTTACGTATGCATCCTTTTACTGTCCAGCTACAAAAGCCTAGAATATCCCACTTCTCTCGCTCATTCATACCAAGGGTCTCCAGATTATGGAACAAATTGTCTGCAGATGTTTTCCCTTCCCATCTTAACCTCCAGTCCTTTTAATACTGTGTTAATAGATTCCACTTCCCTTCTTTTCAGACGCCCACGGTACGTTACTACTTATGCTTGAAATCTACGTGGGCTGTCTCAGATAAAAAAGGCAGCTCTAACATTCTGTTACGCAGAACAATTTTAATTTAATTTAACCTTAACTTCAGATTTATTTTAGAAGTTAAACTGACATCAAAGTATACAAGCATAATTTAACTTTGTTCTAATTCAAGAAGTTCACCGTCTTTCAAATTAAATTTGTTTTCCTTCTTAAAAAGACATTATTATCTAGCCTGTGGCTAATAAGTAACTTAATTCCATTACTAAAATACTAATGAACTTAAAATCTAAAAGTCACCCATGAGTGTCTGCTAGGTTGTGCTAATACTTTGAGGCACTCTTTTGTTGTGCACTAATACAAGCACTGGTTCTGCTTTTATTACAACACTGCCACATTACACTCAAAAGGCTTCTTCCTTTTGTGTAACAAAAAAAAGTGTTCTCGAGAAGCTGGATTGCTTCCACCATTGGCTTCTGGTGAAATTTCAAAATTGTATATCTGTTCCTACTCACAGGCCCCGATCAAATTTGGGGGTTTTAATAGTGAGCCCACTGGGAATGTTTTGGTAAAGAAAAAAAAAAGCATTTTGTAATTTGCGAAAAAAAAGGTGAATTTTTGGTTAGCCACCCCTGGGAAAAAATTGAACGCGTTTAGGTATTTTATTTATTATTTTTTTAAACAAATTTTACATGATTTTGTCGACGGTTTTTAAATTTTAAGAGAAAAAAATGTGTTAGTAGAAAGTTATACTCATTTGAATTTTTTTAGACCTAAAATATAATTTAAAAAAAATCTCAGGAAATAATTCAGATATTTTTGTCAGATACGTACGAGAAAACGTAGCGTTTAAAAATATTTTTTAATGCACCATTGCCAGCTCTACCACCAACTGACAGCAACATCCGAATTTAAAATAAGACACACTTGTCTTATTCTTACGCTTGTCAGTTTAAAACTTTTGCTTGTCATATTAGACCTGACTAGCGTTGGAGAATCTAGCAGGTTGTGTCTAAACTCAATTGTTTTTGAGATATTGACGTTAATTTTTTGTAGTTGCTGATAAATCGGAAGTTGGCATTTTTCAATAGGGAATGAAAAACTAAGATAGAGACATGTAAGCCGTTCTTCTCCAAGATGCGCCATTACTAATGCACGGGCTGTCAAATTAAAAATATTTCATTTTAAAATTTTAACATCTTGAAGACTACTACGCTTAGACATCCAGAACTCCATAAAGAACATGTTCGGAATTTTGGAGAGAATTCAAAAATTCAATAATGTAGAGGGTGTGTGTGAGGCTGTCAGTTAGTGGTGGAACTAACAATGTTTTTAAAACATATTCTCAGATATTTAACGGCGAGATTACAGCCTCCTACGACTTCTACCAAAATTTTAAAACAATATCTGTATTAGTTCCTCAGATTTTCTAATATTATTATGCCCCACACCATGAGTGATCCTATATGAGTACTTGATATTTCAATTTTTATTTTAAAATTTAAACATTCATCTTTTTTGTTTTTTTTATGCCACATAAGAATTTATTAAAACTGACTTATTTTTATAAGGTGTTCTCTTTGCCATGTGATTTACTATCATTTTATCATTAAATTTTTTTTCGACAATTTATTACGTTATAGTGGTAAATTAAAATAAAGCGGAACAGAAATTTGTTATGCCATCGAACTGTAGTATAGATATGTTTATTGTTAATTATTTCCTAATGACCATGCCACACAATATTTTGCATATTTATGTTACGCTTCTCTGTTTGTAATATACTTGTTGTTAAAGCCTACAACCTTCTATCTGTTTACAATCTTGCCACAATTATTATTGTATCATGTATAATTTTGTTTAAGGCAATTAAACAACTAAATTAAGAGAATATTTTTATTAATTTGTACAGGATTATCTCGAATTCATCTTGATAATTTAAAAAACATATATTTGCTTTAAGACTGCTCGTACAGTGATGAATGATAAATGTTAATAATCTCGATTAAAAAAAAATACAACTATAATAACAAATTAATAATATTGACTATTTTTCTTCCTGTATGTATTAAAAAAATACAACCCGTATCGCAACTTACACAGACATAAAAAATTTGTATGTTTTTGCACTGAACTTCGTTTTTGAACTGTGTATAAAAGAGGAACCTGACGGACCTGAGTTGACCATTAACCGCAGTAATAAATACATAAGAATATTATTTCATACGTTTCAGTGCCTTTCCTTTTGTGAAGTTGGTTCATTTTTTTGAAAAAAAAAAGAAATATTTTTTAGGAGCAATAATTCATAAATAATAATAAACCCGAGTACACCCGATTTTTGCGTCATGTAATATTAAAATCCGGTCTCTAGATATAACTAACCTAACTTAGCATAACACATGTTTCATGTATTCAAAATTATATCATCAGAACCCACTATTATCATCAATACCACGCGGACGAAGTCGCGGAAGGAAGCTAGTAAAGTTATAAAAACAAAAGTAAATAATATACTTATTAGTATCAAAAGCGACAAAAAGATATTTTCTTAGGTAAGTGCATCTAAGTTTTCCGGAAAAATTCGGAAAAATGAGTTACTAAGAATTTTTTTTAACAATTAATGTGATGTGTGCCGGTGGTTACAAAAATCCGAGTAAAAGACAAGTATATAGTATAATACCTACGTGAATATGTGGTATTCAAGCCTTACCGCAGTTAACGGTATAAGCTATGCTAGCTATGCAATAGTATATTGTACAAGTTTTGAGTGAGACGTTTGTCGGCCTGAGCCGAAGGCAAAGGCCACAAGTCCTGTTTGAAAAGGTGTTTTCAAACGTGTGTACTTTTTCTATAACTGACTACAACTACAACTTTTTTACAAGTGATATTCTGTACATTGCATTAGATGCTAAATTTTTACGTATATACAATCTTTCTCTTGAAACCGAAAGAATGAGGATGAAAACCTTCTGCGGCTTTTTCTGCTATCTCTGGAGGAGTAGATTCGAGATAATCTTCGTCGAGATTTTCACAGATCATTTTTATCAATATTTTTACGAAATTTCCCTTTTATTCCATATAGTTAAATCTTGTCAATTCTCTGGGTGGGGGCTAAGATAACGCGGCCAATAATTAAACAAATGACATAGGTTGCTAGAAGACAGCTTTTAAATTATGACTGCTGCCAAAACTGCCGCCTACTAGTTTTTGAAACTTTCGTTTAAGATTGTATAGAAGATATATATATATATATATATATATATATATATATATATATATATATATATATATATATATATATATATATATATATATATATATATATATATATATATATATATATATATATATATATATGTAGGTCTGGCGAATAGCTGGTTGCATAATAATTGTTCCTTGCAGCGTGTTTTTATCCTCGTACAGCCCACGAAGGCAGCAAGTCTTCTAAGAACTAAGGTATCGTGGGTTGCATATCGCAAAATCGACTTTCACACCCAGTATTGGAAACATCCATAAGGATTTCACCAGCCTTTAAGAGGGTGTGAGGGGTGGTGGTGGTACCTCCTCGGTCGAGGAAGAATTCCTCTACCACTTTCTTTCATTCGGCACGCATACACTATACACACTTCATTCATACTGACAAACACCCCGACCTGTATTTTTTATGGTACAGCACCGGAATCGAACCAAGTGCAGCACCGCGGTCGAGTGAGCCCGCTTCGCATCTCTACGGCGCTACCCATCGAGCCTCCGGCCGGTGTGTAAACGTTGTCGCACGGCGTGTGTAAACGTTTTCTACGCTGTTTGAAATTACTGATTTCAATTGTAGTTAGTAGTGTGTTTTTTAGCTATTTCCAGAGCAATCGTAGAAAAAATATTATGTTTGTCGAAATGTATCCGTGTTAATTTAACCCTTTAAGGCGCAGTACTTTTTTTAAAAATTATTCGATATTCAAAGGCATATTCTTACTCCTGAGTACAAAAGCAGCAATTTTTATTAGAAAAATTAAGCTCTCAGATTTGACAGTTTGGCTGTGAAGGGTGGTCGACATATCAACCAAAGAACCTTAAGTATCCCTTAAGACATCAAAGTCGTACATAATCTAAATCGACCACTTATTTTTGTTTTGACAGTTAACGACCCTATATTGATAGTATAAAAGGTAAAATTTTGATTCTGAGGGTTAATTTCGGGTGTAAATTGGGAAATGAAAACAAAAAAATTCAAGGGCATCGTGTAGGATATCAAATGAAAGCTTGTTGAAGCAAGAATTTAACGATATATATGAAGTATTTTTTAAATGTATTTTTTAAACATTTTTCGGGAAAAATTCTTAAAAATTGCTTTCCCCCACCCTTATCACTAACAGGATCGCTCAAAAAAATCTAGGGAAGAACTTTTGTCCTTACACGTTTTTCAAAATTTTTAATTTGGCCCACTCAGCTCCGCGCATACGCGATGCGATGCGGCTTTGGTGCCGTCGGCGGCGGGAAGCGCGGCAGATAAACGAGGATCGGGCGGCCGAGGTTTGCTCAGGTGCCGTGGGAACTGGGGCACTTGACCGATTTTTCTAAGTTTCAATGGAAACTGTTCTCCCACCAGCTTTTTAAATCTTTCGATCCACTGCTAGACCAACTATTATTGCGAATCCTTGCGCTAGTGCTTTTTTTCCCAGCCAGAAATTATCTTGCTACATTCCTGTGCAAGCAAAAACTCTATATCAACGTATATTATCTAAGCCGAGTTTAGATATGCAGAAGTAAAATTATAAATTAGGTTCTTAGTTGTCCCTAAATTTAATTTGCACAAAATTGTGTACAAAACCGTTAGATGTTAAGAAAAATAGTTGAAAAACGCAGGCTGTGTTATCTGAAAATTTAGGGTTATGGGGAGAAAATTCAAAAATATGTAATAAAATACAATCTATTTTCCAAAGATTTTGGGTAATTACAGAGTGTGATCATTTTTGAATGCATTTTCTACAACTCTCTTATCTTGTTTTTACTTTATCACCTCCCAACAAATAAAATAAGCACTTACAACTTCCACAGCACTTACTTAAACCTAATCAAAGTCCCTAAAGGCACAGTGGTTGAATAATCAACCACTTATTAGGCCAATCGCGAGTCGCGCATCAAGGCGGTTAAAAATCATGCTAGAAGAGCTTAGGCATCTCCCCAGATATCGAATCGGCCATTTTCGAGTCTCTGCGCCACTTGTAAAGTAAGTATAAAAAAATAAGTGGTCGTTTAATCGACCAGTGCGCCTTAAAGGGTTAAATCAACAATAAATAGAAATTATTTTAATTCGAAGTACCTATATTCTGTCTCGATCTACGCTAAAGAACAATTTATATATAAAATACTAGTTGTTGCGATGTACCATTTTGAATTTTAAGCAAAAATAATTAGAAATAAATTTTTAACATCGGGGTATATTCGGTTTCGAGATAAACTAAATCTCAGTCTATATGCAAAATAGTATTTCTGTATGCTTAAAGTCGTCAGTAAAAACTTATCGCTCATTCGAAAGAATTGTGACATCTCAAAAATTGTTGATTTTGAGTTAAAATCCCCAGTAATTTAAACTACTAAAGAATATGAATTGATGATACAACGACACAATTTTTTTTAATAGATAGCCATTAGATCGCGCTAGTGTTACTATTCTTCTAGGAATTTCTTTTAAATTTCTTTTAAATGTTTTTTTTCTCAAATGCATCAAATTTAGTTAAAACAACTTAAATAAGACTAAAATGCTTATTACGTTTCAAAAAAGTTAGTATTAATAGCGTTATGAATAACTTATAAATTATTTTATTATTTCTGCGATTTTCTTGGTTTCTTACTGATTTGTGTCTTGAAACATTTTACTAAAACGATTTTAAATTTATTATTGTGGATAATACAAACTTAAATTGTATTTTCTTTTATAAATTTGTTAAAAAACGAAAATAAATTTATAGCACAAAACGTAGTTTTGTCTTATTCTTACACTTAATTGTCAAATTATAATTGTTTTAGCAAGTGAATCTGGCCAAAAAATTCGGACTATAAACTGTAATACATTGGATTTTTTCAATGTTTTATCAGCTCTACTTAGAATTCGTATACTTTTAATGCAAACATGTGTTCAGTACTAAACTTTCCACCACTGAGCGCACCTACCGTATAAGGAAAATGAGTTTGCGTCTTGCAAAAGTACTTAGCGTTAAACATTACCCATGCAAATTTCTTAGAATCATGTTAAATAATGCACTTTTTATGTAAGCCGAGTTAAATTACATTATTCACTTTTATCAAATAATGGTACCTATGGTACAATGTCAATATCAGGAAGAATTTTACAAAAATTAAAATGTAGATTAATGGCTTTTTAAAGAGCGAAGTAAATTGAAGGAAATACCGGGGCAATCAAAGAGTTGTATAGGATTTTTTATAGTTTAGGCGACAGTAAATTAGGAAATCATTAAAATGCATTATTTGAACGCTGAATGATATCTAGGACTTGAGTGCGCCTTAATCCAGTTATAAATTTTAAGTCTTTAATTGATAACAAATTTTAAAATTCTTTCTAGGGTCTCAAGATTTTTTTTAACTTTTAAGGGAGGCAAATGAATTAGATATATCTTCAATGATAAGGGATTAAAAGCCTCACAAACTGTATGTCCTTTATTAGTGAAGATAAAAGAATGCGGTTTTCGCGACATCGTGCTACTTTTTTGGGAAACTGATGATTCATACCATTGGTTTTCGCTATATAGGGCGACATTAAAAATTTTCAATTTCCGGGCACCCCTCGTATCTCGGTTATCTTGTATGTTATCAAAAAGGTGAAAAGTGATTATTAAAGTTTTTTAGGTAGACTCCATTGGCGTAGTCTTTTTTCTAGATGCCACCATTTTTTTGCAATAAAACAAAGTTAGATATGTTTCTTTAAATGGAACACCCTGTATATTTATAATTGTTCTGATTGGGCTTAATTTAAGCTTCTCAAAAATATATAATTGTTGGTAAGCATTTTAAATATTAAAACTATTATTTTAGGTTTTCATAACATAGGTCACCGTTTATCATAGTAGGCTGTGGCTATAAAAAATAACAAACAATAATAATTTTAAAAATCAACTCTATATTTAAATTTAAATAAAATTAGCCATATCATTAATCTGATAAATAAGTACTGCTTTTGAAGTCGGTTCACTTCTAAAAAAAATCTTTCGTTTTGGCACTCCTATTAATCCCAAAAGCTACAGTATAAATAACATAATATTTAAAGAACATTTTAGAGCACTTCTTCTCACCCCCTCTATCTTATCTCCTTATTATTTTTTCAAAACCAATTTCACATTAAATATTACTAATTGTATTATGAATTACTGAATTTTTGGGCCCCATGAATTTTTATTTTTAACGACAAATTACCGTGTCGTACCTATACTTATTCTCTCTCACCTGTAGTCTTTATTTTTTAACAGTTCCTCCACAAAATTTTATTTTTTGACCATAATTATCCCGAAAACGCTATACTAATACAACATTAGAGCACAAAACATTATTTTCATTCCCTTAACCCCCTCCCCTTAACTTTTTTTTAACAGGAAAGTTCAATTCCATTTTATATTTCGTGCCTAACGCCAGTGAAGCCTTGGGTAACATCTAGTATATATACATACATATATCTATGTATATATGTATACTTTTTCAAGCAAATAAAGAATTAATAAAATCAGTGCACCTGTGGCGAAGTTATGCGTAAATATACCTTAAAAAATAATAATGAACAGAACAGTTCAGTGTAGAACCTCCCTTCTGAAGTCGGTTAAAAAGACAAAAAAGCAACTAAGAGTTACCGACAGAACCGCGCGTTTTAGTCAGCTTGTATTGCCACAAGATATGGGTCAAGACTTTAATGTCAATAAATATGCTGTGCATACAATTATGTAAACTAAACTTGTGCTAACAAATTTGATTGATATTCTGAAGTACTACTATTTACCATTTTAAGAACGATTGACAGACTGCATAATTGTATCTGTTAACTCATAATACTTGTTATTCAATTATTTGATATTTAATTTTTATTTTGTAAAGACAATGACGTGCAGTGCAGTAATAACGGGCTTATTCTCTTTTATCTTTACATTCAAAAAACATCAATCTTGATCTCATTCATTAATTCACAAACTTTTTGTGCAAGTTAAAATGTTTAGTTTCATAGGCGTAGACCAAATATTAACTACTTTTATGTGTTTTGCTATTATTTTCCGACAGTTTCAAATATTGGCAATTTGTATCATTATACGAAGATAATCACCAATAAGAAAGCAACGTAGGGTAGTATGTGTAAAGTGGTTAGTGTTGGAAAATCAGGTGATGTAATGAATAGTAAATGAGCGATCAAACTAAGAAAGTAAGCTGCTAGGTAAACCAGAGCTAAACAAAACTAGGATAACATAGGGGGGGGGGGGAGGTTAGTATTATTTTATTCTCCTGGGAAACATAATACTTCTGTCAAGAAATTACTTTTTTGTCACAAAATGCATATTCTTGGCTCAACAAAGTATCACAAGAAAACTTAATTCTTGTTATGCGTTTAACAAACACAGAAAAAAATTCAATTGATTATATTATTTATAGTCATCAATGTTATAGTGTCTGGCAGAAACCGAACTAGGCCCAGCAACATTCTCATGTACGGTGTTAGCTTGATTCTCGCATTGAAGAAATTTAGTCTCGAATTGATAGTCACGTCCAGTTTTATAATTTGATTTAGTGTTGCATCTAGGTTCATTTTCACATTCGGAGACCGTATAAACATCTTCAACTGGTAAATTTGGTTTTTGCATCATATTCCATGGTACCTAACTTAAAATATTCGCATACGTCGACTTCGTAGAAGCAACTCAAACTTTTCATTGTAAGAGTTACCAGGCCACGTTTTAATCTCAAAGGGCAGGTGGATGCATTACCTGTTATTTGATGTACTTAAAGAGTATCAGTAAAACTCTTCAAGGTTGCAGGTTCTCTTTGAATGTCTTTTGTCATTTTCTGACTATCTTCGTCATCAACCGTGGTTGGGTTGGGTTGGGTATGGTTCCGGGACATTTTCGTTGTATAGTTTCTACAAAAATTTCCAGATTGTCAATGTCTCCTCCTGCAGCAACAGCAGAATCTGCTGTTCTTTTACAAGTAGCAGCAACGCCGTCCGGGGCACCCTTACCGTGTCCAGTTTCTGGTTCAGTGGTGATCTCGTTTTTATTTTCCTTGATTTGTATGGAAATAAGTTTTTAAATAAATTTATCCACTACTTTATAAATAATTATAGTTTAATATTTCTTTCCATATCTTCTGCCATTTTACTACTTTCCCAACTAGAAAAGTTATAAACTAGTTTAAAGTGGTGAGTTAAATTTACTATTTATACCTATCTTTTGCAACAAAAACGAGCAAGGTTTGATAATCTGCAAATAGATATTTAAATACTGGGAGCAGAGATGTTCAGCACGTTTTTATAACGAACAAAAAGAACGGTATATTCAAATGTATGTATATAATATAAGAGGGTTAACACTGGTTATTCTAGAAACATTTTTACAGAAAGAAATGTTGAAATTTCCAAAATAATTTCATTTTAGCCCGGCATACCCCAAGTTTAGGGACAAATATTTTGAATTCATATTTAAAATGTCTTGTATACTGGGTCTCCCAAAAGTCCGGAATAAAATTAATATCAATTAAAAGAAAAAGATCTAGGAAAAATGCTTGGACCCGTAAATTTATATTTTTAATTGTGCATTTTTTGACATAAAAAAATATTATACAGGGTGTCTCATAGAACAGTTGTCACGTCTTTGACAATTTTTTTAAATGAAATGCCGAATTTTTTATTAGGTTTTCAAATTCTACGAAACATTCTAAATATTTTTTATATAGGACTTGCTATCCCCATTTTCAGCTGTTTCCAAGATATTGACATTTAAAGTTTTTTTTATTAGAGGTAAAACTTTTAGTTCATATTGTATTTAATTAGTAACATGTTAAATAAATCAGGTATCTTACTGTCATCAACTGTCCTTAATTATGTCAATACTGACTTTGACTTAAGTAATTTGTCACTTCCCTAAAAATGTTAACAGAAAAGCAGCGCATCGAAATTTTAATTATGTTGGGGTGTGGGGACAAAATAAGAACTCAAGCTGAGGTTTGTACTTTGTTTAACGAAAAGTATCCAGAAAACCAAATTACTCAGTCGACTGTAAGTAGGGTATTCCATAAATTTGAGGAGCATGGTTAGAGATTTACCTAGAAGCGGTCGACCACTCGTTCTAACCGAGGATAAAAAAATCGATTTAATGTTATCGCTTACTGAAAACCAGCACTCTTCAGTTGTTACTTTGGCGTTAGATAATGAAGCTACTTGTAGTTCAGTACATCGATTTTTTAAGAGCGAAAAATTACATCCTTATATTTTTGTACAGGAACTACTAGAATATGACTATGATAGACGGTTTGAATTTTGCGAAGAAATGATGACAAGGGTTGATACTAATAATGCCTTTTCAAGTAATATTTTATTTTCTGATGAAGCTACATTTTGCCTGAACGGGCAAGTTAATAGACAAAATTATCGATTCTGGTCTCATGATAATCCGCGATGGTTACTTGAGACGCACACTCAATATGCTAGTAAGGTTAATGTCTGGGCAGGCATAATAAATAATAGAATTTTGGGACAATATTTTTTTGAAGAGAACCTTACCGCTGAACGTTATTTGGATTTTTTAACATTTGATTTAATTTCGGCATTAGCAGTCCTTTTTCCTAACCAGATGGATCCAGATATTCCAAATGAGATGTTATGGTTTCAACAAGATTGTGCCCATCCACACTTTGGCGTGGAGGTCCGAAGTTACCTAGATGAAACCTTTACAAACCATTGGATTGGTCGTAGGGGTACTGTTGAGTGGCCACCTAGGTCGCCGGATTTAACAACCCTGGATTATTTTCTTTGGGGATATTTAAAGGAAAGAGTGTACCGAAACAGACCTAACAACATTGAAGATCTCAAAGAAAGAATAAGGACAGAAACAAATAGAATACCTCCTGATTTTATCAGGAATGCAGTAAACGGATTTTACCATCGCCTAGGGGCGTGTCAGGTAGAAGGCGGTGGACATTTCCAGCATTTGTTGCGCTTTTAGAATTTTCATTTTGGTAGAAAATAAAAATTTATTATGGATAATCTTTTTGTTTTACTTTTCAAATTAAATGTCAATATCTTGGAAACAGCTGAAAATGGGGATAGCAAGTCCATCATAAAAAACATTTAGAATTTTTCGTAGAATTTGAAAACCTAATAAAAAATTCGGCATTTCATTTAAAAAAATCGTCAAAGACGTGACAACTGTTCTATGAGATACCCTGTATAATATTTTTTTATGTCAAAAAATGCACAATTAAAAATAAAAATTTACGGGTCCAAGCATTTTTCCTAGATCTTTTTCCTTTAATAGATATTAATTTTATGCGGGACTTTTGGGAGACCCAGTATAATTGATATAACAGCAAGGGCAAATTATTTTTGTTAATTTTCAGTGACTATTTTTCTGTGAAAGTCTTTCTGAAATGCCCAATGCGGACCATCTTAAATTTGTATTAAAACCACGCATTAGGTACTGCACCTAGCGGTGCACTTGGCTAATCCACCAGTGAACGGAGAGCAGGTCTCCAACGGTACTGCGCCCTGTAGTGTAATGCAGCTCATGGCCCATAAGCGGCATTACGTTCCATGGGCCGCGCGGCAAAGAGGACATGCCCGGTCTATAATCTGCGGGGCTTGCCGTGTTTCGGGCCGGACGTGGCTTTCGGCAATGCGGTTTCTGTCCGCTTCTGGAGCAGCCATCTTGTGTTTACTAGGCAATGTATGTGGTGCCAATGTGTAGACTCTGCGTTACAGATAATGAGGATGAATCTAAATAGACTTTTACGGCCGGATTCTCCAACGCTAGTTCGGTCTAATTTGACAACCAAAAGTTTGAAATTGACAAGTCTCCGGTGGCCGAGTTGGAACGGCGCCAGCTTCGCAACCGAGAGGCGCGGGTTGGAATCCCGCTTGTTGGAAGGTGGTAGAGGATTTCTTCCTCGATCGAGGTGGTACCACCCCACACATACTCTTAAAGGGCTGGTGAAGTGCGTACGGATGTTTACAGCTCTGGATGTGTGAGTCGGATTTCCCCAGTATACACCCACGGTACATAGTACTTAGACTTCGGTCTTCGTGGACTGTCAGAACATAAAAAAAGTGTATGAATAAAACAACTAAGTTTTATATTATGAATTTATTGCTGAGTTTTTTCGCAAATTTATAAAGGAAAGTGCAATTTTATTACATACTTTCGCCAATAATAGAACTAAATTCATTCTAGCAACCCGTTCCAAGATGAAAGTCATTTGGAAACCAAGCAAATCGCTGAAATATCAGAATAATTCATGTTTTTAATGAACACTTATTAACAGTGACAGGACAAAAACCTGTCAAAACCTAACTGATCAACGAGAAGATCTTAATTTAAACCAGTACTGAATCTTAAACCTTCTTAGTGAATCTGAACGTTATTTTTTATATTCTTAATCTTACTAAAGCTGTTTGTGTTTATTGTTCCGGTTGGTCAGTTTTAGGTAGTTAGCCTCTTGGTTAATCTTTAAGACTAATAAGTTTTTTTGATGTTCATTATGTTATTTAAAATAGATAAAATTATTTAAAAGCTTCTACCTATTTCTCTTTGAAAAAAAGAAATTTGTAAATTCGTTTCCATTAAATAAATTAAAAAAAATTAGCCCTACATACATTCGGTCTCGTAGATCGATGTTAGCATTTTAGTTTTAAAAATCATGTTAGTACTGAAAGGTTAAACAAAGAAGTTGTTACATAAAGAAAATAACTCCATTTGGTGTTGTCTATTTTTCTGGTGTTAGATTAAATTTTGCCGTAATTACTTTACCCGTTATTTAACTATGTTCTGTTAGCCACTAACCCCGAAATGTTTGATAGGAGTTTATTTTTTTATGTGTATATGTATGTATATACACAAAGTAACTCAAAGAATTAGATAATTTATTAACCATTTCCGTCCGTTTGTAACTTTCGGGTTATCAGAAGATGGTCCACCTAAATAAATCTGAACTTTTAACATTGGTCAAACTTCCACTTAATCCTAAAATCATGCCACGCATATGATTGATAGATTAAGTCATCGTGCAGAAGAACCCTGCAAGTTTAACATGTGATGTTATAACATTCACCTCTGCACGTTGTACCTGTCCAGTGACTGGCAAAAATATCACGAATCGATTATTCGAGTATATCGGATCGTGTATCTGAGCCGTGAGCTGGTTTACATTATAGAAATGTCTAAACACCGCTAGATTCTTTAAAAATCAATTAGTACATTACTCGGCAAAATGGGACCTATCAAAACCATCAAACAAGAAAAAACTGTACTGTAAATTAGGGTAAATTGATCTGTGTACGAGAGGATATTGGCAGATGATTTTATTCAATGACTAATACTATCCAAACTGCTTGTTAACAAATCGTTGAATCGTTTGGGCGTGGTATTAGAGGTAGCGCCGTTGATGTCGAATCAAGTATAGATATCATTATTTATATTTTAGATCATTTAGGGATTCCCAAGTTATTTATAACCCGGCAAACGATATGGTCCCCCACCTACTCCTTAGAATGGATGTTGCTAGGTTTTCAGTTATGTAGAATATTTGCAGATTTTTTTTATCTTCTGACAGCTCACGAAAACCGAAGCCTAAGTACTATGTACCGTGGATGTACCGGGGAAGTCCGACTCACAGATCCAGAGCTGGAAACCTCCGTAGGGTTTTTACCAGCCCTTTAAGAGGATGGTGGTAACACCTCGGTCGAGGAAGAATTCCTCTACCACCTTTCTAAGATTGATAGACTCTAAAATAACGCAATTACTGTTTGTTAATACATATCTGCAATCATAAATACCACATGCTAAAGTAAATGACTAAGGATTAATAAAATATACCAATATACCATTATAACTCGTGATAATAATTTTTTAGTAATTTATTTCCATTGCATGGTGACGAAACTTAAGCGGGGTTTACACATGCAATGATTTATTGGCGCCAGTGACATCTGGCTCGCCGACAAACCTAAAATGCTAAACACTTACTGGCGTGCAAGCATCATCCATGCATGTACGCATTAAGAAAGTTGGTAGCCTTCCAATTTGTATGCGCCAGTTAATGTTTTAAACGCTAGTAAAATAAAATTTGCAAATGTAAACACCTTCATGCATGTTAATTGTATATTATTTGTTCACGGTAAACATAGGAGAGGCACGCAAAATAGAGAACATGTGTAAATGTTTACTGGCGTGAAAGTTCAACTGGCGTTAGGACTAGCGCCACTAAATCTTTGTATGTGTAAACTCCCCTTTAGACTGAGAGTGGCAACGTTGCTTCATTCATGGCGTCGTCTCGTTTATTGATAAATCTGGGCGTAAATTTGTGTTTGTAATTTCCAAGCAGGTCGAAATATACGTCTGTAGTGATATTTTAAGTGATTTTTGTTTTTTCTAACAGATCATTACCCATAAACTTTGCGGAATGATGCGTCAGTGCCAACTGTGTAGAAAAATGGATTTTTTCATCCAGAACTGCCTTTTCAGAGGTTTGCTTGGTGGAAGACAGAAGGTCCGGAAAGCCATCACGGTGGCGCGCCGAGACGGAATTATAGCGGTTGGTCTTTGTCCTACACACAATGTATGACGCAAACAACAGGCTACTCATGAATAAACGGCTGCGTCTCCTCTTGCCGAAGGGAACGTATGGGTAGCACCAACATTAACAAATCTGCAAATGTCTTTGCACAGAATTTCCCTCGCGAAATGAAGTCAACTATAATAAAATTCGAAAATGCACCCTATTTTGTCTTTTGTAACCCGTAAGTTACATAACAAGTCAAGTTGTATTTTTAGGTCTTATTACAATAATAGTCAAACACATTCGTAGTAAAAATATAAATTTATTTAAAAATTTAATTTTCCACATAAAATCCTTAGCTCTCTAAAATATTAGAGTACAGTGACCAAATATGGCATACCATTTTGTTATTTATGGCGAAATTTTTTTTCCTGCAGAAATGGTTTTGTTATTATTGCTAAAATCTTCTATTAAGAATCATCTGAAAAGATTTTTGGGGTTATAAGAGATTCAATTTCTCAAAACAGAAGTTATGAGCAAATAAATAAAAAGTTGCATATTTCTGTTTGTCATTTTATTGAGCCTAATATTGAATATTTTATTAAATAAATAAAATATGTTAAACAAACGTTTATTTAATCTTAAAAACTAATAGTATCTACAAACACATCAGCCAGAAATTAATGTGCTTTCAAAGAAAATATAAGAACTAAGGAAATTTAAAAAAAAATGTGAAGTAAAGCATCTGAAAAACGACGTTGTCACAAACAGAAAGAGACATTAATTGTGCAAGGTACAAACACAAGTTATTTGCAAAAGTCACAAACAAAATGCTCGCTCAGTGCACCTGAGTATTCTTCGTGTGCCCAATGACTGCACAAAATACACTGGATCCAGAATTCTCCACTAGTGTCTTCGGAATAATTTTTGTAGCACAACATGCAGGCAGCGTCGCCGTCAGAGGATTTTGTAGGTAATTCGTTAGATCGATCATCATCGGAAGAATCTTGCAGTTCAAAAGCGTCATCTGACCCATCTGACGAGCTAGATGGCAAACGTTTTCGTTGCTGTCTTTTGGTAACCGCTAATCCGCGTGACCCTGCTTCATTCATGTTTCTTTTTTGATTGTTTTTCTTCTTTTTGTTGCCCTCTTTTGCAAGATTCCTGGTAACTTTTAATTTCTTCTCCTCGCTTGTAACTATCGAAGTTTCCAACTCTTTGAGATACGGAGATAAAGTTATACGGCCGCCTTTCCTGGTTTTCTCACTCTGGATCCAGCCTTTGTTTTAAGTGTTGGAACTGGATCTTATTGCTTTGGGCGAAACATTAGGGTGATTCACCTGATCGACTTTAGGTTAAGCTTTACGTTAACATGTAGATTAACACTTATATTTGCTGATCTCCTGGCGTCATTATTCACTGAGGACAAATGGCTGCTTTTTAAATTGTAATAAATTATATCGAAAAGTAAACATTTTTTGTATAGGTAAATAATCCTAGTAATTTTCTTCAAAATATATTTTTTGGGTTTGTAATGACTTCCTTAAACGATTTATGCAAGAAAAAAATACGTGCATATTCCTCATTTTACAAACTCACTGAGCTATCAAAAATTTGCACGTTTAAGACCTCTAGCCATTAAAGATTGGCCAAAAAGACAAAGACAAGAGTAACATAAATAGTTATCGGTGGCAGTAGTACTCTGATAGCTTATAATTTCTATGAATGTATCTAAAATTGGAAAAAAAAGTCCGCCATCAAAGGCTAGTAACGTTTAAACTTGTATCGCGTATTTCTCTCCGCATATTGTTGCGGATAAGAAATTATCAAGATTGAATGATTTTCACTGGTTACTCTTTTTTTCCTATATTTCCTAGTCATCATATCATCTTTAAAAGCTGGGAAGCAAATCTAAACCTGTATTTTTTTGATAGTGTATAAACTAAATAATTTTGAACCTAAGCTTCTTGAAGTCAAAACCTCAAAAACCAAATATTTATCTGCGGTCACTTATAACCGTACGCGAATAGAAATATCTTTAATAAATACCCCACTTAAGATGAAATGCTGCATTTAAACAGCACTGTCATGGTCCTTCTTGTCTGGCGCCAAAGTCCTTTCTTTGGTAAAACATTGTATGTGTATTGGGAAACATCGAAACAATGACTGAAGTCCACTCGGAAATATTCTGTAAAGAATGTAAATAAAAAATAAACGCATCCACTCAATGCAGAAGCAAATAGCAAGTAAAACAACCTTAATGTGAAAGGTGAAATGTTTTTGTTTCTTTTAACCGTTAAGTAAATGTTGTCAAAGTAAACAGGAAAATATAGCTTATTATTAATTATATTATTATATTTTACAGTAATATTTGATAGAGAACAAGACAGATTTGTTTATTAAATTAATTATTTTAAAATGTTACTTAAAAATACGCTAAAATTTCTGTTGAACACTGTCCAAGTTGTAGACATTTGATGAAGATGTGTCAGAAGAACAAATATACATAGATGCACCCTGTCATTAATACCTGCATATAAGTAGTATTTCCTGCAATTGTAACCACAGTAACAAGAACAGCTCCTTGTGTAAAAGAAAATAGGTTTTTCTTATCTCGGACAATCCACGTATGCGTCAAGACTACCTAATCACATAATGTTAGTGTCTGAAGAGAAGGGAAATGCTGCTGTTATGGTACTTGAAAGCTTGGATGTAAGAGGAATCAGGGAAAACATCTATTGGTAAGAAGTTCCATATTTTAACAGTCTATGTAGGTATGAGAGAATGAAGGAAAATACATGATCTGAAGTTCTATAGCGGTGATGTACACATGTGTGACGCGCTTCTTGTTGTTCTGTTAGAAAGAGCTAATATGGGAATGACAGTTCTTCTGAGCTGAAACCGTGAAAAATCTACAGAAGTAGAGACGAGCAAGAGGGGATGTCTTTATAAATAAGCCTAAAATTGATTGGAGATTACAAAAATTGCCAAAGGCCCGGGGGCATTTAGGTAGAACGTACCACGTAAGTAGAGGGATATGATGCTCCCCGAGTCTCCGCATGCGCAGTAGGGTCGACCTTGAACGCCCAGGTGTGCTATTGTTATTTGGCCTTGATATGCGCAGGTGTTATTCCAAGGTCAAGGTCAAGAACTTGGCCTTGAACGCGAGCAGATGTTTCTTTGTTTGGTGATGACCAGGTGTACGATGCTTATTTCAAGGTTACATTTGCGGTGCATATTTTCAATGAATGCGAGCAGCTGTTTCTTTGTTTGGTGATGACCAGGTGTACGACGCTTATTTCAAGGTTACATTTGCTTGGCCTTGAACGCGAGCAGATGTTTCTTTGTTTGGTGATGACCAGGTGGACGACGCTTATTTCAAGGTTACATTTGTTTTGTATTTTTCGAGGTCGTCGGATGTATTCCTCCCACCATAAATAAATACTTGACCTTGGATTACTTCCTAATAAATATGGCTCATTTCGAAAATAGCTTTCATTGTCACTCATACATCGTATGCGTTAACTGTTGCTTTGGCATATAAAGTATTGTGTTTGTGGTGTGTTCTACAAGTGTTTATTCAAGGTACTTGACAGTAATTGTTTTTATTGTATTTTAAATCATGAGCATTTCAAAGCAGACCATAGCCGAAATTAATAATATGATAAACCAAGATATTCAATTTCTGGAACGTAGAAAATTCTCTACATTAACGGTGGGCAAAATTTATATGATAAAAAAAATTAATTCTTTGACTTCACGTTTTGGAAAAGCCATTATCGTCACATTGTTTGATCCAACACATCAAGCAACATTTGAAACATTTTTACCATCACGCGTAGCTGAAATTCTGACAGAGGATACTATTGAAATGATGAATAACTCCGGTGATCAGTACACCTTAACTTATTTGGGGCAAAGCTCACATGTATTCTCTGGAGGTAATACTAGAGCGTTGTTAAATTTTGGTTGTTTGTAATATATTGTTGATTAGGCTATTTTAATGTTGATTTAAAATGTAATAAAATAGTTCTTGTTAAGTATATATCGAAAAACACACAGTCACACACAATCACATATCCATTATTTTCTATTTAAGATGTGTGACTGCCCTACTGTCATTGAAAATCGAGATATGTACATTAATTGGTTATCATGTAAATTAAGAGAGCTGGCTGAAGAAATAGTACACTTTGCAAATTATGGTAAATCCGATGTGGGTTTTAGTGAAAGTCAGTATAGGAAGTATATGAAAGACGCCGTAAATTTCACGGCTGGAGCACATACTTGCGAGAAATACCTATATGGAACCATTGATCTGGACGAATTTTGCGCTGGAATGATAAATGAAGAATTGGGAAGCTACCTATTCGAAGTGCCCCATTTACCCGATGAATTAGCTACAAAATATGGTTTGGCTCCCGCAGATGATACCACTATTCTTGATGACCTTGGAAATAAAGCAGTCACCAATGAAGTTGATAGTAAAGCATTGGCTACTGTTAGCGATGACGAAATGGAGTGTGTTCAAGAAGATGAAGAAAATCTTTAATTCATTGTATAATATAATAACATGAGATGTTAAATAAATGATTATGTACCTAAATTATTGTTTAATTTTTTATAAATAGGCAACCTTCACAAAAATCACATCAGTTTAAGCTAAAAATGGGTCGTGTTAACAACACAATTGATAAATTTGGGCGCCAAAAATTTAATGACCAAAATCACATTGTTCTTGTTGGACAACCAGGAGTTGGATTTAGATTGACCGATGATGGTCAATATGATATACAAGGGAAATCTTTAACTAATGTAGCACCACCAAAGAATCCTGGGGATGCCGCTAATCAGGAATATGTTCTTGAACAAAGGCGTGAAATTATTAAAAAACTTAGTGAATTAGTGAATAATGATGTTTTGGAATATGTTAGAAAAGAACTTAATGAAATGAATAAAAAGCTTGCTGAAGAGGCGAATGAAGATTTTTTGCAATCTGTTACAAAAAGACTTAAGGAAATCGATTCAAAATTGTTGAATCAAGAAAAAGCTATTCAGCGTATACGTATTACGCGCATGTAGATAAAGAAACAAGTCTATTCTGTGTATGGTGACCTCGATTTTACATGGGATATGAGAGTGGAGGGGTTTGAAGGTCACCTAACAGATACAAATAGAGGCACAAAACTTTCTTGTTTCAGTCTGCATTTCAGTACTTCCAGAATACTACATAGTAATTTATTTTCTCAAAATGCAGTCACCAAAAAGTGAACGTCAAATTGCAGTTGTTCGCCCATTCTCTGTAAACGGTCGTCAGATGTGTGCCAATTGCGAAAATTGGGAATTTATTAGTGGAATAATGGGTTTCTGTGAATGGTGTCAAAATGAGTACCATAAGAAACATGGGATGAAATCACCGCAACAAATATCTCGTGAAAATTCTAGTGAATCTCTGCAAAGTCTCGCTGTCTCAGTGGGAGGTTCATCAGAACATAATAATCACGATACGCCGGAATTCAGTCAAGAAGGGCAGCGCTGGACTTCTTCAAGCAATTTTGAAGATCTCGAAATAATTAACGAATCACCGCAAAGTCCTGTTTTCTTAGAAGGAGGAGGAGGAGGAGTAGGGGGAGGAGGTTCATCAGAACGTAATAATAGTGAGACCATGGAATTCGACCAAGAAGGGCAGCGCTGGTAATTCCGAAAAATAGAGACAATTTAGATATAGTGTAAAAGTTTCTTATGATAGTCATGTAATTTTAAATTTATGTGAAAAAGTGCGTTTTTCTAATGATAGTGTGTATGTATTATTTAAATCTTAATAAAAATCTTTTTGTACTAAATATGTTTATTATTCACCATACATTTGAATTAACAAATCGCTCTTGATATATATTATTTCTGTGGTTCCGTTCTAAAATCCTCGCTAGCATTACATCCATTTTTCCAATTCTCCTTTGAAAACGATATCTATCAAGTATTAGTTGCTGAAAATTACTTTGTCTGGCTTGTCTATATGCAAAACACCAAACAGACATACGGTGGATAATATTTCTTTCTTCGTCAAATCTTACTTGCTTCATGGTGTATTGTAAAATGAATTTTTATTAGTTATGTCATTTATATATAGGCTGAACATAAAGAGAGTGAATTAGTTTTACTTTAAAATGGGTCGTGTTAACAACACAATTGATAAATTTGGTCGACAGAAAACTCCTGTTTGTAACAACTTATCGCGAGGGTTGCCCGGAATCGGATTTAAACTTACTTCAGATGGACATTTTGATATAGAGGGAAAATTATTAAGGAATGTTGCCCAACCGATAAATGATAATGATGCTGCTACCAAAGAATATGTCCTTACGGAAGTTCATCAACTTGGTTCGCAGATAAATACCATACTTAGTAATGTGCTAGTACCGGTTTTTCAAAAAATGTTTGAAGATGATGAGACCAAAATTACGTACCTTAAGGAAAAAATGTATCAAATTCACTCACATGCTGCACGGTATACTACAACGAAGATAAAGGATCCAAAAAAACCAAAATGGAAACCAACCTAGATAAAGTTCTATTTAAAAACATAATTATACTGTTAAATTGAAAATAAAACGAATAATTATGAAAAGCAATATTTATTTTTATTATTTATAATGCATACATACGTAACGTAAAACCTATTTGATAATATTTATACAATATCTGATTTGTCTATCCAAGAATTAAATTGATTTGGAAAACCTAACCATTTTACAAACAATTGATCGTTTTGATTGTTCTTGCGTTTTCTAAGAATTTTCTCAACTAAATAAACACCAGGGCTAGCTGTCTTTTGCAGTTCTGCTTCGTAAAAACATCCTTTAATAGGTTGACCTTCCAATGATTGCAGCAAGTAGGTGGGTGGATTTGTAATATTAACTTTTGCTATTTCAAACAGTTCCGTGGACCAGGAAGGCGTATATCCTTTGTCAAATACACCTTTGTACTTGCTAATGCGAACAACGTCACCCAAATGAAATTTTTTTTTCTTCGGAGCAATTTTCAAATAGTCATATGCTTTAATAGGGGTATCCTCTTTTACACTGTTAGGCTTCATTCCAATGGTGCGGTGTTTAGTGTTATTATAGGTCTTCGTTATAGCTGGTAATATTTGTAACCATCTGTAAGAACCTCTAGCCGAGAATTGTTTATATAACTTATTTTTCAAAGTTCTTATAACACGCTCAACAATTGCCGCTTTTTTCGTGCTATATGTGGAATAATGGTTTATATTATATTTTTTCATGAGGGCTTGAAAGGTGCTATTATAAAATTCCTTTCCTTGATCACTCTGTAAATTGTTTGGTGCATATGATGCTTCTTCAATGATGCTTTTCATGGCATTCGTAACTTCAACACCGGTCTTATTCTTAACTGCTTTGGTGTACACGAATTTGGAGTAACAGTTTATACATACAACAATGTAACGGTAACCATCATTGTCAGTAGCATATTGCTGCATTTCCGCCAAATCAATTTGCCACAAATCTCGATATCCTTTTATGACTGTACGTCTTCTAACAAAATTTTTCCTTGCTGTCCTATGTAATTCATTTACGACTTTAATTTTTTCTCGGCTAGGATCCATATTATAAGGTTCCACGTCTTATCAGACACTGAGGATGGCAACTACGTGCAAAACTTAATATATTATTCCTTCTTCTCGAAGCTCTTCCATAATTGACATAATCTCATTATCATGTCCGGTATGTCCAGCTACTTTTGACCCCCACAATAATCGTAATCTATCCACTAACTCCTTAGGTTTATTCCAATAAACATATTCAGATGATTTCGACGATAGGCGCTTTTTTGCTGGTAGTTGGATTTTGTTGTCGCCTTTTTTTCTTCCTACACCACCACCACCCAGTTTGGTTCCCATAATTAGCGGTTTTATGATTCGTAAATATTTTCTCCATCGGGTTTCCCTTAAACCACGTTTCTTGTCATAACCGTCGTAGGCCGCATCCGTCAATTTCAAAATGGTTTGGTATTTTCGAAGTACATCTAGACTAATTTCGTCTTCATTATCTAAGCATGCTGGATTTTTTAGAAAAATCAAATCGTAAAGCTCAGCCGTTCCATCGAATTCAGCAATGTTTGTTTTGTTCTTGTATAACACCATCTTTCCGTTTGTTAGAAAACGAACCACCAAGTTGCCAATATATTTTGTTGATTTATTGTCTTTTTTACCAAAGCGTACACCATACACGGTATCATAACGGGACGGTTCGAATTTTAATCCATTTAAATAATCTTGAATAGTTTTTGCGGCTGAACTGCTACCACTTGATGTGTGTGGTGATGTGTAAGATGATGTTATCGTTGATGGGGAAGGGGTTTCGAACAGTGACTCACGATTTCCACGTTTTGGTGTAGGAATTTGTGTTTTTTGCGAAATCGGTGTAGATGTTTCAAAATCCGCTTCTGTTGGATGTTCTTCAAACATTTTCGCCATTCCCACCGAGCTGCTGCTGCTACTCCGACTTTGTGGTTTAGTCGTAGTACTTGATTTTTTAGTTGCGTACTGTTGCTGCTGCTGCTTTACGGCTTTAGATATAGATTCTAGTGGTTTAGAAACTGGTTCATAAAACTTTTCCAAATCATGTTCATTCTGCACTTTAGCTGCTTTAATTTGTTTAAATTTTTTTCTAACCGCATTTGTAGTTTCCAGTAGCTTTCGTTTTAATTCGATTTCTTCATTCATGATGCTTTCAAAGCACCGTTCAACGATGAAATGATTATCCAAGTTATTATTATAGGAATATATAACTATCGAATCCCTTGCGGTATCTGCCCGAATTTACATCACTGTCCTTGTCAATAACTAAAAAACCATATTTATTATCCCAACATTTAGCACACATCTCTTGAAATTGTGTAAACGTCAGGTCGGGTGAAACGTGATCGGAAAATATATGTTTCATATTCATCTCATCTTGTTTAAACATAATAATGAAGTTGGCATTATCCCGGACGAGCTGCTTAGGAACACGAGAATACGTTTGCGCCAAGTAAAAGGCATCCACATTTTTGTGACGTCCCATGCTAAAATACGATCTTATAACGTCCTGTTTCTCACACATAACGTCATCAAAAATAAATATTGAATTAGGTTTAGCATCTGACGGTTCCACAATGTTATTTGCGTCGCTAAAAGCGTAGTAGCCAAGACCTTTGATTGGTGATAAAATTTTCTTTAAATATTCATATTTCGGTTGATAGAGCGACTTTGAGTAGATATAAACATTTTCGAAACGCAGTCCCGAGGGGTGAGTAAGCAGCGAAATCATAACATTTGTTTTTCCACAGTTTGAAGGTCCTATTAATAATCCACGAATAGATGACGGTAGCAAAGGACCATGTCTTTTAAATAATTTTTGTTCTAGTCCAGATCCGACCTTTACATCGAGATTATCGACGGGAAGTTTTTGTTTAAGATTGACGACACGCATCTTAACAAAATCTATATTTTATACTGAACTTTCACGTAAACTATCATTCAGATGTCGCTCGTCAGACGAAGTAGACGGTCTCGTTTATCAAGTAAGACTGGAAGCGGTATTGTTAATTCAGTAATTAATAGGCTACCGTTTGAGTTACACATTCCCGGCTATCAGTATTGCGGGCCCGGGACGAAAGTAGTAAAACGTGTGGCAAGAGGAGATCAAGGAATTAATTCTTTGGATGTCGCATGCAAAAAACACGATTTAGCCTATTTGCGTAATAGTGAAAATTTAAGTGCTCGCCACCAAGCAGATCAGGAACTCGAGCAAAGCGCGTGGAAAAGAGTAAAATCTAAAGACTCTAGCGCTGGTGAAAAAGCTCCAGCTTGGTTGGTAACCAACATTATGAAAGCGAAACAACGTTTTGGTATGGGTGTATCATCATCATCAAAATCGAGAAAAGCATCCACTAGAGGTAAACGTCGCTTCCAGCGCCGCCGCCGCCACACTAAAGGTAAAGGCGTTGGTAAACATAAGCGACTACACAAAGTAGCTTTTGGATCATCTATTAGACGACCCGTTCGATCAGAATTGTTAAAAGCTGGTGGGAAAAAACTTGTCGAGAAAAATATCATGAAAGCATCGAAAATAGCTGCAGTAGCTGCACGTAAATCCCTAAGAATAGCCGGTGGCAAACGAAAAATTCGCACGCCTAGAATCATTCCAATTCCGAAGACTGGGGGGATATTACCGTTAATACCAATATTTGCAGGACTATCGGCCTTAGGTTCATTAGCAGGTGGTGCAGCAGGCATCGTGCGTGCCGTAAAAGCAGTAAAAAAGTCGACTGCAGAAAAAATAGGTACCGGCTTACATCTAAGTTCAAGAGGAAATGGATTATACTTGAAACCATATCGCACAGGTTTGGGATTATATATAAACAACGGCAAAAATAAGAAATCAAAAAACTAATAGAATCCCTACCTCAAAGACCACTATCCAATATTGATATAGAAAAGTACGCCTTAAAAATGAAAATACCACACTTTCGAGGCGTATATATGAGAGATTCATTACCTGTACGCGGTCCCAAACGTTATGAGGCCGCCATTATAAATTTGGATAGTATGTCGGGTGTAGGGACTCATTGGGTAGCATATAGAAAAAGCAATTCTGATGTAACATACTACGATAGTTTCGGTGATTTACCCCCACCTATGGAATTGGTACGATATCTGCAGATGGGTTCCGAAGCGACGAAGAAAATTTACTATACATACGACCGTCAACAAGAATTCGGAACAGTCTGGTGTGGACATTTGTGTTTGAAGTTTCTTTTACAATCGTAAAAAGTATGTCTTTGACACCCCAAATGGAACGTGACAACTACACCAAAATGTTGCTATCACTTAAAGCATATCGTGAAGTCGGAGGATTACAAAAAATGACTGCCGAACAGTTAGAAAATACGCCCAAAGAAGTGTTGATCGCATTAGCTCCAAATGAAATAGCACTAGTTTGGGATAGGTTACCTAATCACCTAAAAAGTGACGTCGATATATTGAAATATCAATACTGTTTCGAACATTATAATAGCAATAATTCAGATTCGGACGAGGGCGATGGACCGATACCAAAAAAAATATTTTGTTGTTATTGCAAAATTAACGATGTGAATATAAAGGCAGAAAACAGTTTAAAAACGTCCAAAGGAATAAAGCAACGCTTCAGCTTAAATCCATTTAACTGTTGCAAACAGCAATAAAATAGCTACACAAATAGTTTCGTGGTCAGTCATGTCTTACACATTCACTCTAACAGGACATACAAGTGTCTTAAGTGCGGATTTTTACCCACCCATCGAGTTAAATACAACAGACAAATATGGAGTTGCACTGCTGGGATTTTACACATATAATTCGATTTTTAATATCGACGAAAGCAATAATTCATTCAGCCATTTGAAAACAGCGATACCAAAGTATGTAAGGATTCCACCAGGAGCTTACGAAATTAATGAAATAGCAAAAGCCATGTACACCGCTTTAAAAGAGTCATGCAATGAAGTTGGTACCGATTTATTTTCATTAACAGCCAATAATAATACGTTAAAATGTGAGCTAAAGTCAAAATATAGCATCGATTTTCGAGGTAGCAATAGTATCGGCAAAGTGCTCGGATTTGGCTCTGTGCTGCTGCAAGGTGGACAACGACACGAATCAAGTACCATCGTGGACATAATGAAAGTGCGCATCGTACGTGTGGATTGTAATATAATTTCCGGAGCATACCTGAATTCTCTGGAAAGTCATACGTTATTTGAATTTGATATTGACGTCGAACCCGGTTACAAAATCTCTAAAGAACCGCAAAATAATATTTATATGCCGATAATGCCGGATGGTCGTCAGTTTATCGACAACATTACTCTACGCATCTTGGACGATAGCGGTGATTTGATCGATTTTCGAGGTGAGAAAATAATAGTTAAACTAGAGTTGAAAAAAATCGTATAATGGGTTTTTGCTTTAACCGTCAACTGCATAAGCTGTCAACAATTCAAGATTCAGTTAAACGACATAAAAGTAAGCAGACAACACAGTCAAGGTTCATTCGCAAGTCAGACGGACGATCGAAAACACATCCGCACAGCAATCGCCAGCTCTCCGCGAAAGATTGCAAATTTCTACAATCGATCGGTTTGAAAGTGAGAAAAATTAGAAAATGATGGCCGCTAGCAGTGACAAAATCGAAGTTTTTACCGAACCCATTTTTGATAACTCCATTATTAGTTTTCAAGAACACACATATAAACCTTACGGTTCTCCAACATTCCGCAATTCCGATGAAATTCGTATACCTGTACACTTTCAAGATATCATTTTGGATATATCGGATAGTTACATTTACATCGAAGGAACATTTAAACCCAAAGATGTTAGTAAAAAATGTTATCTATCAAATAATGCCATCGCCTTTCTATTCGACGAATGTCGTTATGAAATGGGAGGGGAGCAAGTTGCCGTCGTTCGGAAACCCGGAATTACCACAACGATGAAAACTATGGTGTCATTGGGTGCCGCACAAAATAGAGCTCTCATGGCATGCGGATGGGGTCTAGACGAAGCAAATCAAGGGATACTAGATTCCACAAGTAACATGTTCTCCGGCAAGCTTCCTCTAAAATATCTCATGGGTTTCGCAGAGGATTATTCAAAGGGTATTTTTAACGTCAAGCAAGAGTTGATTTTAATTATCGCCCGCACTTTCAACAATTGCTATATCGGCGAAGTAGATGCAGACATTTCAATTGAAAAAATTGAATGGAAAATTCGTCACATTATTCCAGACGATCGACAGAAGTTAAAGATATTATCACGCATGAATAAAGGTGGCAGTAACGCAAACGTTCCAATGGCTTACCGTAAATGGGATCTTTACGAGCTACCTTCTTTGAGAGAAACATCGTCAGACGTTTGGGCCTTAAGAACTAGCACGAGTCTCGAAAAACCGAGATATTTGATTATCGGTTTTCAACCAACTAGCTCGTCCGACAACAGAGCAAAAGATAGCACACAATTTACAACGGCCGATATAAGTGATATTAGGCTCTATCTGAACTCTGCCGTATTTCCGTACGAAAGATGGAATTTAGATTTTTCAAAGAAACTGTATGCCGCAGCCTATTATAATTATGAGAATTTTCAAGCTAGCTACTACCAGCGAGAACTGAGCGATCCTATGATGAGTTTTGCCGACTATCTGAAAAATCCGTTATTCGTAATCGATTGCAGTCACCAACCAGAAGCCGTGAGGACGTCCACAGTGGACGTGAAATTGGAGTTTGAAACACGCAAAAGTAAATTTCCTAAAGACATTAAAGTGTACGCGTTAGTTATTCACGATGCATTTTTTAGCTACAATATACTTAATGGTTCTGTTACTAACAAATCAATACATTAGTTTGAAGTTATGTAATTCTCCAAATTATATATTTTTACATATTTAAAATAAACTTATAAAGGACATATTTGCGTTTTATTTTTACTATTGCCTTATTTTAATAGTTCAAATGTGGGGCTTTGGTAAATAAGGTTATGAGGCGAAAAATAGAGAGAAATTTAGGAGAGGGGTGGGGAAAAGAAAGTATATAAGACGGGATTTAGAAAATTAAATTCACTCGAAGCCACAATGTCGTCAAGCTCGGATAATGGTTATTCTAGTGACGACGAGCAGGCAGTCGCACCAAATGTGCAACATAGGCTCGTACGCAGACCGCGTAGGCTTAGACCTAGGTATTGCATCATGCAATCCTACGTCTCATGGGGGTCTAGAGATTTGTGTATGAACTGCTACACGAGAGGATTTGGAGCTGCGATTATGGATGTTCATTTCGTCACAACCCATTTTACAGTGGGTTCGCGAGGTGATCAAAGGCGGAACCACTCGAGGTGTGCTTTGTGTAGGGAGAGACTGTTTACCGTCGTTCATCAGCAGTCTTGCCTTATTTGCAATAGAATGTAAATTCTATTACAAATAAAGCTCCTCATACGACAACCCTGCCTGTCCCCTGACAAAATCAGTCCTTTTCAGGACTACAGAATATTTGATCGTAGTTTGTAGTTAAACACTATGTTTCCTAAGGAAGATATTTCTCGAAGGAAAAATTGTGTTAGTTTGGGTGAGAGATGCATTATGTGTTTAAATCATACATAGATGGCGAGAGAAAGAGCATTTGCAAGATTTAGCTTGTAGTTTTTATGTATTATAAGAACGCATATGCCTCTAGTTATTCAAAGTGACATAACTTTCTATCAAGAAACATATTTTAAACAATAAATTCACTCTGGGTTGATACGCTCAAAAAGATACATCTGAATTTGTGTCGTTTCACATAGAACGTTGGCAAACCTGCTCTTAAGTATGACAAAAACAGACGTATCCTTTCAGTGTAACAAAATATTTCTAACAAGAAATCTATTCTATAGGAAATATTTTGTTACTCTGAAAGGATATGTTACAACTGTTTAGCCCCACTCTCACCCCCACTCTCACCCCCCACCATCCTAAATGCTTTTAAAAGCGGGAGCAGCCATCACAATTTTCATTTCTCAACCAGCCATGAAGTGGGACAGGCTGATGTTAAGGACGACAAGGGAGTCCAAAATAAGCGAGTTTTGGGAGGCTTGGCGTTTAAAAAACGCGAATAAGCCAACGGCTATCGTACAGCCGATCCCAAGACCGCAACCACCACCGGAGCCGGCTCCAACAGAGCCCGTGGAAGTGGTGGAAGGACCACAGATGCTGCTGGGTCCTGAAGAAAGGGCGGCTCTGTTAGAAGAGCTCACGGAGCGTCGCCGGAGCCGTCGCAGCACTCGGCTGGAGGTGCGAAGACGGCGAGCTGCACCGCGATCGGTGCAGATCGCGAGAGGGGAACAACCACTCTAGGTTTCCCTCTCCAACCCACCGTGAAAACGGCCCTTTTCAGGGCCACAAAAGATTTGATCGTAGTTTAGATATTTTTAGTCACTTTGTGTTTGACACTGAATCGGTGAAAAATGCAAAGATGACCAAGGATGACATTTTCAGGACGTTTAAAAATAGACGTTGGCATTTTTGCATAACTCTTTTCGATAATTTACCTAGAAGTGTCTAAAACTTATTTTAAGTTAAAGGTCCAAGATCCGTTAAAATTGTTATTTTTCTAACTTAAAAATTGTATCCATTTAGTTATTTCCGAGACGTATATTTTTGGAACTAAAAATCGATATTTGTCGACCCACTAAGATTTTTATTTTTGTATATTTTTAACAAAAAAAGCAACCACATTAACCCTTATATAACAAAAATATTTTTATTTCGGATCAAAGCAATGACAACAAGCACATAACTTGTGGGTTTGCTCAGGTTTGCTTGGGTTTGTTTAGCCAATACAAATAATAAGAATTTTGTTATTAATATTATTATTATTTGATAGTTCAAGGACATTTCAGAACATTTGACATAAAACTTTTTATGATCAAAATGATCAGACTAATCAAAATTTCAAGAATTATGGGGTTTGATTGGGTTTGCTCATGAATAACGGGAGAAGTGTAGCTCAGATCGAAAAAAGTTATAGGAAAATATTTTAGAGTAAACTTTTTGTGATTGGAAATGACTTTTCAATATTTAATTTGGAAAAATTGAAAAAGACATTTTTCAGATTTCTAATTAATTCAAAGGGGTAGTATAGGGAAGCTGTGGGGAATAGGGCGAAGGCATGAGGGATGGGTGGCATAATCGTTTTTAAATAAGACCCGAGTGATTTGAGTCATTAAAAGTAATAAGAGGTCGGTCAAAAAAAGACCTAGGGAGTAGGTATGTATTTTAGGGAAAACAGGGAACTATGAAAAGATAGTCAGGTCCAAACTAATGTGAATTGTACAACTTGACTGTTATTCCGGGGTTCGGGGGCGAGGCCCCCAAACCCCCGCCAGGGGCTACCGCCCCTGGACCCCGTTTGGTTTTTGCGCAACGGAGGCGGGCCAGCGGGTGGGCGGTGGGGGCGGCCGGGGGGGCGGGGGCGGCGCTAGCTGCGTAGCAGCGTCGTTAGGTCGCGAAGCGACCTAACCTCCGCGCCGCCCCCGCCCCCCCGGCCGCCCCCACCGCCCACCCGCTGGCCCGCCTCCGTTGCGCAAAAGCCAAACGGGGTCCAGGGGCGGTAGCCCCTGGCGGGGGTTTGGGGGCGGAGCCCCCGATCTGGGGGGGGCCCGGGGGGGCACGAAGTGGCCACCCCGGGATTTTTCGAGGTTTTTGGGGGTCTTTGGGGGTCTTTGGTGCAATTTTAGACCTTCCAAAACTGAATTTTATATATTTCTTTTTCTTATATCTTTGCACGTAAAACACCCTTCAGCGTTTAAGTTTGTCATCTCCTAAGGGTTCTATCATATCTTGGTAGTCGTCATAGAATCGCACCATCATCCCCTCCTGTATTTTTAGCAAGGGTGGGGGAAGCTGAGGTCTTTAAAAGCAGCTCGAGTCGACTGCTTACTTCATTACATTCGCTCATCTCAACATGGCATCATCAGATGATGATGGATACTTAAGCGATGATACTCCTAGGAATTTGGATAATTGGGCACTTAGACAGAGGAAAGTTTTCCCCGTCCGATCCCGCCGGGTGTGCAAGATCTTAAACCTGGTGAAGGTGGGTGATGACGGCTGGTGTATTGGCTGCTATGCCGACTTGGAAAACAAGTCGGCTGGTGACCAATTCTTCAGTGGTCATGTAACCCAAGATTTCGGTAGTCGCGCGCACATACCGAACTGTAAAGGTTGTGGAGTAGCTCTTGGTACTCTACAACATAAGAGTGCGTGCCTTATTTGTAATCGAGCCTGATTACAAATAAGATTTTATCCCTTGAAAAACGGTCCTTTTCAGGGCCACAGAATGTTTCATCGTAGTTTTAGTTACCTAATGCCATAGTACATGTGGTGTTAGGTAGAAAATTATATAAGTCCAGTCGGATCGACTATAATTTTCCTTGCAAAATCCGTCCTTTTCAGGATGACAGGATATTTTGATCTTACTTGTATTTATCTAATGCCACGGCATCTGTACAGGATATTTTGATCTTACTTGTATTTATCTAATGCCACGGCATCTGTGACATTAGATAGAAATTATGTAAGTCCAGACGGATCGAGCATAAGTTTCTTTGTCGGTCACATTTCCACAACACAATTACACCATTTTTGAGAACTAAAAGCAGTTTTCGACAGTGAAGTCCGCCAGTATCATTTTTGGATGGAGGGCATTTGTATAATAAACTCTAGTTTGTTGGCGGTGGAAAGGTGGGGATGGAGTGGTGGAGGGGGTAGATTATCTCTATTTAAACGGTTACGAGCGGGTCACAGAATCACTTCATTTTTAAATCTTAAAGTACGAAGATATAACTATGGATTTCGAAAGACCATTGAGTCGCGGTTCATCGGTTTTTAGCGATGATACCGTTGACATGAATGATGTCGATATGGATGACCTACTCTTGGACATCGAACGACTTCTAGACATCGAGGCAGAAGATATGTTTAATGCCTGGGAAGATGAGCGGGCGGTCGAAGAAGCAGATGTGGGTCTGGAATTGCCAAACATGGATTGGCAAAATGGGGAGTTGTCGGCTGAAGACATGGAGCCAGACTCCAGCACTGATTGGGTGCCACCACCGCCGCCGGAAGGTCATGACGGTCCGGCCGATTCATCCACTTGGTGGATCACGGACCATCAGGATGATGATGGTCCAGCTGATTCCACCAACTGATCCCGGAACCATGCCCTCCCCGACCTACCCCGACAAAATCAGCCCTTTTCAGGGCTACAAAATATTTGATCGTAGTTTGTAGTTGATTCATGTCACATCCCAAGTAACATGATATTTCTCAAGAATTAATTTCTTTTGGAAAATATTGTGTTACTCTATAAAGACATGTACGTTCTTACCATACGTTAGAACTAGCTAAATTTCTAGTAAGTTCTCGTGAAAATGCCGAGAGTTTGGTCTATTATCTTACTTGCAGTAAAATTCACATTTTATTACAAATAAGATGCATGTTCTCAGGCATTGTAACGGGTAGCCTCTCTTCACAGACATAACACTTTATCGCATACTTAAGTTGTGTGCATCTAATGATTACACACCTAAAGTTACGGCCCTACATTTTTTCGTCTATTCTTTTTTCTATTTTGCATTTTTATTTTATTTTGTGTAACTTTCGCATACTTATTTTAGAAATAAAAAATATTGTTTCATTTAACTTTTTATTATCATATATACAAAAACATTTTATTTTACTTATATATACAACACTATTACAAAAATAACTTAACTCTATATTTACAATAAAATTCTAAAATTAATTATATGGAAAATTGTCCAATAACTTAAGTCTTTTTCTACACACTTCCCCTTCACTTTTACACTGTTCAATTTTCGCCTGCAGTTCCTTAATCTGTCTCTCGTATTGCGCCACATCACTATCGTTCTTTTTTAGTTCATCAACTAGTTTTTGCCTCGCACTAAAAGCCACGGAGAAGGCACACTTCTGGCTTGGAGAAAACTCTTCCATCCAGTCCGGTATCGGCACTTCTGCAGAAGAAGCAGCAGCAGGTTGACGGGGTTGACTAACCGCCTCGAATAGCCGCTTGCACCGCTTCTTTAATGGTTTGCGGCACATTCCACGCCCAACTATTGGCGATATCGGCGCACTCGCGATCGGCGATTTTTCGTCAGCGTCGGCCACCAACACAATCGGAGGCATGGACTTCGGCGGCTCGGGCGTTGTCGAGTTTGGGCCTTCATTAATGATGACGACCGGTGACAGAGGCTTCGGTGGTTGTGACGTCTCCAAAAAATCGGGGTATTGAACTGGCACTGTTGGTCGCTTGAACACGAATTTCTTCTTCTTCTTCTGTTCACCCTCCATAGCTGCATAAAATTGACTTTTATTGTTGCCGGCTGTCTTTGGCAATTTCAGCAGCTTTTGCAACTTCGTAGTGGGTTGCCGCCTCGCCTTCTTTACCACCACATCACTTATGATATTGATGCGCCCGCCGTCCTTCTCCGTCCAGTTGTTGACGTAATCAACCGCCGAAGATACTTTTTTTTCACCCACATTCTCTTCTTCCACAAACGCAGTGTTTAGCACGTCGTCATTGTGCCACTCGTCAAACACACCCGGGGTCAGCAGGTCAATAACGTCCTGCCCCATCAACTCTGCTTGGATACTTCCATCCAAGTTAAACGCATTTAACAACGACTCACTACCGGAATTCATTTTTCTAACTAACTCACTGCACTTAACTGACGAATGTATTTACTTGGCGAACTGTTCTAGCGAACTATGAAATGCTCTGCCTAGCAAACCAAATTTATACTTATCACCCCACCATAAACTCCCCCACCCTATCTGACGGTTGATGCTTTAGAGGCCAAACAAGTTAATTCAACTTACAAGGTTGCGTTCTACGGCTAAACAGCGATTCAAGGACATATTTTCAAGGTAATCGTGTGTCCTTACTTCTGTTATTGTTTGTGCTCTCAAGGTTATATGACCCAGACAACCCATATTTATAGACACTCTCTTTCCTTCGATGCCTATTATCAGAAACTATAATGTTGCCCGCAGATCAAGATAACAGTCGTCCAGCTGAGACTTTTTCGGGAGCACAAATAATAATTTCTGCTGTTTGCTATAATTGTAAAAGAGAAGTATATATTTGGACTGACCACATGCAATCTTACAGTTATATTGAATTGTTGAGAGTAAGGATTGTTAAGTGTCATTACTGTGGAACGCTGATGTGTCGACGAGGGCCGATTAGCAGATCTGATATGTTGAGAAGACAATGGATGCTTCGAGAAGTTTACAAGCCAGACATTAATTAATTTTTATTTTTGTAACTTTATTACTATATTGTAAAATAAAACAACATATTATTGAAACAATTATCTATGTATTTTCCTATCCTGCGTTATAAAATTTCAACTATTGCTATTACTATAGTGGTTAATAAAACTACGTGACATTGGAGTTAATATTTTTTTATTTTTCTAAAACATAGACTTTCCAACATTTTTCTAATTATAACTAATATTTTCGGGTAAAAAACTTTGCATAGCTTGTATTAACATATTTAGGTTATCTTCAGGGTTTGTTTCGTAAAACTTTATGTCTGGGTGTCCCCAAGGTAGAGTTTTTGTTGTTGATGGTATAATATAACGTTTATCGTCGTGGTGACATAAAGCAACTTTATTAATTATTTCGGTATAAACGTCGTGTTTATAACTTCGAAAGGTTTTCATTTTTCGAAATATCTGACCACCACGTTCTACGATATTCCGATAATCTTCCAGGTGAAGCTGTTTTTCAATTACACGTTTTTTTATACCTTTCGCTTTTTTAATTTCGCTACTGATTGAGTTTATGTAATAAGCTTTGGCTCCGGTACCATAAAAACTTATTATTGGATCACCTGGAAATTCATCCTTCATTCTACCTACTACTGACTGGCTTTTTTTTATGTTAAAAATATTTCCTTCGGTATAATTGGATGTATCGAATTTATCCGGATTTTCTGCAATTATACGATAAAAATTTTCGGTGTAAACTTTTAATATTAACGAATCTGTGTCGGTATACAGTAAAGAAGCATTTTTGCCAAATTTTGCTTTAATGAATGAGTAGAAAAAATCATAAATTACTGTTTTCGACATGTCCAGTATGGAAAATCCGATATAAATTGGTTTATTATAAGTTACCTTTAATCGATCCATATGAATGGCAACGAATTCTTTATTAAAAACCGTTGAACTTTTAAAATAAGGACGAGAAATTAATGCTCGTGCCCCAATTTTATTCCTGTCATTTTCCCATCGGGTGACTAGTTTTATATCATTACGATTCTCCACATTTTCCATGGTCTTGCCGAAAACAGCATTAATGATTAATTTAAAAGTGTCTTTACCAAACTTTGTTGTTGCCCTATTGCGCAAATCTGTATTTAAGTCGATATATGTCTTTAACCAGGGGGATTGATTAAATTTTAAAATTCTGTGTGTTTGCATTACCATTAGGCCGTTATTGATTGCTTGTTTTAATGTTCGGTAATGAATGATGTATTTCTTTTTATCGTTTAAATTCGGAATTAACTTTGAAAATTTTGCCGATTCCGTGGGTGGTACAATATTTTCAACTAAAAAGGGTAAGTCGGAATGATCATCATATAGCGTATCCGGATAATGAACGTCAACTTCCAAAACGTATCCTTCTGGACCATTATCGTCCACATCCATAATATTTAAATTTAAAATTTCATGCTCTGATAACCATCTAAAGCCGCCAAATGGTAATGCTTGCGACATACTATGACCGTACAGATTTGTTGCATCAAGATAAACAATGAAAGATGATGGCTCGTTAGGATCGTAGTTTGGTACATATATGTTGTTGGCAGCGTGCATCCTTTCTGAACACTGACTTATACCGCCTCGAATACCTTTTTTGAAAAAATGAACCGTGTCGATATCGGTCAATAGCTCTAACTCTACCTTAGAAATACGCAACATACAATCAAACGAATAACTTGGAAGGGTATGGTACTGTGCTGGATCCAGTTTATACGTTTCTAAACAAGTATCGCGAAACTGTTCAAAAACATCGGTTAATAATAAAACATCAGATTTCAAATATAAATCCGAATAGTCCCCCAAATTCTTACAATTAAATGTGTCCCACACCTTTTTAGCTCTATCATAATCTTCATCGCTAATGTGCTCCTCTGACAAACTATCATAAAACTGATTTTTTGTGGGTAAAGTTGGATGGTTCATTTTGTCTATTGAATCGACAAAACTATAGGGAAAAACACCTTTTTTACGCATTAAATTAAACTGCTCATTATCAGAAAAATATTTTCCTGTTTCCCTGAAACTACCCACAGCTAATCCATTACCCAAATTTTCCAGTGATGTTGATAGAAATTTAAAACTATCGATGAACCGCAATTTCAAATATTTTTTCTTTATTGTCCCACTTTTATTATCGACATAATCGTGAACGTAAATACTTTTCGTAAACGAAATATACTTTTCCTTGCTTTGAGCTAAAACATCGATCTTGTCTCCGTGACGACACAACTCTTTAATAAACATGTGGCAATCGTACCCGCTCAAGTTATGAAATATAATTGGAATAAAATTGGGTAACTTATAATTTAAATTGCAAATCGAATGAGCAGCACCAGGTCTTTTTTTCCCAGTTATGTGACAGTGGTCCTTTACTTTACAATTATTATTTTCAAAAGGTCGTTCACATATACCACATTTTGTGGCATTATTGAACTCCGCTATTTGGTCAGCCGTTAAAGTTTCCATTGCTTTTATATCTCTTAAGTATGTATTGTAAAGAGATCTTAAATCACTTTCAAGTCGAGAAACGAAAACCTGGGCTGCGTCGTTTCCCCGGTAGAGCTCAAATTTTGAAATCGAATCGTCAAAGGAGCACTTAATTAAATACGCAAAAGAATACGGTTCATGTTTGATGCTTTTGACTAAGTAAGAATTTGTGGGATTCGGTTCCACTGTATCCAGTGGTTTAAGCACCGATTCAAAATCCGCGTAAACGACAAACGGTACACGCATTTGCTTTTCTATGTTGTCAAATTTTAATATATTTTCACTTACACTCCTTCCAAATTTATCTATTTTTAAATTTAGTGATGGTGTTAATGAATATTTGTGGTTACAGTCATTTTTTTGGTGTGATATCAAAGATGATGGTGAACTAAAATATATCAAACAACCATCACAAAAATACATTTTATCTCTACGTGATGTAATTTGACTGGAACATAATTTCGATAAGTCTTTTATCCAACAATAATGACTTTTAGAACAACGCGTATCACAAATATGTTCATCATCATCTTTAATACTACAATCCTTTGTTATTAACAACAAGTTGACATGTCTGTTAAGTTTTCTACCCGAATACCTTAATGGACCGACAACTTCGTACTTTAACATATTATTTTCGAAATTTTTTTGCAAACCATAAACGTTAACTGAAATATTATTCATTTCTTCAAATTTTGATATATCACGCAACTTTACTGGAAAGTCTATACCTGTAAAATTCAGCACTCTTGAATAGTGTGGATAAGATTGAATCTGTGATGCCATTCTAGTGGTGGGGCACAAAGCAGACACGATTGACCACGCAAAACAACACTCATCTTGATTAAACACATTGATGATGGCTTTTTTCAATTCGATGAATCGGGGTAACTTTATATATGAAGATCCACCAAAAGGTTTATACTCGTTGACATTTACTTCCAGGTATAGAATTTTTTCCAGAGCCCAACCTACGAAAACAAAAAAGAATGACATAAGTATTTATTTTATTTTTAGTCGTTAATTTATAACATACCTGAATCTTTTTCCTGAAACTCAGTCGATTGAGTCTTCATGGCTTCCACTAATGATTGATATATTTCTTCCAAATCGCTTCCTGAAGTGACAATTTCATTGCGTGTATTAAATGACTTGTCACTGTACATATTATCTTGTGTTGGTAAAAGATACCGACCAACAACCACCATATTAACTTTCAAAGCACAACGCACTCTTACTAGGTCACTTACTACCTCTAACACTCTTGCTTTAATTTCATCAAAAAATAATGAATAGTCAGTATGTTCATTATCACTTGATATACGGTATGTGGCAATCCTATTTCTAAAAGCACTGGACACTAGCTCAACACCAGCTGATATTGGTGAACATGCATTACTTTTATGGTGTATTGTTCTTTGATGACCTGCCATTCGATTTGCTGGTATGGTTATATTGCAGCAAGTGCAAGTACGCACCTCGGATGTTGATGCCCCATCGTCAACTTTTCGCTGTTTTCCACCATGCATATTTTCAAATCGTGCTACGCACGATTCTCGTTTATGTCGTAACATATTATAACTCCGAGTAAATGATTTACCACAATTTTCACACACGTACGCCATGACTTTCAAATTAACTTGCTTGAACCGTTTTACTCAACACAATGTTCTATACTAAAATTTAACCCCCCCTACCCTCATATATACCGATCCACATTTAGACCCAACCCACTCGACCGTAATACCAAAACATGTTACACCCCAGTAATAACTCAAGGTAAACTAACATCATAAATGTAACCTTGAAATAAGCGTCGTCCACCTGGTCATCACCAAACAAAGAAACATCTGCTCGCGTTCAAGGCCAAGCAAATGTAACCTTGAAATAAGCGTCGTACACCTGGTCATCACCAAACAAAGAAACAGCTGCTCGCATTCATTGAAAATATGCACCGCAAATGTAACCTTGAAATAAGCATCGTACACCTGGTCATCACCAAACAAAGAAACATCTGCTCGCGTTCAAGGCCAAGTTCTTGACCTTGACCTTGGAATAACACCTGCGCATATCAAGGCCAAATAACAATAGCACACCTGGGCGTTCAAGGTCGACCCTACTGCGCATGCGGAGACTCGGGGAGCATCATATCCCTCTACTCACGTATTAACTAACCATTGGGCAAAAATCGGGCGTCCTGATTGGGAGGCGGCGAAACGTGGTACGTTTTGGCTTACTGCGGTCCTAAAGCGGTACGGTTTGTCGCCACTTTGGCGCGGCGGAAACGAGGTCAGGACGGATTGTCCTCACATGCATCCCCATATTAAAAGTCAATTAGTACATAATATGCAAAAAAATACAATTTATACGGCAATCCTGAATGTAGGATTTTGCGCGTGTGAACATGGAAGACTTGGGAAATTGTGCAAACACCAGGCAGGAGTTTCGTCTCAATTTTTTAATATTGAGGATTCTACTACTAAAGAGCGACATTTAATGATTGTACTGGCTTTAGGGAATAAAGTCAACCCACCAGACTTTTATGCTCCTCTTTCACAAAACAAAAGTATCGAGTAAACTTTATATTCTGGCATGAATTCTACTTTTAGCGAACATTTAAATGATATACTCGTAACTGATTGTTTGCCAAATAATTCAGCCGAACAAAATGTGCCTGCTAAGAGTTTGTTGATGATAACTTCAAACAGTTCCTAGACGCACTATATTGCCATCATGAACAATTTGGTTTATCTGAAGGAGTCATCGACAAATGTTTGTTAAAATTTAAAAATGTCAGGACTCGTAATAATTGGAATACTTTCCTCAGCAGTTGTGGAAGCCATATTGCTATTCGGAAACGCCATGGATCGACCATTCGCGTGCAACCTGTTGCAATAGCCAGAAGAAATCCTGGGGTCGCAAGAGGCAGCAAACAAATGCCAACTGGTCGCCCAGCTTCCAATGAAGTTATCAAAAAAAAAACAATTTAGCAAGTAACTTAAAAAACAATGTGCCCCATGCCAAAGGGCATGGTTCTGGGCATTAGGTATAAATATAAAAATTCGTCAATATTTGTTCACATTTTTCTTAATTCAGTTTAGTTTTTATACGTAAAAGTGTACACGTAGAATCAACTCAAGTGCCTGTTCTTTTAGTTTTTAACCTCATAGAATGCAAACATAATTTTTATAACTTTTTTCATGCCACTGTTGCATGCGAAATATGTAAGTTTAATATTATTTCCAATACTATTTGTGTGTATTTTCAAATCAAAATCGCTAAAATTACATAAGCACAGCAGCGCATAAAGAAAATTGAAAAAGACTCATATGAGGACAATTGTTGATTTGAAATCCTTGAAAATAAATTAATAAAATTCAAACTGATTTCGTTCTAGACCAATTTTTAGTTAAATACACTAACAATTTACATTAAAACTGGTTTAATTTACAGAATAAAAAATACATTACTCAAAAAGAATATTAAATAATTGAAACTGCTGAAGTAAAAGAGCATAAACTAGGTATGGTGATAAAAGGAATCGAAATACCTTTCAAACGAGGTGCAACTTGACCCCCCTTTTCATTTAAGATTTTAGGAGTGAAGCCCACCCTGGCCAAGGGGTTGCAGGTAGGGGTCTGAGTATGTGCTCAAAAAGTTTACCGCTCGAAAACAAAATTGACATGTCCGAGCGTTTTTTTTTTTTCATAATAAATAGTAAATACCCGAAAAGGCCGACGTTTCGTTTTCGTTTGGGCTCCCTATATGTTCATTGAATTTGAGACCGCAATCAATAAAGAGCCCTAGAAACTCAGTAGACTCTCTGTTTTCTAAAGTATGGCTAGCTATATTAAAATCTGTGATTTGAAAGTCAACACGATAGTTTTTTTTAGGTTAAAAGTTAAGTAATTACTGTCACAACACTGCTTGATTTTATTTAAGAGTGGAGAGAAAACTACCCTGGGACACGGTTTAGAAGGGAAACGGTTGGTTAAAGGGTTGATCATCCTATACCTGATCACAGTTTGGGTTTTGCCATAAAATTTATGGGACTTGTTCCAGTTGAGTGTTACAAAGGTAAGAAGATCTGAAGTAGAATTTTGATGACGATATCGGTACTGCCTATCGTAGAAGAGCTTGTGTTTTCCTAAGTATTTTAGTAGGTTACTGAATTTATCCATAATTTTACAGAAAACTTCTAAAAAGAAAAGATCTAATCCAAGTCTATAAGTAGAAGGGAGGGACTTGAACACTTTTTTAGAGACAGGTTGTACACAGCCTGGCTTCTTGCTGTCTAGAAGGACCTGATCGTAGAGGATTAAAATACCAGGACAAGTTTAAACATATTAACAGTATGCCATCTAGACCAGAGAATTTTTTTAAGGAACAGAGTATTTTGAACGTGTTTGACTTTCAATGACATTTCAGGTATTTTATAAGGGACATGAAAGCAGGAGGTTTGACAGCGAATTTTTTGACAAATCTAGAATCTAGTGTTGGAAGTCAAGGATGGAAACATGTTTTCGCAACTAACATTTTTTTGAAAATTACAAGAAGATTTCGTACCTTTAGAGCAAAATACCACTTTTTAGACTTTTGGACTTATACGAATAATTTTTGAGAGACGGCTTTTAAAGAAGTATTGTGTAAGTCCGAATCTTTTAAGCCTAGCTTTAATGCAGGCCTTGGAAAACCCGGGGTAATGATTGTAAGCTATAGGACTCTGTCGGATATAGGGATGTTAACGTTGTTCTAGCGCTCAAAATAGATTTTAGTGATTAAAAAAAAGACATATTATTATAAAAATGCCTTGATCCGGTGCATGTACAGGGTGATTTTAAAGAGAAAAAATTTTCTTCTTAAAAATCAGCCAGATTCACCAATGCTAGTCCGGTCTAATTTGACAATCAAAAGTTTTAAACTGACAAGTGTAAGAATAAGACAACTAGGATTTATTCTATGAACTTATTTCTGAGCTTTTTCGCAAATTTATCAGGAAAAGCACAATTTTAGAACGTACTTTCAACAATAATAGAACCAAATTCATTACAGCAACTCGTTCCAAGATGAAAATCATTTGGAAACCAACTAAATCGCTGAAATATCACAATAATTCATAAGTTTTTAATGACAGGAACAGGACAAAAACCTGTCAAAACATAACTGATCAACTATAAGATCTTAATTTAAACCGGTACTGAATCTTAAACTTTCTTAGTGAATCTGGACGAAAGAGTTCTGTTCGAGGATTCCTATGGCCTCTTGCCTGTCCGGCATCCAGCCAACTGGACGAAAGAATATAAATGATTTAAAATAGGTATGTTGTTGGTTTCGGCAGAGATAAAGTGAGAGAGCAAACGAGAAAACGAGTAAAATGCGATACAGAAGTTAATTTGGCTAATGGGACTGCATTAATTAAATAATAATTATTTATATTAATTTACTCTTTATAATATGTTTGAATCCCGTTTTTTATCTTAAGTTCAAAATCCCTTGTTTTGTACCTACTTTTTAGAGTTTTCCCTGTTTTAAAATCGGCTCAATAATTACTTGCGATTTGCGCTTGGCACTGAAGAGTCATATTACAGTGACTTTTGGATATGGAAAATCTACCATTACGAGGAGAATTTTATGAAGTCTATTTAATTTTGTTATGTGTTTCTTCACTTCTAGGGATAATTACCTCTCTTATTGCCTCCCCTTTCCAACTTCTGGTACAGTTACAGTTCTATTCCCCGGTTTATTGTTTTACTATTTATTCACACATACCTATATATTTGTTATTATTTCACACGATTTCACAAAGGAGTCGAAATCGTTGTTTGACGGGAAACTGTTCCGTCCAGTTAGCTTCAAGTGGCCTAATAGAACTCATTATCGGACTTGACGGTTACAAAAGTCCCCTATGAAAACATTTTGTCAAAGGGTAAACACTAAACGTAACTGCTTAGGGGAATATTGTTGTCCATATGAACGCTAAAATCCTTTTATGTGCTTAATCCTGAATGGATTTTCTGGGTAAAGTGATAAATTTGTTTAAATTTACCCACAGTGATCATTTTTGGCATTTATATAAAAGTGTATTTATCGGTTTAATTCACAGAATTTATAGATTTGGTTAGTGTGTGTAAAAATATAATATTTTTTAACGTTAATCAAAAAGTTTGTCTATAAGCCTTTATTGGCAACAAAGATTCATTTAGCATATTTTGTATTCCTAGTACTTTCTTGAAACCATCCGAAATTTTTACCACAGAAAAAAAGAATTCTATAATCAATAATAAAACACTATATTTAAGTACGATATATCGCGTACTTATATGAGGTGTTATGAATTTCACTGTATATATTGAAACCGGTAAATTTTGATATGGATTCCGATTGAAGAAAATAATTATAAATGGCACTTCGCAATAATAAGGTGGTAATCGCCCCATAAACTTTCTCTAACTAGCAGAATCCGCTGCTGGCAAGAGACCTATGATACCAAATAAGTTGCCATTTCCATTAATAATTTTTTATGTGACAAGTCAACATTAGACATAATGTTATTGTTACCTTTGTAGTAAAATCGTTTTAAAAACACTTCTTTGAAAATATTTAAGATTAACAAATACCAATGTACTAAAAAACACCGACAACACAGTACAGCCAATAATGCAATGCAAGAAACCAACCCTTGACAAATAATTAACACTAAGAAAAGTTCCAATAACGAATTAAACACAAAACACCACAAGCACTGTTAAAAACTGAAACAATGTTTTTGTTACTTTTAAAGTAAAATCTCTGTCAAATTCACTTCCCTAAGAAAGATTTTTACATTAAACTTAATACATTCATGCAATAATAACAAAACGTAGCCATTAATGAAAAAAACATTGAACAAATTAATTAAATACAATGCTTAAAAGCATCCACGGTATGTTTTACTATCAGCACTACTGAAAAACTCAAAACTAAAAATGTATTTCTTAAAAAGGACCACGCCTAGTTTTAATAAACATGACATTCGCGAGAAAGCATAGGCAGCCCAAATAATACTTCATAGCGAGATTGTGCAACTAGCAATTGCAGACACGCTAACCCACAAACGATAAAATTTAAAGTGGTGATTCTATCACATGATTTGAAAAAAAAACTAAAAATTAAAAGAAAAAATCAAATCGTTGGTAGGCTTATAAATTCATTTAGGAAATGAGGTGAAAACTCTGATTAAAATACCACTCTAAATTTCATCGTTCATGGGTTAGCGTGTCTGCAATTGCTTCTTACAGAATCTCCCTACTTACGGTAGTTAGGAAATCGGCCGATCAGCTGATTTGAAAATCAGCATTGAAACAAGAAAAAAGAGACCGAGGATAGCGACAGGGAAGCAAGAGTGAGATAAGATATAATTTGTAGCTGTTAAAAATCATATGCGGAAGAAGTACGTCGGTATAAATCTTGATGTCGGTAATTTTTCATGAAATAGTGACGAAAATCGTTTTTTATGCGAAGGCAGAAACTAAAACTATTTTTATTCGATGCAGTCAAATTCTGAGGCGACGCTGTAAAAACCTTCATGAAGTTTGTTTTGAACTTATTTATGGATTTATTTTTCTTAAAAATGTTAAGTGGTGTAGGATATCAAAAAAGGAACCCATACAGGAACTACCGTTTTTTTTTTTGCAAAAATACACCCTATACCTTAGGGTACGGCCAGGCTTGCGAGCGATTTATCGCAAGAGACAAGTCGCTCACGACAATGTAGCGGGCGACCGGCGAGAACCTGTCCACAGAAAAGCGATTCAAATATCAGTTTTCGTCATGGCTCTCACACGAACGCGTCGAATTGCCCTTCTTTTGGAAGATGATCCATTTTTATAGACCCTTTGTTAAAGTGTAAAAGAAAATATGGTGTACATCCCATCAATAAATATAGACATAGATCTTGATTATTGTACTGTTATGGAGAACTTAAATATGCAAACATACGAAAATAGCATTCAATTAAATCAAGGACAAGGAAGAAATAATAATCGATCAACCAGAGAAGCTAAGCAAATTAGAGAGATGTTTGAAACATATTTATATGAACATCACTAATCACCTGTATTTATATCTAAGTATTTATGTTTGTTATATCTGTACGAATAAAAATGGTAAACTTTATTTTTATAACTAACCTCAAAATAATTTCTCGCAAAATTAACCTTACCTTCTACACCGCAAGCAAGTCCGACCTCTGCCCACAACTTGTCTGTCTGTGTTGTTTGATTTTTAAAATGGTTATTAGTATCCTGCCATAAAATGGGTCTAGTTTGCACTTCCGAAATTAAAATTTCTTTAAAACACATCGTGAATGTGCACTGTGCAGTTTACAAGAAAAAATGCAAAAAAAGTCGCTTAAAAATCAAACCGAATTGAAAACAGAGCGACACGCTTAGCCGCTAAGCGATTTCTCGCTAAGCGACGTTTTAGGTATGGCCACTCCAATGAAATTTAATGGGTTTGAAAAACTTTTTTGTCGCTCAATCGTCCACGCTTTATCTCTCGCGATAAATCGCTCGCAAGCGTGGCCGTACCCTTATTCATTTTTAAATACTTAGGAAAGTAATATCTTACTTCACGTAAGTAATTTTTTAAAGTATAATGCGTTTCTGGCAATTATAAATTTTTAATAGCCGATTGTTGGAAATTCTAGCGTAATTTTATTTATTTTTTTAGAAAAATAAAGTTAAAACAATATTCCCCTCAAAACTAAAATTTTGACAACGTCGCATGTGCGGGCGCGCTAGGCCAGGTTTTCGGGTGTTAGAGAAATATTTGTAGTTGTTCGATTAAAACAACAAAAAAAAGTATGTAGACTACCCCAGGAGTCACCCATTCAAATATATTAAACCATTTCCATAACACCCTGTATATCCGCCATACACAGAAAAAACACTATCGTATATTTAAATAGATACCAATTCACTCAATGACACACTCTATTCCATATTGCACAATACAAATTCGGTTTCTGTCGATGATTAGTTTATCATTGTTAACCAATAGGTTATACGATTGCTTGAAATATAAGGTAGGTAGGTAGTTTAAATATAACAATTATTTAAAGCAGTAATACCCTATTCTAGATTCAATACAAAATATATCACTGGCTTCAGTGATTTATTTGTAAGAATATATATATATATATATATATATATATATATATATATATATATATATATATATATATATATATATATATATATATATATTTGAGGGTTCTTGGGTTTTTGGATCCCGGGGAAAAAATTATACAAATTTGTGGGTTATTCACATTATATTTACGTTTCGGTCGTATTCTTCGACCTTCATCAGAATTTTTTTTTGTTTTTTGAAAGCTTCGAACGAAACTTCAGTGGTGCACTGGTAAACCATAACAAATTATATTTACATAGGAATAGTGACACAGACATAATTACAGTTAAAAACATTTAATTTATTAATATACCTATATATCTAAAACAACGTCACATTCAGCACCATGTAGGTTCATTGGAGAACTGAACTGAAAATATATATAAGGATCCAAGAAACAAATCAAACCATAAACTATATATATATATATATATATATATATATATATATATATATATATATATATATATATATATATATATATATATATATATATATATTACGATTTAGCGCCCATGTGTTTGGTTGTATACAGAATGAATATGATTAAAGCTGTTGTATCATATGCGCCGTTTCTTAGTATGGAATATAAAGATTTTATTGCGGGATTTTCTCGTGCTGTCATTTTAGCCACGGCGATGTTGTTTATGGTAACTGCCGTAATGCTGTTGATAAGAGGCGAATTCAATATGTTCAAAACTCTTGCTTATAAGGTTCACATACGGTATTAGGAAATATCAACACATCTTTCACAGGCAATATGACGGAGAGGAGAGAGCTGCATCAAGCATGTTTTCTATAACATTATCTCTTTAAAATGCCCTACATATTTATACAATCGGATAATTTTTCGAGGGCATGTGTATAAGGTAAATATTAGATTTAGAGGTAAACTAACACCACCACATCATCGAACGGTGATTTTTGAGCGAAGTTTCTCATACAGTATCGCTAAATTTTACAATTCACTACCGGAAACATCTAAAACCCTGTCACACTGCTTTAAAGACAAACTATATAAAATAGGGAAGCGTTGATCTCATTTTTCCAAAGCCCGCTTCTCGTTTTTTTTTCTTGACATCTATGCATCACGCAGATAATTAGTCGCCATAGGTTAAGTTGATCAGGAAGGCATCTCGGATGCCTCATCTTGAACTTCGCCTTTTTCTGAATTATTGTTAAGATATTATTACATGTTACATATCAACATAGGTACCAAATTATATCTATGTCTGGGCCATGTATGTTAACTAATATGTAGTAAGTTTTTAGGGATCATTTCGCTTTATTGTATGCTAGCTTTCTCCCGCGACTTCGTCCGCGGTATAACAATTTTACTCCAGTACAAGCTTTTAACCCCCATTTCAGCACCTTAGGGGTAGATTTATTAAAAACTATGAAACACGTGTTTATATTTTTTAAAGTATCTACTTCCATGAAGATTCGAGTTAATAGGACCATCTAATATTGTTTCTCCATACAAAGTTTGAACCCCTGTTTCATTCCCTAGGGGTTTTTAATTTAAAAAAAAACTTCCTTAGTGCATGAAGAAACGGGTGTGCAAAATTTCAAGATTCTAGACCCAGCGGTGTGGGCTGTGCGTTGATACGTCAGTCAATTAGTCAGTCAGACAGTTCTTTTATATTAATCTTTACAATTAATAAAAAATTTAGATTATATGGGACTTTTGGATCCTGTTAAATAATAAAACCAGTCTGTTGCATTTCACAAAACCAAGACCTTGATTGTGAGTCTGCCAGTAAGGGTTTAAAAGTGGAAACTGTGAGAAAGTTTCGTCGTTTTGTCACCTTGTAATTCTCCTTATTATTTTATGCCTAGTGAGTATCTCGTGCCGGAAATAAAATATTTAGTTCTTTTAAAGAGATTCTTTCAATGTACGCACGTACAAAATAAGCCAGTCATAGTTAACATAATAATTTTCTTGGTAATTATTTCCAACAAATATTTATCATTTAAATATCAAGATAAGCTCAGGAACGATGATGATATTAATAAAGTAAATAATTTAGTTGTTTTAATCCAAGCAAGGTTCGAGGCGAATGATTTATGAAGCTCTATTCTCATTTGACAAGTCATGGAACCCATAATGAAAACATCTCATGGACAGATCGCTAGTCATTTCGCCGCCTCCTTCGTGACTTTTGACGCTGACTCCATCCGATGATGGATTAAGTTTTGGTTCTACAACCTCTCATACATATTTATGACCAGGCTATATTGTCTTCAATTAGCATTTTGTTTAATCATTCCATTTTAATTTTGATCCACTGAGTGATTTTTTTGTTTATTAATTGTGTATTAGAGCTATAAATTACAATGCTAATGGGTTCATAACGTTCTGTAACCGGTTTTGTGTAAACTGACGCAATATGCATTTGGTCTACGATAGAGCGTATGTTTTTTTTTAACTTTACTTACGACTTAAGTGAAAACTTCGTGGTCATATTAATTTGTTGTGTTGGTTTTAACGTTTAAGCGACCTTTTGAAAAAAGGTACAGTGGTCCTTGGCTACTGAAAAATAATAGAAACCAATAATGCAGTAATTCAATACTGACTAATATTTTCTTAATTTTTTGACGTAGTGGCTATATGTCCGCCGGCGGTAGGCTACAGTTAGACTCATGCAAATAATAAGAACTTATCCGCCGTAAAAATTATAGTGCGGCGGAACGCAATGGTTGATAATTCATTTTCCGCCTTTCGACGGATTTTACTACATAGTAGCTAAGATCCGCCGACAAAATTTATAATTTACATATCTATATAAATAACACTCCAAATTTACAAGTTGTTTTTCCCACAAATTTTTAGATCAGCGTTAAAAGGTGAGGTGATTAGTTGTGAAATACGTTCTCGGACAGGTTTGCTCAGTTTTAGGTTTCAGCAGTATTTTTTCAAAATTTTTTATTTATCTTTGTTGAGTTTTTTACTGTCAGGTACTAATAACACAGAAGGTCCACTTCCTTGTCAGGTAGTAATAACGTTCTCGGGCAGGTTTGCTCAGTTTTCGGTTTCATCAGTATCTTATTTAATAAAATGTCAGTTGGATGCGGTGTTGATAACATTTTATACCAACAGGAATCGTGCAGTCGCAGTAAAAAAACTCGACAAAGATAGATAAAAAATTTTGAAAAATACTGCTGAAACCTAAAATTGAGCAAACCTGTCCGAGGACGTATTTTACAACTCCTCACCTCACCTTTTAACGCTGATCTAAAAATTTGTGGGAAAAACAACGTAAATTTGGAGTGATATTTATATAGATATATAAGTTATAAAGCTCGCCAAAATTTTGTCGGCGGATCTTAGCTACTATGCAGTAAAATCCGTCGAAAGGCGGAAAATGAATTATCAACCACTGCGTTCCGCCGCAATACAATTTTTACGGCGGATAAGTTCTTAACCTAACTGTAACCTACCGCCGGCGGACATATAGCCACTACCATTTTTTAAATAGCAGACCAGAGTGACTAAATTAATACGCATAAATGTCGACTTTTATGTTTTCTTAGCGTTTCGCAGTTATTAAAAATTTAAACCTTTATTATCTTTTTGGATGATCTACATCTACAAATCCAGAAAAGTTGGCGCACTATATGTGATGGGACAGTTAAAGTTTCGGTGGTATTAATGCTTACATATGTGGTCAATCGGGTAGCGCTGTACCATTCCTTTCGCAATAAGGGAAAAATTGAGAGAACAAGGAGTTTTTCAAATAACGCCCTCTAGCGAGTGCCGCGCATGTCAATGTAACACAGCTATTATTTCGTTTAAATTAGCAAACCTTCCTTTCTTAAACGAGACCAAGTTCATCAAATTCGGTTGGGTCAAATCAAAATTATGGACACTTTTATCAGTAGACTTTCCCTCTCCCCTCCCACCAGAATTTTACATCTTACAGAAAAAAGCGTTAAACCAAAAAGATATAGAATTCTAGTAGAATTATCAGTGTAATATTTTTTTGATAGCTTTTGTAGGGACATTTTCCAGAAAAATGTCTTTTTTACATGACCACAGCAATTACGCCCCCTAGCGGCAGAGTTAGGAACTTGAAAATTATTTCCAGCAATTTCTCTTGGCCACATTCCTTATTAGGATTTTTTTTCCAAAACTCCTGGAGTATCAATTATTGAGATATGGTACCTCATCACCCTTAATGAAACAGCCTGTATATAAAAGAAGAAACTGACTGACTGACTGACTGACTGATTGACTGATTGACTGACATATCAGCCACACAGCTGGGTCTGGAAATTTGAAATGTTGCATAAATGTTTCTTATATAACGTAAGTTCCTACTAACGAAGGGTTTTTCAAAATTCAACCTCTGAGGGGGTGAAATAGGAGTTCAAACTTTGGATGGAAAAAATATTTGATGGTCCCATTAAGTCAGAACTTCATAAAAGTACCCTAAAAAATAAATGTTTAAATAATATGCGTTTTACAGTTTTTAATAAATCAACTCCTAAGGGGGTGAAATGGGAGTTCAAAGTTTGTTATGGAGTAAAATTGTTATACCGCGGACAAACCCGCAAGCGAAAGCTAGTCCTTAATTTTCTATTTTTGTTTTTACTTATAACTAACTACATATTTTCTTTTCAGGTGATACTCATTTTTCCTTTTTTAGGTAATTTTTACTCTTTTTTGGCATGAGAAATAAAGTGGTATTAATTTATTAATTTTCTCTTTTCGTTTCCAAGTATAACTTCTTCTTTTGAGGTGCTAATAATGAAACCAATTTTTCATTTTTTAAGTATAAAATTTTAACTCTTTTTTAGGTATGAAAAATAAGTTGGTATTAAGTATTATTGACAAATTTTTAATTTTTGACGATAACTTTATTTCTGGCTCCACACATGCATTCTTTATCTCGTGACTATATGCCTAACAATGTGGAGGAAAAATATATTCTAAAAAATGTGTGTTCGAAAAATTTTCGTATACCAACCCAAATGGGCAAAAGGTATAAATAAAAAAATAGAGTATTGACACCTTAATATCAATGAATGAAATTGTCCTATCGCGTGTAAGCTAAGATGGCTAATCGTTCTGTTTTAGCCAGAGCAGACTTAGATTTTCCTTTCATCATCCTGAGTGAGACAAACCTCCCGTCCAAGATTTTCTTTTTTCCGTTACGAAATAATGTTCAAATCTTAGAACCCTAAACAATACAAGATAATGTCTCACGCGAATTTGCCGGTTTTTTGGTCTACAAATGTGTGTAGCTGGAGTTGACGTTGACGAACTTTGAAATCCGCCACGGTTTCGCACTTCCATGTAGTTACAATTAACAGAAATTTCTTTTGCATCATACAGCAAAAGTAGTCAGCAGAAAACCTCTGCAGCCGCTCAGGATATAATTCCACGATACATATAATTCATAGGCTGGAGATGTCAGGCTGGCTCATGCATTGGTAGCTCTTGATGTTTTTAGATACTTTAACTGATACCAAAGAAAATAATAGTATTTTCTCTGGTATGCGTAGCTATTATTTTCTTTGCTGATACTTAACACATTTAAATTTTTGACACAGAGAAGTCGATACATCCGCAACTTCTGATGTATCATTAATTATTATTATCAACATATTATAAAGGTAAACTATATCCTGTCCATAAAATGTAACTACAGGAACGATGCCATGCATTTGTCCATTTCTTTATTTACCTTTTTTCTTATCCTTTGAACAATTGCTAGTTTTAAATCAGGTAAACTAGGTATACTTACCTAACGCAAATGCATATCCACAGCATAGACACCACCAAATAAATTCTATAGGTGACATTACAGTTGTCACAATAGTTTTCAAATATGTCATAAGTCCAAATTTTACGTCACAAATTCATATCAATACAAATAAAAAATCCAAAAAAATAGTAAAAGGTAACGAAAATGTCTGACTATGAAGTAGCAGGTCATAATGAAAGCCCAGATGGTAAGTTAAAATTAATATAATAATTAACATTTTTTTCGTTATATACATAGTTACAACATTTATCACATTTCGATAGAGAACCTTTATAAAAATTCCTGTATCTATAGGGCAATTGCTAAAGGAAAACGTCTCGGTAAAACATTGTTTTTATTCCGATTTCACCAGCAGCTGAATATGCAATTTTATTAAAAAGTTTGAATTCAGTATTATATATAACTACAGAATTAGGTTGGACATAAAGCCTGAACATTCGAGGCAACTGTAGTTTTTATTTTAATAAGAATTTTTTAACAATACGTCACGAAAGCCGCTGTTTTTACTTACAGTGTGATAAGTTTCAACGCACGCAATAAAAATGTAATAAGTAGATGAAAAACAAATTTGCTATTATGTAGAAACATGGATTTATTAAGAATGGATACGGGATGATTTAACATTCTTTGAAGCCTAAACAAACCATTCTAAGCGACACTGTAAACACACGTTGTAAACATTGGCCACATCTTATTTTACCTTGTAGTTTTGTACAAAAAACACGTTAGAAGTATCACAAGATTTACTAAAAGTAATAAATGGTCTAAAATATTTTATTTTTCTGCTAAATAATACTAAAATGTTTTATTATTTATAGGTTATATTATTTCTAAAGGTTTATTTAAAGTCGCTCCGAGTCATTTATAAATCTATAAATTGCACTTTTTCTTTCCTAGTTCATTAGACAAAGACGTACGTGTAACCGAGTGTTCAGACCGAGGTTCAGCCGTTTTCCTAAGCAACCAGCACAGACAGCAACACTTCTGAGCTCCAACACTCCAATGCTATTTTATCTCTTTCTACTACCATTCTTGATTCAATTACGTAGTTCGTAAACTGAACTCCTAGGGGAAATGTTTTCATAACAAACAACAAATATAAGGCTTCACGTTCGATACGCTCACAGTATACGGACATCGAATCCTTTCTTAATAAATCCATGTGTCGAAAGCAGCACTAGGGTTCCGGGCACTGTATATTTGTAGAAACAAATCTACATTTTTGTACTTTGTCTTGCGCGTTTTGGGAAATGACTGGCAGACAGGGATAGAACAATAGCTTATTTTTTATTACAGTTACACGGAATCCGGCATTAGTACTCTGCGCTCGTTACTATACATACTATTTTTTTTAACATTATTTTCGCACCGTTACTTTCTTTTAACAAGAAATGACTTTTCGTTATAAATATTAGATATCGACGCTTAAGAAACAATACCTCGTATCTCCTCTTTTACTGAAAATGAGCTTATTCTTTAAAATTAATCCTCACCCTTATATCCAATAGTTGTCAATAGGTCGTATGTTCAAGAATAATACTAACTCTTTAAATGAACATCAAACAATACCTCGTATATCAAAAAATAACGGAATTCCTCGTATCTCCATAACATTCAAATGCTTTGGAGATACGTGGTATTTTGGCGGGAAACTGATGCACGTGGAAGGGACATACGAGGTATAATGTCAGTTTGAATCTTACAGCTGTGCAAGTAACACGTGTGCGTTCCAGTTTTGTTAATAATTTTAGAGTTTTCTTAAATAAAAGTTTGCCATAAAGTAACCAAATGGATGAGAACGACGATGGAATGTTTAGTGATAATGAAATCATGGAGGCTTTTAGAACAAATGACTATGGAGTGAAATTACAAGGTAATGAGTTTTATAACTTCTTTTGTTTAAAAAAAAAGAATCTACAGCAACAGTATTATTAGTTTGGGCTATAATGTATGCAGCAATCGAGGCAGCTAAGAAATATTATCTAATTTTTCTATAAATTTAATTTAATTCGACTTTCTTTATCTTGATGTACTATTGTTATAATGCTTTTAGTTAAAGAAGTATTTTTATTCAGATTTACTAGACCAGTGATTTCTTGTTTTTAGGCCACTCTCGCAGTACCCAAAGATGTGCTGACCGAAATGCAACAACGACCCAGGACTGCCCAATTATTTTGGAAATCGATGAAGATATTTGGGATGATATGCAGTCAGGCTTAATAACAATATCTGACTGCGATAAACAAATTGAATTGGAGCTAGGTGAAGATCAACAATTCTCCAATGGAGTCGAAAAATCATCAAGTATTGGTAAAGTAGTTACAACTGTTGATCAACAAATGTGTGATTTTGTTGATTCCAACAACAAAAATATTTCACTACAAGTATGTGAGTTAGACGAGGTTAACTTTAATGATATGCAACAAGTCAAAAATAATTTAAAGGATGACAACAAAGATGTCGAATCTGAAGAAAACAGCAATAATTTACAAGTAACTAAGATTTTGGAACCACCAGTAATTAATGAAGATGAAACTGAGTGGTTCAGCATGAAAAGTTTTGGAAAGATATGGACTGGGAGCAAAGAAAAGTTTTCGTCTCTTCTCTAGTTAACTGCCAAACTGCTACAAGAACTAGGACAGAAACAAGTAAATCAAGGAGAAGTTCAACTTTAATATACCATCTAATAAGCGGGGGAATTAGAAAACAAGTTTGCAAAAAAACTTTTTTAAATACTTTTAGCTTGGGTGAATGGTCAGTGAGAAACTGGGTAAATGAAAACAAAGATCGTGCGGGAATTCACATGAGCAAAGAAAACAAAAATGAAGCGAGGAGTGAAACGTTAAGGAAAACAAAGAAAAATGAACTAAAAAAGGATTTGATAACTTACTTAGAAGCCATACCAAAACAGCCATCACACTATTGCAGAAAACAAACTGACAAACTATATTTAGAACCGTTTTTCACAACCATGACGCAATTTTTCAATCATTATGTGGAATATTGTAATGAAAAGCAGATCTTACATCTAAGTAGACAAGTCTTTGATAAAACTCTTTCCGAAATGAAGATCTCAATTTTTCACCCCAAAAAAGATGCTTGTGATACCTGTGTGCAACACGAAATCGGAAATTTGACAGATGAACAGTTTAAACTGCACATCGAACGAAAAGAGCTAGCAAGGCAGGAGAAAAATGAGGATAAAAAGAAGGCTAAAGAAGGGAAATGTTCTGTGATTACTGCCGATTTACAAGCTGTGAAATTGGCACCTTTTTTTAACGCTAGTGCCTTATATTACAAAACAAAGTTGTGCGTTCACAATTACACGCTATTTGACTTAGCTACTCATGATGTAGCTTGTTACTGGTGGAATGAATCAGAAGGTGAGTTAGTAGCCTCAGTTTTTGCTAGCTGTCTCATAGATTATCTAAACAAGTACAAAGATTCTGGAAGATCTATTGTGATTTGGACTGATGGTTGTACATACCAAAACAGAAATTGCGTAATGTCAAGTGCCCTTCTCAAGTTTTCTATTAATAATAATATTGTATTAGAACAAAAGTACTTAGAACGTGGCCACACTCAGATGGAGTGTGATTCTATTCATGCAGTTATTGAAAACAAGTTTAAGAACAGAGTTATTCATCTTCCTTCCGATTATTTTGCTGTTGCGAAAGAAGCACGACAAAATCCACGACCTTACGAGGTAAAATACTTGTCATTCGATTTTTTCTCAGATTATGCTAGTGACAAACTTTGTTCATCAATTAGACCTGGTTCTCTCACAGTAAATGCAATAAAATGTCTTAAGTATTTACCTGAAGGTAAAATTATGTATAAATGTAATTTTTCCGAAGAATACAAGGAATTACCACAACGAATAAAAACTTTTAAAAAGAACCCTAGCTACATGCCATTAAAATTATATAAAAATCCTATAAAGATAAAAAACACCAAATGGCAACACCTTCAGCAACTGAAAGATGTATTACCGAAAGAATGTCATCATTTTTATGATAACCTTCCACATCAATAGTTTTTTTCTGTTGTTGAATTTGTTAAAATTTCGTTTGTTTCTTTCGCAAGTAGTAATTATTTGATCTAGGTGAAAAGTTCTTATTTTATATTTTTGTGTTTAATATTTTTGAATAAAAATCATTGTTTTTATTAGTTTTTATTTAACTGCAATTCCTCGTATCTCCCTATTTTATATTATGTTAAAAGATACAACCACGTATCTCCATTTTAAAACAAATGAAACAAAAAAAAAAGGTTTTATTTTGTTAAAATAGCATTCACGCATTGAAAACGAAAAATAAAAAATAACATGAGTTTATATTTAAATCGTGTAGAAGTATAAATCAGTTTTTTTGGTCTCCTGTAAAATTGCTGTTTTGAAGATACGAGTTATTGTTTCTTAAGCGTCGATATATAAGTACATCAAAGAAATCATGTTAAAAACAAAATGCTTATTAATTGTGAAAACTAATCATCCCTCTTAAGCACTACTAATATGCAAAAAAAGTATTTAGATTTTCGGATAAGTGCCTTTAAGGATCCAGTATAAGCTTTTTATTAAGTTTTTCAACATTTTTTCAGTACGAGCAATAAGATTATGGAAAACTTTGCTTTACCATTTTAAAAGCTAGACCTAGTTTATTAGAAAAGTACCCTTTAATTTTGAATAGCCAGCTGCATATTCTCCTGCGACTAGAAAAAGACCAAATATAAGCGAAGTGGATTATTGTGCAATTAAACAATATCTGCTCTTTAAAGTAGCGAAAGCTTTAAACGATCTTGCAGTACCGTTTTGCGAATTTGTGTAGCCCTAGGCATTGTTTTTTGGCGCTCGTCATATCTACTGTACTAGAAGTACAGATAAAATACTCATTTTTGTTTGGCGCCCCTATTTTTGTTCGGCACCCCTAGGCACGTTCCTAGAGTGCCTAATGGGTAAACCGGCACTGTATTTTTGTTCTTATTGAAGAAATGTTAAAAAACATCATCAGTGCTCAACACCAAATATAGATAGAGAGACCAAATAAGCTAAAATAAAGTGTATTGTTTATAGTATATAATAATATTTTATAATTTAGATAAACCAGAGAAAACATGCTGCAGTTACAATACCCCACCGGTATTAGAAAAAAGAAAGCTGTTTATATCTGATATGCTGAGGGGTAAGTTTTTCTTTGCAAATCAAAATTTTTAAGTAACAGTATAGTAGTAAATAAAAAAATTTAGATCCATTTTTGATTTCTTGAAGCGTTTGAAAACTTTGAATCATAGCGCAACTAGGATGGGAGCTGCATCCCGAGAGTCTACTGACTACTTATAATTCGTGTCTGCACAAACCCCTGTCATTAATTTTGAGCGACTGGGAATTTAGCCCCCCCCCCCCCGACTCTTTAGGTTACGTGTGGATTAGACGGTTTTGAGAGACTGGCATTAAAATGACGCAAAGTTTCAAAACTGTGAGAGACCATGTTCGCACGGGTGGTAAAGAACGCAACGTTGAAAATGCTCTACAGTTTAAAAAAACCGCTTGATATAGCTTGTGCTGATACCGAGAGATAACAAATCGCTGCAGGTTTTTGCTATAAGGTTAATGCTCAAGGAGTTCCGCAGAAATACCTAGGGCAAGTTTTTAAATTTATTAATGGTTAAAGCTCATTAATCACATTTCCATTAAACCGTTTTTAAAGTATAAAGGCTTTCTGAAATTAATTATAGCGTTTTTAAATAATTCATCCTATTTTCGTTACATTATTCATCAGATTCTTCGCACTGGAAGACCCATGGATTTATTAAGAAGGATTCCATGTCCGTATACTGTGGGCGTATCAAACGTGAAGCCTTATATTTGTTATTTGTTATGAAAACATTTCCCCCAGGAGATTAGTTTACGAACTACGTAGTTGAATCAAGAATGGTAGTAGAAAGAGATAAAATAGCATTGGAGTGTTGGAGCTCAGAAGTGTTGCTGTCTGTGCTGGTTGCTTAGGAAAACGGCTGAACGTCGGTCTGAACACTCGGTTACACGTACGTCTTTGTCTAATGAACTAGGAAAGAAAAAGTGCGATTTATAGATTTATAAATGACTCGGAGCGACTTTAAATAAACACCTTTAGAAATAACATAACCTATAAATAATAAAACCTTTTTAACTTAAATTTATTATTATTTAGCAGAAAAATTAAATATTTTAGGGCTTTTATTACTTTTAGTAAATCTTGTGATGCTTCTAACGTATTTTTTGTACAAAAATACAAGGTAAAATAAGATGTGGCCTATGTTTACAAATTGTGTTTACAGTGTCGTTTAGAATAGTTTGTTTTGGCTTCAAAGAATGTTAAATCATCCCGTATCCATTCTTAATAAATCCATGGGCAGCACAGCTGTCAGAGTGCAAGGTTATTAATATAAGCAAACTTTTAAATTTCTTGCCTTTAAAAATGATTTATAATTGAAAAAGGATAACAATTGCGTCCTGGTCCGTTTAAGATATGAATATAAGTAGAAACAATCTAGTATTAGAAATTAACACATATTATCCAACATCGGACTATCCATCATCGTTCCTAAGATCTTGCTCATTTGAAATCCATTGACTTAACCGTTGACGTCAACGACATAATTCGAATAAATTAATTGATGTTCTCCATTAATAGTTTAAAAACTTGCCCTATTTCTTATCTGCATGCATCATTAGCTATCTGTAGATATGCGTACTTCAAAGAACAAAAACAATACTGTATTTACCCACTTAACACTGCCACATACACCCGAGGACAATTCACGATACAGGGTGTTCGGATAATGCATCAGCATATTTAGCAGGTGATTCTACGTGGTAAAATAAAGGTAATAAGCTATGTAACGAAAATTCGAAATATCAATATTTTCCGAGTTACAGCCTATCAAAATTAATTTTTTTCCTATTTTTACCACATTTCCATTATTTCTTAACTAATCACACTGCTATTTGGCACAGAGATGTAGCTTAGTAGTTTATACCTTTCTGTTACAGAAATATTTCTCTATTCTGCACTTTACGTGAAACCCAAATTTTGGCAAAAACCCTTTATTCATGTTGACAGATATTCCATAAAGGAACATGTCATTTTTAAGATAATAAAATACCAAACAAACAAGGTTCCATCATCCGAGTCGTCTAAACCTCACAATTTAGTCGCAAATTAGAATTAAATATTTCATTATCATTACAATAATTAATCAGTTTTTCCAATGGAAGCAAAAAATCAAGCTAGCATGGTTGAAATTTAGTTAAATCTGACAATAACTTAATCGAAATGTTATTAAAAATTATAAGATAATCTAGAATGTTATTGGACAATAAAATAACAACGATAACAATTTATTTGTATTTATTTATTTCTAATTTTATTTAATTAAATCAAAGTTTTAATCTTAAATAATTACTTGAAAATAGGAAAAGAATCATGATACATTTTCAAGATGTCCTGTGTTCATTTCTATAAATTTCCTGATAATTTTCAAAAAATATTTTCTAACTCTAAAGGAAAAATGGGCCGTATTTCGAATAACTGCAAATCCATTTATTATTCTTTGACGGAGATCGTCTATATCATTTAGCGGCATTTATAGACCAAAGCCTTCAAATGTTCCCAGAAAAAAAAATCTATGGGATTAATGCCGGGCGAGCGCGGTGCCCAAAATAATGGTCCACTTCGTCCTATCCAACTGCCATGAAATGTCTCATTAAGATATCGCCGCACGCCCAGATGAAAATGAGGTGGAGCACCATCCTGAAGGAGCCACATGTTCAGCCTTGTTTCTATGGAAACATTTTCCATCAATTACGGAAGATCATTTCAAAGTAAATTTAAATAAACATCCCTATTTAACAGCCCATTAAAAAGTGAGGCGTTATAAGATGGTCTCCTATAATTTCGCCCCATACATACGTTCAATGAGAACCGGCGCTGACGTTGCCGTTCCTATATCGCATGTGGGTGTTTATGAGATGGGTATTATGGAAGTTAGTAATACCAAAGTTTATCGAATATATTATTATTTAGTCGGTAAACTGTGGTAATACCAGCATGTGTGAAAAGCTTCGTCGGTGAATAATAGACTTTAATGAATTGATGATTTTATTCATATTTTTCTAAAACCTGATTGCATATGTTCGATCGCAATTGCTAATCTGTTACCCTCATAAAATGCTTGCACCTTTTGTACATGAAAAGGGTAAAAAACTTCCTCATAAAGAACTTCCCAAGGCGTAGAATTGGCAAATCCTCTTCTAAAGCTATCTTTCTAGTTCTTCCACCTGGATCCGCTAATGTCCTTTCAAGAATTATTTCTTCCATTTCAACGGCTCTAACGAATCTTGGTCTTCATGTATCACCAAGAGTATTTTTAAATGCTCCGATCTCGCTAAGCCTTCGATGGATGCTGATGAAAGTTTGGATACATGGGATGTTTCTGTCAGGATATGTTTAAAAGTTAAACCGCGTTGCCTGTTCGGCATTCGCCAGCAAACCCGAACAACAAAAAATTGAATTTTGATAGGCTGTAACTCGAAAAATGTTGAGACTTCGAATTTTTCTTACATGACTCATCACCTGTATTTTACCACGTAGAATAACTTGTCCAAGTATCCTGACGCATTTTTCGAACACCCTGTATTATCTTTCCGTGTGTTTTAATGTTCTTGTCGCTCACCGCCCTGCGCCGGCATTGAAAATAGAAGATGTAGCGATAAAAAAAATCGTCGCGTTAAAAAAAGCCCTGACGTAGGGTAATTCCGGTAGAGATGGTTTACCTTTTTTAAATTTAAAATAACAGGCCACTAAGATCGTAAAAAATAAATATAATAATGGAATATGAATATTCTCTTCTGTAACTAAAAGGGAATGTAGTAAACAAACCCCTAAAAATACATTATCAGATTTATTAGAAAAAAGTGAAAAATGACAGTATGGGTCATCTCACCCGAGGTATCCGGGTGAGATGGCCTTCACTAATTTTAACGTTTTTCGGCTAAAACCTTGCCACATCTATAGCACAAATTAACATATTTTGAGCAGTGCTCATGAAATCAGGAGGAACAATGTATACATTTAATCCAGTCTTCTTTGTTTGAACTAATTTAATAGTTTTCTCCACAACCCGAGCATTCTGTGCCACCTTGGTCTTCCACGTCATCGGTGGAATCATTAATTTCCATTTCCACGTTATAATCTTCAGAGGAAGAATAATCAGGTTTTTTTTGTTTTATTTTTCCGTTTAGTAAAATAAATCCTAGGCCATCTATTCCCATAACCAATCGAGTCAACTCACCCAAAACTGCAGGATGAGATGACTCACTTGTTTTTGCCGATACGGTACGTTCAGGAATCTGATAACCCCGCATTAATCATTAATAAACCTGTAAGAATTAATATACTACAGTGAAAACATAAAATTTACCACTAAAAATTCACGAATTTAACAAATATGTACTTCCTATGAAGAAAATTTGGAGACACTCTAAATAGAAAAAATCTTTAAAGTCTACCGTTCAGATTCACTAAAAAGGTTTGAGATTTAGTACTGGTTTAAATTAAAATCTTCTAGTTGATCAGTTAGGTTTTGGCAAGTTTTTGTTCTGTCACTGTTAATAAGTTGTCATTAAAAACTTATGAGTTTTTCTAATATTTTAGCAATTTGCTTAATTTCCAAACGATTTTCATCTTGGAACATGTTGCCAGAATGAATTTAGTTCTACTACTGTGCAAGGTACGTAGTAAAATTGCCCTTTTCTTTATAAATTTGAGAAAAATCTCAGAAAAAAGTTCATAGTATAAAACTTAGTTGTCCTATTCTTACACTTGTCGGTTTAAAACTTTTAGTTCTCAAATTAAACCGGACTTGCGTTGGAGAGTAATCTGGCCGTTTATTTTTAAGAAAATTACATTATTGTCATTGTCACTGCATAATACAGAATTTAAAAAAAAACATATACAACACAGAACCTAAAACTAAAAATTATAAATTTAAACTAAATGAAAGACGTGTCCACCTTCTACTTCCAAACATGTTCTCATTCTTCTTCTTACAGCATCAAAAACATAGGGGAGCACTTGGGGGGAGTTGTTAATCTCCCGAAATTTATTTGTAACTCTAGCCGTCTTCTAAATCTTCACAAGAAATGTAAGATGTAACAAATTACCACAAAATCATTACAAATGTTTTCTACAAACTGTAATTCATTATTCATAATTAAAAACAATTTTGAAAAGAAAAAACAATAATAGACTTGCTAACTTAGCCATAAACCTTTAATACTGGAACCGTTTTTGAAGTGCTAAGGTTTCGTAGAAATATAAATTTTCAAGGAAAACCGGTAATGATGTAGTTAGGTTTCTAGCAGTGGCGGGGCACGACCAAATGTGTATGTCGGTGACATCAGCTTTGCGAGGCCCCTTTCAATATTTCCCAGAAAAAAGTACTAGGTCAAATAAACTATACACAAATACGTACTAAGTATGAGTATATTGTTGCTAATCAACAGTGTAGCCAGACAATTCCGAGTAAATACTACCTACTCGTACCAAAATATTTTAGGTTAGGTATAGCTAAGTAACAACTTGCGAGTTTTTTGCGAGGCACCTATGGGCGCGAGGCCGTTGGCGATCGCTGACACTGCCGACGCATAGCGCCGCCAGTGGTTTCTAGTAAGTATTAAGGGAGGAACTTGGGGAAAAGCTTGTATATGAAAGTTAGATTTTTGTTTCCCTAACTACATGGCGTTATCAGGAGGAGGAAGTATTTTAGTTCATGGGAAGTTTACGTAAAAGTTATCCCATCGATTTTTGAAAAGTCGCATAATTTGACAATTCGGTTTTAAATGACGAGGATATCTACGTTTTGTCGTCCTATACATCCTCCTTTGGACATTATGCCCCGAGTATAGGCTAAAAGTTGTTCTAAATTATTGGACTGTATTTTCACATCAGCATTAGGTATACACAACGGTTAGTTGTACAATAAAACTGTGGTAAATTTTTGTTCAAATTTAATAAAAAAAAACTCTTTTTAACCGACTTCCCAAGAGGAGGTTATCAATTCGACCCGTATGTATGTTTTTTTATGTATGTTCACGCATAATTCTGGAACGGATTAACCGATTTCGATAATTTTTGTTTTGTAGATGAGTTCTCCCGAATGGTCCCATTATATTTTTTTTTGCTGAAGTAAGTGGAAACCTAAAAAAACTACGAAAAACAAAAAAAACTCTTGAAATCGACAGTTTTTGCGTATGTACTTCGAAATGGCAGCACCGATTTAAAAGATTTTAAGAAAATTAAAAGGAGGGGGGGGGGGGGATAAAAAGGAGTGGTTAGGAATTTTTTCAGAAATGTTAACCACCAACTCAATTTCGGGGCTAGCGAGTTCAGAATATCAAATCTTTCCGAACAAGTGTTAAAAGAAAAGTTCTGTATTGTATAATTTTCGATGTTATCGACGTCAGAAAATATAATTTTGTTTAACAGATGCTAAAAATATTAACGAGAGGGGGGATACCAAGGAGCGGCTGAGAATTTCTCCAAAAACGTTAACGGGTGAATCATTCTCGGGGTTATTGAGCACACAAAATCTAATTCTGTCTAACAGATGTTAAAAAAAGTACCGGTGGGGGGTAAAAATGAGCGTTTGGTAATTTCACCAAAAATGTTAACTAACATGCCAATTTCAGAGTAATTGAGGTCAAAAAATTAAATTTGGTGTAACAAATGCTAAGAAAATTGACGCAGGGGGGGGGGGGGGGGGTTAGAGGTAATAAAGAGGAGCGACTACCAATTTCTCCAAAAATGTTAACTAATGAGTATTTTCGGGGTTATTGAGGTCAGAAAAGCTAAGTTTATGTAATGGATGTAAAAAACACGACAGGGGAGGGGCGAAAAGAGCGGGTGGAAAATTCTTTTAAAATGTTAACTATGTAATTTTCAGGTTACTGAGGTCTGAAAATCCAATATTACATTGACATCACAAATTTAAATAGAGGGCAATAAGATGAAGGGGGGATAGGGAGAATAGGTGAACTAAAAAGAAAGAAATAGCTTTTTTTTTCAGAAAAATGAACCGACTTCACAAAAGAAAAAGCCTTAAAAAGTATGAAATAATATTTTTACGTATTACTAACAGTGGTTAATGGCAAATGTAATTTTGTTCAAAGTTAGGTAACTTGTACACCGAAGTTCTAAACTTTGAAGTCGGCGCAATTTTAAAGTATAGTCCCAGCCCAGATCAAACCAGACCAGATGCGAAAGCTCCAATGTCGACGGTCCACTCGAAGCATGCGCACTCGGGACGTCTCGTAAAAGTGATTGTTGAACTCAAAGACGCAACGCGGCGATCAGAACCGGGCCGAAAAAATCTCAGTCATTTGTATGTTATGGTATTTTTGGTTGGGGTGGCGAATATAGCGAACCTCTGAAGCTTGTTATTTCGATACAAAAATAGTCTTTACAAAGTGTTACAGACATTTCATATGTTTCGCCAATTATGTATCCAACTTTTAAATATAAGGAATTATTTCGTAGTCTATTTCTTACAAGTAGTGCATAAATACAAATAGTTTAATTCCAAATTTAAATTATATCAATATGTGAAAGAAGAGGAGGTAAAAAATATAATTTATCTTAAATGCACTCCGGTGTTGAAGTGAATACACACACGGAGAAGTAGAAATATTTGTCAGTGACGTATATTGAGTGTGGTCAAAGTGTCAGAAAGGCATTGATGGGGTGTGTGTGTATTAGGGGCATTGTATAAGGGGTAAGATGGTGTAAGAAGGTCATATATAGTGTCAATGCCTCCTTCCCCTATATTGCATAAGGGTGAGTGTGACCAAAAGGCATATTTGCGCTTTCGCCAAAGGGGCACTAAACATACTAGTGGATTAGAGGGGATACTAGGGGGGTAGAGTAGAGGGGAGTATTTTAAAAGGGATGGCGAAAGAAAAAAGTGCTTTCGCCAAAGGATCGCTAAGATATCAGTGGATTAGAAGGGTGTGTCCAAAAGGCATATTTGGGCTTTCGCCAAAGGGGCACTAAAAATACTAGTGGATTGGGGTAGAGGGGAGTATTTTAAAAGGGATGGCGAAAGAAAAAAGCGCTTTCGCCAAAGGATCGCTAAGATATCAGTGGATTAGAAGGGTAAGTGTCCAAAAGGCATATTTGCGCTTTCGTCAAAGGGGCACTAAAAATACTAGTGGATTAGGGTAGAGGGGAGTATTTTAAAAGAGATGGCGAAAGAAAAAAGCGCTTTCGCCAAAGTGGATATCAGTGGATTAGATTGACATGGGGCCGTAAGTAAGTAGCGCTTTCACCAAAGTATCAAGTGCACACCCTGTAAATAAGTGTAAAAATATTTACATCTTACCATAGAACTTGGTTTGTTCAATAATTATACAGGAAGGGATGCCAGTCCAATAAAGTATACACACAGTTTTGGTAATTTTTTTATTTACTATTTTACTTCTTAAAACAGTTGCATATTCTATTTCTATTATTTAGAATACTATGTTTATATTTTATTTCAACTTTCAATTTTGTAAATGTAACGTTTAAAAAATTAAGAGGGGGGACATTAAAGAGACGCACTGTATATGTATAAACTGAGCTATTTTCGAGGAATTATCGACAGTTTTGTATAGCAAGAAAACTCAGATTTAAGCCAACAAACTATACCATTTTTGTTAAAATGTCACTAATGGTTACATTTTTATCATTAATAAAAAGACTAATTACAAGTAATATATTTACCATTTATTACTCGATAAAAGATTCACGTCATGTGAAATAAATTTTGAAGTACGGTCCTGTCTATCACAAGGCAAACGTTCGACAAGGCGCAACCCCGCAGAAGACCGTCTTTGTTTACGGATTCAGCTTGGTAAATTTGCCACATTCGCAAACGACATTATTTCTCAATTATAAATTTTCTCTATGATTCGCCGGCGCGGCGGTCTGGCCTCTAGTACGGAGACCGAGGTTAGAAATTTAAATCACAGCATCACAGCCACTGCCGTTACGCCGTGTCTTCTTCAAATGTAACTGCCGTATAGTACAGACGCCTGCACTATCGCAAAGCGATGGTGCA